>CM055281.1:17713319-18243292 GCA_029237695.1 Conchocele bisecta | reverse complement strand
CCCAAATGGGGAGGTCCTACAACATTGTATTGTTTTTTTCTCTACAATAATTGTACCCCGACACGACCTAGCTAGATCAGAATCAGTTTTTAGAGACGGCCCACCCCATCCTCACTTGCAAACAAAATAATCACCAAGCCCAAATCCAAAATAAATTGGCCAGGGGAGTGCTACAACATTGTAAAATTGCTTTTTTCTTTTCAACAATTGTACCCCGACACGACCTAGCTAGACCAGAATTAGTCTTTTTAGAGACCCCCACCCCATCCTCAACAGCAAAGAAATGTCCATAAAATGACAAAGTCCAAATCAAAAAAAAAATTGTCCAGAGGAGGTCCTACATAGTAAAAAAAAAAATTTCTCTACAATAATTGTACCCCGACACGACCTAGATAGATCAGAATTAGTTTTTACGAGACACCCTTCCCCATCCTCACTTGCAAAAAAAAAAATAATATTGGCCAGGGGAGGTCCTACAACATTGTAAAATTGTACACGGACACGACCTAGCTAAATCAGAATTAGTCATTTTAGAGACCCCCTACCCATCCTCAACTGCAAAGAAATGTCCTTAAAATGAGTCCAAATAAAAAAGAAATGGCCAGGGGAGGTCCTACAACATTGTAAATTTGTTTTTTGTCTACAACAATTGTACACGACATAGCTAGATCAGAATTAGTTTTTAAGAGACGCCCCTCCCCATACCGTCACTTGCACACAAACAAATTTGGCCAGGGGAGGTCCTACATTGTAAAAAAAATAATTCTCTAAAACAATTGTACCCTGACACGACCTAGCTAGATCAGAATTAGTCTATTTAGAGACCCCCTTCCTATCCTCAGCTGCAAAGAAATGTCAGGCCAGGGGAGGTCCTACAACATTGTAAAATTGTTTTTTCTCTACAACTGTACCCCGACACGACCTAGCTAGACCAGATTTAGTCTTTTTAGAGACCCCCTCCCCATCCCCAACTGCAAAGAATGTCCATAAAATGACAAAGTCCAAATCAAAAATAAAATTGGCCAGGGGAGGTCCAACAACATGGTAAATTTGTTTTTTTTTCTCTACAACAATTGTACACCGACACGACCTAGCTAGATCAGAATTATTTTTTAGAGACGCCCCTCCCCATACCGTCACTTGCACACAAACAAATTTGGCCAGGGGAGGTCCTACATTGTAAAAATAATAATTCTCTAAAACAATTGTACCCTGACACGACCTAGCTAGATCAGAATTAGTCTATTTAGAGACCCCCTCCCTATCCTCAGCTGCAAAGAAATGTCAGGCCAGGGGAGGTCCTACAACATTGTAAAATTGTTTTTTCTCTACAACTGTACCCCGACATGACCTAGCTAGACCAGATTTAGTATTTTTAGAGACCCCCTCCCCATCCCCAACTGCAAAGAATGTCCATAAAATGACAAAGTCCAAATCAAAAATAAAATTGGCCAGGGGTCCTACAACATGGTAAATTTGTTTTTTTTTCTCTACAACAATTGTACACCGACACGACCTAGCTAGATCAGAATTATTTTTTAGAGACACCCCTCGCCATCCTAACTTGCAAAAAAAAAATGACCAAGTTCAAATCCAAAAAAAGAAAACTGGCCAGGGGAGGTCCTACTGTAGAGTACAATACATAGGCACTTTATGGTATGAACGAAACCGATGTGTTAATGACTCCTATCGCAGGATGTATATATACTATGCTCAGTGTAACTGGATTCTCATATCGGGTTTTCGTTCATCCCATAAAACCTATGGCTATGGTACAATATTGTAAATTTGTTTTTCCTCTACAAAAATTGTACACCGACACGACCTAGCTACATCATGTATATCCCCCCATCCTCAACCACAGGCAATGTTGAATATCCTCGGCTCCACCTACCAACTGCAAAAGAATGTCCATAAAATGAACTCTCTCTCCAATACCTGATAATGTGTAGAAACTTCTCGAAGTAGAACACATAATATCACGATAGATTTGGCTTTTCCAAGCGTATAAAATCACAGGGCTACTAAAATAATTCCATTGTATTCAATCTGTATATACTACATGAATTCAAGTGGGTGGGGGATATTCAACATTGCCTGTGTATAAAATAGGAGTAGCGGTAATCGGCTATAAATAGGTATGACTAAAGCGGGATTCTTGGCAAACTCAGAAAACGCACCCAGCGCAAGATGTACGGGGAGTGTTGCAAAGCAAGACACGTTTGACTGCGAGATCTTTTTTTTTTTTTTTTAGCTTATATTTAACGGCGGCACTAAACAGACTACCTGATCCGGACCGCCTGTTCTCAAAACCCGGCCGTGGAACGTGGGTGTGCGCCTTGATGATGGATGCTTGGCCGCCGAATCTAGGTACATGGTGCGCTCCGCTTGGCGTGCTCGGGTTGACGACATCGCGGGCGACGGGCTCGGGGTGGGCCTGAGGACAGGGGACCCACGGGTTTCTTCAGCGGTGGAGCCGGAGGATTCTCTTCACACCACCTAACCTCACTATACAACAACAACAACAACCGCGCCTTACGAGTCCTTATTTGCCAACACAAGATCACCATATGAAACATAAATAGAACCGCAAACAAATGTACCCAACAATAGGGCCACATGCGGGCCTCACCACTTAATACAGACAATTGAACGCACCGGATTACTGCGCGAAATTAGGTCCCCAAATTGGTGGCCGCCAGCAGTAATCCAAATCGCACATTTGTCTCTGGGGCCCTAAGCCCGCGAACTGATTCTACCCAGATTACACAGATTCAAAATTCAAAATTCCCATTCGGCCCAAGTTTTTACTCCGCTTTTGCGGACGGCGTGCAAGTCCATAGAGACAGTGCGGCCGTTAAACGTAAGCAAGAAGAAGAAGAAGAAGGGATTCTTGGCACATCGGTCCTTACTCGCGTGTGTTGACGTGTGCATGAAAATCCGGATGTAAATATTGACATCTGATCTTCTGCCGTCAAAAACTGCTCAGTCCACAAAAAATGCGTGTGAAACAAGTAAAGTAACACACATTGTTCTACATAGTACGAGCACGGTACCTGTATATAGCCGGAGGTATTCAAGAACACCGGGTCATGATGTTTTTTTTTATTGGGTTTTCGTCCTCGTATTTTTATTGCCAATTTTTTTCCCTTCAATTTCTACACATTAAATTTTTGCGAACAGTATCAATTATGTTTGACATGGTGTGTGTATTTTCCCTATGACAATGTGAATACATGTTGTATTATCAAATCACTACATGATTCCATGGTATTGTAGTATTCTGCATGCACACATTTGTTCACATACCATGTTTATATTATGTCCCATAAAATGTGTGTCTATGAATAATGAAGCAATTTTTGTTAATTTATATTTTTAATAATTCCCATTAAAATGATTAATTAATAGCAAATAATAATAATTTTAACAAGAAATGCGTCTGTCGAACGCGGATGCCACCTGCAGCATATTTTAGAAACTGTGACAAATTGGTTAACCGAAAAGTGTGACGGACGGACAGACGGACGGACAGACGGACGGTCCAAACACTATATGCCACCCGTTTCTTCGAAACCCGGTGGCATAAAAATAAAATGTCACTGCATTATCAAAAGTGGGACTATAAACCAATATTAAATTCATCTTGGCCTATTTCCATGAATTCCTGTGTAAACACAAACGAATTGCATGCTGGGAAATGTGTATTACGAAATTGAATACATTCAATGGCGGCCTCCTCGTAAATATGCATGCAGTATTTCTCTCTGTTAGTGTTATGCAGTGTTATTTCAGCATTTTTTTTGTGATTATGGGCATCTTAGACACATAGGACGATAAAACAAATGTCAAGTATGTTTGAAGTTGATGTTGTGTTTATGTTGTAGCTATTAATGAAAATGGGTTGTTTTTTTCTTCTCCAAAACATATGAAAATTACTTGTAAAAAAGTGCATATCCTGATGAGTTGACTGGTCGCAAGCCGGCTCATCTGCATTTACACTGTTTACAAATAGAGGTATGTTATGTTGAAAGGATTATGCTTGTTACAATAACATTGTTATGACCTGGTGATAAACTTCAACCAATTATATCAACTGCCATGATTTTCAGTCAAAACGCCCCCAAGTCAAATCGCCCCCCAAGTCAAAACGCCCCCGAATTGGTCAAAACACCCCCATCAATTAGTCAAAACACCCCCATTTTGGTCAAAACACCCCCTATTTGGTCAAAACGCCCCCATCTTCAAATTTTTATTGTCCAATAATTAACTTATTCAGGTGGTTTTTATGGATGTTTTACTATACTATACTATACTATTTTCATTTCAGGTACGCATGTCTGTACGGGAAGAATTATGGCGACGATTTTATTGTATAATTTGTTAATTATTTCTTCATATTTCTTCATGTGTAAATTTGTGTTTTCTTTGCGTATGTGTATTTTTGAGTGTATTTTGAGTGTTCACTGTTAATTATTGCATAATACATCAGTATCAGTTGATTTTGTTATTGTATTTCTATTAGCATGATTAAAGGATGATTAAATGATGTAATTATGTATTGGCGTGTGTGTGTTTGTGCGTGTTCTGTGTTATTATCCCGTTGATAGGCACCTGTGTTCACACTTATTTAACCACTTTTATCCCGTTAATCACGTCAGTGCTCGATATGGGCGGTCGCCAAGTCGCCAATGCGAGTGAATTTCTTCTTGGGCGAGCAGATTTTACCCGCCGCGTACTTGACACTCGCCCAAATATTTTCTTTTGGGCGACCACACATATTTTGGAAGATGTTCGTCTTTCTTACCAAACTCAAAACATTTGCTGTTTCTGACGATTGTAAACAAATCCGGTGTTATTTTTAATAAAAACAATCCTTGACCTTTGTCAACACGCGTGTTTACGTTGCTGATTGGGTAGGCATACTCTTGACTGCGTAAATTATCCAATGAAAATGGCGGAAATTACTCAGCGTTCGAAATCGCACCTTGCTTATTTCGTCCTCACTTGTTTTCGGACCCAATCTCTGCATTCTATAAAACAACTTGTCGCATGTTAATTAAGCGCAGAAATGCATTTAATGTAGCTGCATAGCAATACTGATTACCTTTCAAATTATCTACGAATCGATACTCTTTCGTGGAATTAATAAACAAAATAGTGACAAAACTATGAAAAAAAATGTACGAACCGACTTGGGCGAAATAGGTATCATTCGGAACGTTCGGTTTTGTTCGTCGCGATAATAATGGCGGACGAGGAGAAAGTCGACGACTTGGCTATCAACCTTGAAGCTGTGCCGGCTCCCAAAAATGAGTGGGATTTCATGATGCGAAAGACAGTAAAGAAGAAGGGTAAATGGGCCAAGTAAGTAGTTGTGTATTTTCTAGAATTATTTATCACGAAAATACTATAGTGTGTTTGTTGGGTAATTGTGGGTAGTGTCTTGTGGGACTTGTTGTATTTTTACTTTTCTTGTAGTGTTTATTGCGTTCTCTTGTGAATCGTACACCGCTGGTCGGGGAGTGCGTTTTTTCACGCTTTTAAAGGCTTTGAGACCACCGCTGTACGCGTGCCATGTATTTGATGCAAAGTGTTCGGTTTCTGGTTTTCCCTGGCTCTCTGATCTCCTTTGGGTATATACCACTTTCTATCTGAAGTATTCAGTCTATTGTTTTAGGTATGAGGAGAACAGGGGTAACAGGGGAGTAATGGTGAATTGGAAGAGGGACCGGCCGTGGCTGGAGCTCACAACAGAGGATCACATCACCGTGGACTATTATAAATATAAACATATTAAATTGTACATTTAATTTTGTGTCACTCGTCCATCTCTGCCAGTGTAGATACGCCCCTAATTGCATATTTCATTAAATTGAGTCATACCTTTTTTGGGCTACCAACTTTTCATTTGGGCTAGTGAAATATGGGATTCCAACATTTTTACTAGCCCAACTATTTTTATTTGGGCTACCATGCCGATTCGGCGAGTGTCAAGCACTGCACGTAATCACGTATTATCTGTATTACATTAAATAAAAAGTACATGATGAACCAATTATGTTTTGTTTTCATTCACCAAAGTCAAAAGGCACCCAAGTCAAAACGCCCCCAATTTGACTAAACCACATTTATTGAAACAACGGACTGGTTAAAACGGGACTGGTTAAAACGGCTCTTACACGTCCACTGACTTACTGTACAAATACAAATACTACTAATAATGACAAAATAAAATCGTATTTAACAAGATATTATTTATGGGGGCGTTTTTTGGGGGTGTTTTGACCAAAGATAGGGGCGTTTTGACCAAAATGGGGGCGTTTTGACTTGGGGGCGTTTTGACCTGCTTCCGTTATGACGTCACGCCGACTTCGAGAATGTGAGTAATAGCCGAAAATTGCGTCATCAATAAAATGTGGTGCAATTACGGGTTACGTCACTTCCATTACACTTGTGCGTTTAACCGAAGCCAGATGAAAGGTCACAAATGCCAAGTTAGAAAAATGCGATTTAAACAGGACTAATACATTGCCAAACAACACAACACACCTAAATGTTGTGTTTTCCACTAATCCCATTAACCCCCTCCATTAAAATCCGGATTTCGATAGGAAAACTTACACATAAATGAGTTCGCTTGAACCCGTATGTTGTTTACATGTTTATCAATGGAGGTCACGTAATATTTGTAGGTAGAAAGGCACTAATAATGTAGGAATATGGATTTTCATTCAGTCACCACCTTATCTATCTTCTATCTATCTTCCGTTAATCTAGAACCCCTGTTGGGGACTTATAGACTTATCCTCTTCTTTTTTTTAAATTGTCACTTTTAAGTTCGTCCACATCAGTCCAATACCACCATTTATCAGCAGATATATGCAATCTGGTCTCTATTTTTGTTATTCCCATTGTGGACGAGTACCACATGCAGAAGGGATTGAAATGTCTTACTCCAAAAATAGACATTACCACTTTAAAAAAGTATTAAAACCAACAAGCTGAAATTTCATATTGTTTAATTTGTTTAATCTAGCAAATTATATTTTCCAAGTTTGCAATCGTTTGTCTAATCATTTAAGTTCGAAACAATATGTATCGTGACCCCTGAACGCAATGGTACATTATGCAGACACAATTTGTGGTGTTTTCCAACCGGACACCTGCACCGGAAGAGCATATGACGTCATAGGGTCAGAGGTCGCGACCTTTCACGGTACGCTGGAGGCGGCCATTTGTAGACGAGCGTGTTTTGAAAGTAAACAATTGCATTTCTCCGTGCTTTTGAAGCCAGTAAACGCAATATATATACAGATAATTGGATTAAATTTGCATGTAACTAATAAAAAAGGTTTATACTCTATTATTTATTACGCACGTTGTTTAATATCGTTAGAGTCTCGAATTATGAGCAGTCCAGGATACTAAACTATAATCTGTTTCACGAAAGCTGCCCAAATATTACGGCCATATAAACTATTCAAAAACAAGATTTCTTTCGATAATATTAAACTAAAGGAAAAATTAAGAATGAGCTTTCTTTTTATTTCGTGAAATTTGGTCAAATATTGATTTTATTGCGAAAACAAAATTTCTCCATGTTAAATCCCCATAGAGTGAAGATGTCTATGGGGATTTAACATGGGGAATTTTTTTTGAATTTTAGAAATACTGGACCGATTTTTAAAATTTAACTTTTGTTTTCTTAGTGAGTCAATTTCCAAAATTTTTCGTTTTTTGACTCCTCCCACACTTCCTTACCACATTGTCCCCCATGTTAAATTCCCATAGACAAATAAATTTTTCACGAAATAAAAAGAAGGCTCATTCTTAAATTTTCCTTTAATTTAATATTATCGAAAATAATATTGTTTTTGAATTGTCTATATAGCCGTAAAATATGGGCAGCTTTCGTGAAACAGACAGTAGGGGATTTTTCCTACTCTGGAACCCTCGACCCATTCCGTAAAATCGCGAATAGAGACTCGGGAATGACTGGGAGGCTGCCATTTTTATTTTCAGCATTGCGTCTATGATAATTCTAGAATGCATCCGTGTGGCCGAATCACCGGTTCATACGCCAGAGTAGACTGGTGTAGGTCCATGAATTTGTATAACATTATTCCTAAAACATTTAAACTTCAGCTAGTATCCTTGAAATATGCATTTTATATCTCCAGCCAGAATTCATGTTTAATGTTCTGCCAGCCGGCAACAGAGATTGGGATATTTCAGAAATGTGGTATATAGGAAGTTAAAGGTTATGGGGTAAATCTAAAACATTAAGGACTGATACCAGTCTAACGCCAGAGCAGACCATCCGATATAAAGCAAGCGGATTCCCAGCCATTGCAACAGCGAAGCAGTAAGCCGGGAACCAATTACTCTGGTCCCGCTCCAACACAATAAATAAAGGAAGGAAGTAAATAGGGAACCAATTTGTTTATCAGTTGCTGGAGAAGAACGTATTTGTTTAAACAATTTAACCAGACTCATTCCAGTAGATCTGATATATTGGAGAGACTAACACTAATAATTGTCATTAGTTAGGAATAAATAAAGGTTGATGGATTTCGGGCGCACGATTCACCCAAATCCTCCCCAAATCCTCATTTTCCCCCAAATCCTCATGTAATGAATAACTTATCCAATTAGTATGTCTCCAAAATAAATTATGAGATAAATGCAAGGGAGATAAATGTTGTTTGACCCATTTTGGTCAATTGAAACATGCAAGTTATTTACCATTCCAAATGTTTATTCATCTGTTGTTTTTTTTATCTCAATCAATCAAATTCAGCACATATAGCTTGAAAATATGACCACGTCCGTAAATGTCAAGTGTATGCAGTACGGGCCTGATATGCAGCAACAGGTACTGCATAGACACTTCACATTTACTGACGTGTTCATATTTTAATGCTATATATGTGCTGAGATTGATTGATTGATTGAGATAAAAAACAGATGAATATTTGGAATGGTAAATAACGTGCATGTTTCAATTGACCAAAATGGGTCAAACAACATTTATCTCCCTTGCATTTATCTCATAATTTATTTTGGATGATCTCCCTTGGCTGCTAGAATAAGTTAAATTAAAACATCGAAATAAGACTCTTTTTACCATAAAAACGTTTTCAAATCGGGTTCAATAACTTCTTAAGAACGATATTAAAAGGTTTTGAGACATATTAATTGGATAACTTATTCATTACATGAGGGTTTGGGGGTAAAATGAGGATTTGGGGAGGATTTGGGTGAATCGTGCGGCCCATGGATTTTAAAAGTTTAATCTGGAGCATGGCAACTCGTCCGATATATAACATATGTATTTAGTCAACCCGTCCACGAATTAATTCGTCCCCATTGTGTCAAACGTTGGCACGACGATGTTGTTCGCACGTTGATGTACCAGTCAATGTGGCACCATAGCTGGGGCACACTGCCATTACTGATTTACACTGCCATTACTCTAGAAATAGTAGAAGACAACCATAAAGTTGCATTTTCTGAGTCACAAATGGGGCATAACTCCATATGATTTTAGGTGGAGTGAAAATGTTTGTGTTACTAACTGTGGCACTTGATGGTAATCAGGTATACAACGTATGAATTAGATCAGTGGAAAATGTACAAATAGCTCACTGTAAATGTCAAAAATAGGAATTTTATTTTGGATCTTAAAAAAAGGGAATAATTACGTTAGGGTTTGGGATGCAGTGAACATTGTTGTGTTACACACTGTGGCGCTCGGTGGTGTTCAGGTATGCAAGGTATGAATTGATATCAGTGGAAACAAATTTCGCTGTACAAGTCCCGCAAAAAAGAGTCGAAAAGGGGAATAATTAAGGATTTGAGGTGGAGTGAACATTTTTGTGTTCATTGATTGATTTCCTCTTGATTGTGGTCAGGTATGCAAAGTATGAATTGGGTCGGTGAAATTGTTTAGGACTATTTCATATAAGTCAAAAACGGCAACACGATTTACCCAAATTTACCCAAAATTTACCCAAATCTTCATTAAAAATAACATTTATGATTATATTATATACGTTTTCAACAATATATCATTAGTATATCATACAATAAGCACATTTTGATCGAAAAAGGGAAGAATAAAGCACATATCTCCGCGGGAAAGCGATTAATATACATGTAGCATTAAAGACTCATCAATTATGTCTCAGTTGTCTAACTTTAAGTTGCCATCGATCATGATTTCATATGGCACATATATACTAGTCCAACTGTCTAACCGGTCACCTCCATAGTATTGCAATATTTATTTCGCCGAGTAATTATATGCCAACAACTCTTTGAAATAGTTACAAACAAAGTATAATGCATTGAATTAATGTTTGTATTAGCACAAATGACTTCTGGATAGTTTAGTTATTGCAATTTAATTTACGGAGATACCTTCCAAAACTCACACAGGAAGGCTATATATATATATAAATATTCTGAATATTCATCTACAACAACAATAATAAACGATCTTGTATTAAGAACATTGATGAAAATTAACCTTAATATGCATGCAATATATATATTTTTAAATTTGTGTATGGTTTGTATATCTCGTCAAATAGCTTGAATGTTTTTCACACCTCTATGTGGACAAAGCCCAATATTAGTGTATTTTAGTGGGGTAGCTCGTTATATATAGTCGATTATGTACAATATGGGAAACAGTGTAGACCCTGATCAGACTGTGATTGCAAATTTCCCTAGAGGTATAGCCTCAACAAGTGATTATGTACAAGATGGCTACACGTCCTGGCGGGCGAAAAAGCCTGTATACGGTCGACACCTTCACACTGTCTCCTTGTATGGCAACATTAGAGAGGTTCTACAGTTTTTTATTTGTATTTCAATTAAAAATCATAATTCCAATTTAGCCATTATAAAGTGGATTATCTACCTTGGCTTCCTAGTATTAAGTTTATCGTGGTACTCTCCCTTTATTTTGTATACAGATATTTCCATTTTGAATCAAAACATTATTGGCCCTGGTATGAGCAAATTAATGACTTACATTATGTAAGTACAGTCCAAACATCGTTATTATGATGTGTATAGCTTTATTTATTAACACATATAGTAATTATATGAATATTTGGGTAGATTTGGGTAGATTTGGAGTGATTTTTTTTGTGTTAAACACTTCACCATTTGCAGGTGGTAAGGTATTTAAAGTACGAATTGGATCGGTGGAAAATGTAGGACTAGTTCGCTGTACGAGCCAAAAAATGGGAATTTCGGAGTCGAAAAATGGGGAAAATTCCGTAATGATTTAAGTTGTGAGTAAAAAAAATGTAAACACTGCACAACTTTAAATTTATAGTTAGTAGTCATGTAAGGTAAGTATGAACCTAATCAGTGGAAAACTGTATGATTAGTTTGCGGTGCGAGCCAAAAATAGGAATTTTGTAGTAAAAAAGGGGGGATAATTCTGTAAGGGTTCGAGAGGCGAGACAATGTTTTTGTTACGCACAGCGGGACTTTATAATAGTCATGTATGGTAAGTATGAACTTGATCAGTGGAAAACTGTAGTACTAGTCCCGTACGAGCCAAAAATCCCAAAATCAGAACGGGATATTTACAGAAAAAAAGTATATTCAGCCCTGAAATTAGGATAACCTGACAGGTCCTTACAAAACCAGAGTCACTTAGCCCCACTCCCCAAAAATAATAGTATTAGTACTAATATTATTACTTTTATGATGGGTATAACCGGATTAAACTCTCACGTACTAGAAAGCCAAAAATATACCCGAGAGTCAAACCAGGGATATCGGGATTCCGGTAAGAATGCATCCCCCTGTTAAATGTACTCTTCGCATGCTGCCAACCAACCACCCAAACAAGTACATGAAGTTTCAAGTCAATCGGACAAGGAGTTGCACAAATAATCGGTAGTCCAAAACTTCCGCAAATGCTGCCAAAACTTTAACACAATCTAAGTAATTTGACCTTGAACATGTGTTTGTTTGTTGGGGTTTAACGGCCTATCAACAGTTATGGTCATTTAAGGCTGGGTCAATGGGTTTAGTGCTAAATCCCATATATTACCTGTACAAGTACATGTTCATGTTCCAAGTACATCTACAAATGGGGGGAAAATCCCAAAATCAGAACTGAATATTTACAATAACAAAACTACATGTATATAGTCAGCCCTGAAATCAGAATAATCCTGATCTGATGCCAGGTCCTCGCACCAGAATCACTTGGCCCCCTCCCAAAAGCAGTACGATCAGTAATAATTTTACTACTTTTATAATGGGCAATAACCCAATTCAACTCTGAGGTAACAAAAGAGCCAATGATAAAAACGTACCGGAGGGCCAAACCAGGCAAATCGTGTTTCCTATAAGGAGGAACCCCTACCGTCTACCGTTAATTTACGCCATCGCGTTTGCCTGACCACCACCCACCCTTCAGCATGTCGGCCTCATGGGTGGGCTGTGGAATGATTTGATTTAATGGTGTGTACAGCCTGCCAACAGCTAAGGTCATTTTTGGTCGGATTAATGGGGTTGAATCCCATAATGGCATACATGTACGTTACCTGCTGTGGGGGTGGGGGATCCCAAGACAGACCCGAATATTTACAGAAAAAAAATATATTCAGCCCTGAAATTAGAATAACCTGACCTGGTGCCAGATCCTCACCACACTAGTCACTTAGCCCCACTCCACAAAAGTAATAGGATTAGTACTAATATTATTACAGGTGAATGTTACGGAGTACCTGAATTACTTCGGAGTTGAAATAATTTAGGATCAAATACAATCTAACGTTTCATATACATGTATAATAAATGTTCAAAGCCAGTCTGGTATACTGTACCATTTATATTGTGTTGGTAGACACATGTAATTTACACAAATTGATACATAAAACTGCTGAATTTGAAATGACATTTAAAAATATACCTTTAATCAGCTCGAGACAGAGGTGCTACGCCCAGATGCCATTGTTATCACTATTTTGATCTCTCCAGAAGCAAGCACAACAAATAGTTTGTGCCATATTGAGCCTGAATTATAAATTAGGCCATAAAAAAGTACTTTGGTTCTCAAACATGGGGTTCGCAGAATGTGATGCGTGAGGGCGGATTTTTTATATATATATATTTTATTTTTGTTTCAGATGTACGTCTATGATTTTTTTTCAAGTTGTCAAATGCATATATATTCTATAAAGTTACTACATGTATAACCACTTTAGACGTGAACAATCAGCAGATTTCATCACACTTGGTTGGATTTAACATATTTCTGCATGGTAGTGTTTCTATTTGATCATGTGGTGAATACAGTACGATTTTATTACTCCATGTCGATAAAATACTTGATGCACAGAGATTATTCTGACGCGGCTATATCTGAGAACCAAAGTACTTAACACGATTAATTAAAATGATTTATTTCCAAACATGCAATTCGTGCTCAGAAATGTTATAATCATATTTTAATAAGAGTAATAACTGCAAACAGTCACATAATTAAATTTATTTCATACATACATACATACATGTACATGTATCTGACATTGATTTATAGGGTGCATACAATATAAGCTGTCATGGATGGATATTGGGATGACCAGATGGAATGATGACAACTATATACATGTACACCTAGTCAAACCGAGTAATTCTAACTCTATAGCATGAACATTTGACCACTTCTTAATGTGTGAAAAAGTTCAAAGTTTCAAGGTCATATTAATGGCAGCATGGATTAAAAAAACAATAATGGTCCATATAAGCTGAACTCTGTATATAGCCACTTTAAATGAATGTAGCTGTCAATTAGCCAATTTAGACAACATAGCTGTCAAGTAGCCAACTCGGAGCATCTCATATGATGTGAAACATACCTGTATACCTGTACATACACATTATCTATGTTCTTAGAAATATTAAAATCAGACTTTTATCAATTAACAAGTTTTGTATTGACCCAATACGTACTGACTGATAACATAATGTCGCAGCAGGCATTTACATGATCAGTGGAATGACACAACGTGAAGTAGTCCCCGAGTTATTTTCAATAAAAAATATCACCTAACACAACACGATACCTGATAACACTCGGCTCGGAAATGGCAGCAGCGAGCCTCGGATTTCCTATGCGATTCCTAGCCTTGATAACTTGATATCAACAGACACTAGGCTGGTATTCTCTATTTACCAGGGTGATAAGATGAAGCATCTTATCAGATCAAAAGTCATTCTTAAACAAATGTTTGTTTCCTGTAACACGACTCGGAATGTTAGGATTGGTTTAGGCATTAAACGTGCACTCAACATTTATTTTCATCAGTGTGTCTGTTTTAATGGTGCATGGACCAGTGTTGAATATGTATTGTAAAACGTTTTTACTGAACAAGGTATTCAAATATCAATAAACAAGAAATGTGGCCTGTCGGCACACAAATACCCCCAGATTGGAGAAACTGTGGCAAAGTTAATGAACCAAAGTGATAAGTATTCACAAGCACATTTATGAAGGTCAGAAGGTCATGGTCATATTAAGGGAAGTGTTGATGTGTGGCATTTGTCCACAACTATGATGTATTGAAATATTAAAATAATCCATCAAGGGATATAGAAGTTATGACATAAATGAGAAGCTCCGGCAAACTTATGTGTGAAAAAGTTCAAAGTTCTCATGGTCAAAAGGTCAAGGTCATATTAAGGGCACAATTGATGAGTGTCATGTGTCCACAAGTATGCTGTGTTGAAATATTTAAGTAATCCTCAAGGAATATAGAATTTCTAAACTCTGTCGAACGTCTTAATGTACCTGACACAGACGGACGGACACACGGAGACACAGCCCAAATACTATATGCCTACGGCTCTACCAAGACGAGGCATAAATATAGGTTTGTCGTGTTACAGCAAAGAAACACAATTTTATTTTAGTTCTAACATGGCCCCTCAGGGCTCCAGATAAGCATATTTTTGTGGTAAATCAGCATTGAAAATCAGGAATTCAGCATTCAAATAGATGAGGGAGTACAAATCAGCATTCGAAAATTGCAGCTGAAAATATGTTGTCCTACACCACACTTTTCTACCTACAACTATCAAGAACAGGTGGAGATAGTTGTGTATGTCTGTTCAATTAACAAGTTTATGAAACATGAAATGACGTACTACAATTGAAATTAGTGGTTAAATACTGTACGATACGGAGCCCCACAGGGGACGTAAATTCTTTTTTTATTATTAATTTGTTCCACTCAATTTAACAAATTGTTATTTTGTGGGAACAAATTAATAAAAAAAATCCAATGTCCCCTCCGTACTATAAGAATCTAATTTCATCACTGAAAAACATTTTTGGGGGTAAACTTCTCTTTAAGGCTAAACCGTATTGCAGCTCTGGTCCCTAGCATGCACTAAAAGTACATGTACTTCAACTTTTGTATGCACACCACTCATTCAGACAGCTGGTTGGCTTTAGTCTCTTGTGTCTCAGTCGTTCTTAAACCAAAGATGACCAGAATTTCCCGCAACTCAACACCATACAGCTCCATCGTCACTGCGGATGATCCTTGGCACTGTACATGCTCAATAGCATGATCACTACAAATTTCACAATTATTGCTCGAGACACAATGAAGTTGGTTCCCATGAAGTACATGTAGGTCGCACACAGGGCACTAATGTAGCTCCCAGTCTTTGGCTGGTTGTCCCTTGCAGCAAAGGTTGTGTTTGCCTCCTTTACCAGCTTGGGCGACACAATGTACAGCTAGATTAATTAACATAGCTGGCTTCCTAAACTTCCAAGTAGTCAGAGCTATTATCTTCTGTCCTGTAATATAAACACATTATGTGTTAGAGCAGAGCTTTACCATAATGTTGTAGTGATATAGAGAATAACCGACATTAGTGTCTTTTGATATCTAGTTTACCAGGCAAGGCTAGGAAGCACGTAGGAATTACGAGGCTTGCCAAGAAATTTCTACAGTTTCCGAGCCGAGCCTGATAAACATGATATCAAAAGGCACTAACATAGTATTCTATTTATCAGGTAACATCTTTAGGAGGTACATAATGAGCAATTGTGACTTTGTTTTCGTTGAAAAGAATGTGGACTTGTTTCTGTGATGTCAAGGCTAGGAAACACGTAGGAATTTTGAGCCTTGCCGAGGTATTCCTACCGTTTCCGAGCCGAACTTGATATCAAAAGACAGTAATCTGGTATTCTATTTATCAGGTAGCGTTTTATGCTAAAATATTACCACAGAATGTCAGATGACGTCGTAATCTATGGACAGAATGCAGACTAGTTTACGTTGTGTCATTACACTGACGTCATTCGGTAACGTCATCCGACCAATGGAACATCAATTTTCACTTTATTGTATTAACCTGGATGTTTGTATCAAGTCAATGCCTGATACAACAATATCTTATCAGTTAGTACGTATTCGGTCAATATAGGGCAGGTTACCTGATAAATAGGGTAGTGTCTTTTGATATCAACCTTATCAGGCAAGGCTAGGAATTCCAAGGTAAAGAGATAAACTGGATATCAAAAGACACTAGTATGGTATTCTATTTATCAGGTAACGTTTTACATGTATGCTAAAAAATGACGTCATTATCTATGGACAGAACGCGGACTTGTTCACGTTGCGTCATGTAGGTCATCTGCAGTATATCAAGTTAAAAATCACATGTAATATGTTACTACAATTTTATCAAATACAGGAAGTAGGAACGGCATGAAAATAAATCAGAGCGGCATGAACATGGTTCAAAGTGGTATGAAATGGTCTGGATAGTAATGAAATAGTTCAGATCGGCATGAAAATGATTATGATTGGCATGAAAATGATTATGATTGGCATGAAAATGGCTCAAATCAACATGAAAATGTTTCAGACCTGCATTTTCAGATTTTGGTTGATTTTCTAGAAAGTTTTAAAAATGCTCTAGAAGCTAATTTAAGAGGTTACAGCACTAATTATAATGTTCCAACATGATCCAGACTGATTAATCTGAAAGAACTGGCCAAGGTCTGAACAATGTTCATGCCAATTCTGAACCATTTTCATGCAGATCCGAATCACACAATTTTCATGCTGGTCCGACCAATTTCCATGCCGATCCAAATCATTTTCATGTTGATATGAACCATTTTCATGCCGATCCGAACCATTTTCAAGCCCGAACCAGTTTCATACAAACATTTTCATGCCGACCGAACCAGTTTCATGCCGACCGAACCATTTTCATCCCGACCGAACCATTTTCATGCCAATTCGAACCATTTTCATGCTGATCCGAACCATTTTCATGTCGATAAGAACCATTTTAATGCCCAAACCATTTTCATGCTAATCCGAACCATTTTCATAAATCATTTTCATGCCGATGCGAACCATTTTCATGCAGATCTGACTGAATCAAACCATTTTCATGCTGGTCTGAACCATGAATGTTGATATGAACACCATTTTCATGTCGATACGAACCATTTTCATGCTCAAACTATTTTCATGCCATCCGAACCATTTTCATGCAGATCCTAACAGTCAACCATTTTCATGCCGGTCCAAACCACTTTTATGAACCATTTTCATGCTGATCTGAACAAGTTTCATGCTGATCCGAATCATTTTCATGCCTGTCTGAAACATTTTCATGCTGATCCGAACCATTTTCATGTCGATTACCGTAGAACCATTTTAACGCCAAACCAAACCATTTTCATGTTGATTATAACCATTTTCATGCTGGTCCGATAAATTTTCATGCCCAAAACATGTTTATGCCCAAACCATGTTCATGCCGATCCAAACCATTTTCATGTCGGTCCCAAGAATTTTCATTCCGATCTGAAACATTTTCATCATCCTAATTTTCATGTCGATATGAACCATTTTCACTCCAATCCAAACTATTTTTATGCCGATCTGAACAATTTTCATCGTGTTCATTCCGATCCAAACCATTGTCATGCCGATTCCAACTTTTTATGCCATTTTCAGGCGACCCAAACCATTTTCATGCCGGCCGAACCATTTTTGTGCCAATCCGAACCAATTTGGTAATGCATTTCATTTTCTTCTACTATATTACCAGGAAGTACAATTTGCGTAACATTATAATTTCTTGTTGTGAAATGTTAATATTACCTGCAAAGTCGGTTACATCCACAACACACCCACCCCTTAGCTATTTATATAGTGAATTATATAGTGAATTATTACAGAAAAATCTTTTCCTTTTTTTCTGCATAGATATGTTGTCATCATTCATTTGCGAGACGGTTCAAATGAGTGGTAACAACATATACTTTCATTGAGAAATGAAGAATGTAAGTGACATATGCAATTGATTAATACTAATACTTGTAATAGGATACAGAAGAAAATACAAGCAAAAGAAGTAGTATGATACCTCCTTAGTAACCAGAATGTTCTGCCTGTAACGGCGGGCAACTTCCCTGCATTACACAGAATATTCTTGTTCTGAGTACATAACTCTAATTACATTTCATTACATTGCACTACATAGTTAAGAATATTCAAGTTACCTTATTACTAATTACGGTAGCTGAGATTATCTCGGCTGGATCCACAAAGCAAATGCAAGGGTAGTAGCTTAGATAATCTCAGCTCTACGGCTGTATTTCATCTGTCTTTTATATTTTCTATATCCGTTACATCTAACAAATTTAAGACAGAAAATACAAAAGACAGATGAAATAGTAGAAGACATCCGTAGAGCTGAGATTAACTGCACATATTCCGCTTTATAGGCAACAGGTTGTCCTATTCTATTATGTAGTGCAATGTAATTAGAGTTATGTACTCAAAACAAAGCTGAGATTATCTATTTTCTGTATCCGTTTGATCTAACGGATACAGAAAATATGAAAGACAGATGAAAAGTAAAAGACATACGTATAGCTGAGATTATCTAAGCTACAATGGCAGTTGCAGGCACGTAAAGCCTCCCATACATTTGACAGGGTCACTGGAATTACCGGAAACCTCTTATTTACCGAAAACCACCGAAATACCGGAAACCCCTGTAAATCACTATATAATGTCATAAATAAGTGTTTGTCGTGTCATAAATGGTTTGTTTACTATATTATGAGATATATATGCACTAATTACAAACTATATTTGTTTGAAATAAAATGAGTTAGGATCCTCTTGTTTGGTGTTTAATTCCAAATTCAGATCGACTGTGAAATTTACCGGAAAACACTCGCAGTTAAGAATGGACAGTACTAATAGTCTGTTCCTCACAAATAATACATAATAATGTATCTTAGGCATGGTAATAATAATTATAATTATTATAATTACTATAATGATTAAATATTGTGTTTCAAATATGATTCCAGATTCCAGATTAGCGTGATATATATTACCGGAAAACACATTCGTGGAGATCGATTTACCGGAAAACACATGTGTGTACAGTATATGTATGCAAGGCGTCGTAATCGGCCAGTCATATTATAATGATATGTTGACTTTTGATGACAAATTTAAAAAAATAAATAAATATGACTTACCTGTTTCGGAGTCTTCAACTTATTTCGGTTACAGGTTGGTATGATTTATCCCGGCAATTCTTCCATTCCAGTGACACTGTCGCCGTCATCCAAATTTATATCGACATAATAATGTTGGGTATCTTACTGACACTAACGGAATGTAACGAAAGAGACGGGACGAAGTATATGATTGAAATTGTATTTTTTTTTATACAATATGAACATGTTGTAAGATGTAAGTGTTATGCTAGCACATGTAATAGAAATTATTTAATACTGATCTTAGGCATTAGGGCCGCATGGATGGCATATAGAATGAAAATATTGGAATATGGATGATGATAAATAATTATTTCTGACTTACGGTTATAGAGATATTAGGTATTTGAAAATTTTAACGCATATTTAAATAAAAATTAACGGACAACCTGACGTCATTGTGATCAATATGTCGTTGTAGTATTTGCATACTGTATAGCATTTTATAATATATGCAAATGCAATACCACCTCATAAGAGGCTTCCAGATAATGGATTCGCGCGTTTGCATTGCAGCTATTTTAAAATGGCATACAATTAAGCTGTTATGCTAGCACAGTACCGTGGAACCCCTCTAAACCTGACACTGGGTAAAATATAGATGTTTACCGTAAATGTGTTTCAATGTTATGTGATTGAAAAGCAAATCCGACTTACGGTTATAGAGATATTAGGTATTTGAAAATTTTAACGCATATTTAACGAAAATTAACGGACAACCTGACGTCATTGTGATCAATATGTCGTTGTAGTATTTGCATACTGTATAGCATTTTATAATATATGCAAATGCAAAACCGTATATCATATCCAGAATGTCATTGTGCTGTTTGTGGGTTTAATGAAACGTGAGACCAAGGGCACAAAGTGGTTCGGCATGTATGAATTAACTGTGTTTGAGGGTGCCTTAATCATGGACCACATTACACATATACTCGGTGCTGTATCTGATGTCATACGTCCTACGATCCTACGGGTGGTGAACGGCTCCGATGTGTATTCGGGTTCCATAATTGGTTTTGACAATGCCGCACTTAAAGCTGACACGTGTCCAATCTCACTAATTGGCCGACAACTATGCTATCGTGTAGCAATTTGTTGTAGTCACTGGTCACCAGTCGCACATCCTTCAAGAATTCTGATTGGTAACTTTTTTCATTTTCAAGTAGTTCTAACGATGTTAAAAGTCTTAACATATAGTGGTTATTTTGGTCTCCTGTTATTGCTGTAGACACCGCCTTGTATAGGCAATTACCATCACCAATTGTTGTGACTGGCATGCATTGTTGTCGCATTGCGGGGTGAAACACTTTCAAAATCAATTGTGTAAGTGGGATGTACGTGTGATGTATAATTTGGCGATACACTGTATGTTGCTAACAACTTTCTTTCCGACTTGGCAGTGTTGGTCAACTCGGTCTTCTTCTTCGACAGAAGTGCAGTCTGGAGTCTGTAAAAATGCGCAACTATATTACTGATCATGATCTACACTGGTCACAAGCCGATCATGATCTACATCTATATCACTGATCTATACTGGTCAAAAAGTGATCATTATTTAAACTACTGGTCAGCTAGCGAACAGTGTAGATCAATGCTCATGCCAAGATAATACGGATGCTGACAAAATATACCGTACGACACTTTGTTCCAGCATAGCCACAGAACTGCACAGCACAGAAGAGCCACATAACTGCACATAACTGCACAGCACAGAAACACAACGCATACTGTGGTTGCAAATGTCATATTGTTTCTATTCTAACTTATTCTAGCTAACATAGTATCTAAACTGGTGATAAAGATGGTACAACTGGTTTAACATGTGTCATGATTAACGCCTTTAGGCGGCGATATTTGCTAAAGTACACAAAGACACGTGCCCAATAATAAGATTTCACAGTAGGTGGTACCTGGTTAACAAATTCCGGGTTACATAGAGATTAACTAGTGAACAATGTAGACACTGAGATTATCGCATACATTATACAAATTGCACCAGGATGTACAATGGTCATAAACTGATCATTGTCTATAATGGTACAAATATTACAAATTCTGCACAGTTGCATGTAGACCGAGATTGTCAAGATTTAAAATGCTCATTATCTACATTGTTCACAAACTGGTAAACAATTCTTACCTGGACAATGCAGCTTTCGAATCGTACATGTCCCCATCAAAGGCACAGCAATGGCATCTGAACTTCAACGAGTGGAAGGACCACGACTTAAGATCTCCGCCAGTTAAATTGGCACAAGAAGCATGAACCCAATTCTACAATTGGAAATAGACGGGATACGATTGTAATTTTGTATACAATATAAACATGTTTTAAGATTGTTATGCTAGCACATGTAATATAGCACACAATATGTGAAAATATTTAATTTAATTAACTAAGAGTTTGTGAAAATTGGCATGCATGTTAAATGCCTTATGCATTTTACGTGTTTTCCGGTAAATCATTGATATAATGCCATACACAAACATCTAGTATATTACAAATGTTTTGTTGGTATAACCCCATGACGAGTATGATGGCCGATTACGACGCCTTGCATACATATACTGTACATACACATGTGTTTTTCCTATAAATCACTGACATCTCGTTACAAACATAATTTTATACAAAATGGTTTTCGGTATATTACCCTGACGTGTTTTCCGGTAAATCACGGACATCGAGTCAGCGAAGGTGTTTTCCGGTAAATCGAGTCAATGAATGTGTTTTCCAGTAATATATATCACGCTATGGAATAATAATACTATCTACACCAGACAGCATCATATTTGAAACACAATATTTATCTTATATATAATTATAATAATTATAATAATTATTATACCATGCCTAAGTATTATTATCTATTATTTGTGAGGAACAGACTATTATATAATATACTGTACACACACATGTGTTTTCCGGTAAATCACGGACATCGAGTCAGCGAAGGTGTTTTCCGGTAAATCGAGTCAACGAATGTGTTTTCCGGTAATATATATCACGCTAATCTGGAATAATAACACTATCTACATCAGACAGCATCATATTTGAAACACAATATTTAATCATTATAGTAATTAATAATAATTATTATACCATGCCTAAGATACTATTATTATCTATTATTTGTGAGGAACAGACTATTAGTACTGTCCGTCGTAACTGCGAGTGTTTTCCTGGTAAATTTCACAGTCGATCTGAATTTGGAATTAAACACCAAACAAGAGGATCCTAACTCATTTTATTTCACACAAATAATTTGTAATTAGTGCTATATATCTCATAATATAGTAAACAAACCATCACACAACAAACACTTATTTATGTTATTATATAGTGAATTACAGGGGTTTCCGGTATTTCGGTGGTTTTCGGTAAATAAGAGGTTTCCGGGGTTTCCGGTAATTCCAGTTACCGCATTTGACAGCATGTATTCTACGGACGGTACAGGTTTGCAGTTACATTCCTACAACTAATGCACAGGGTCACCACCTGTGGTGGTGGTGTCTTTTTGATAGTTGCGAAGTTTGATAGTTGCAAGAGTTACCGTTCGCAACTATCTTTTTAACAGACCTCTGCAATATTTTTT
Source organism: Conchocele bisecta (assembly GCA_029237695.1). NCBI lineage: Eukaryota > Metazoa > Mollusca > Bivalvia > Lucinida > Thyasiridae > Conchocele > Conchocele bisecta. The sequence goes on along the minus strand of CM055281.1, from coordinate 18,220,096 downwards.
TGATTTCTCCCTTTTTAATGAATTTATTGCCGCCATTTGTTCGATGGGAATGTTCAAGTCCCTTATATGACACCAGCACCAAACAAGATCCATTACAAGTGCGGACATATCGGAATACCAGCTATTAAAACGGCCAAAATATCGACTGTAAACAACATTGTCGACTTCTATTATTGTCGGGTATAGGTTAATATGGCACTATTTTGTCCGCAATAAACGTTCCGTAAACGCTTCAGACACATACTTGGCAACAGTAATTACGTAAATGTATTACCTTTGTGTTTGATATCGTTCAAATATCTGTCAATTGCTGGAAATCTGTGAAAATCCATCTCGTATTTAGGAATCAATAAATTCTTCCTCGTGTTTTGGAATCGACAAATTCTTCGACCGGCTCGGCTGGTAACCGGTTTGCCTTAATAGCGCAAACAAGAATTTTCGGCGAAAACAGCGAAAACGGCGAAAACAAGAAGATTTTTTCTAAAAAAGCTATTTTAAATGCCTAATAAATGAAAATAAATCAGTCTAATGACGATTATATGTATTTATTCATCTCATATGTTTATGTTTTACAAAAAATAAAAAAAAAAAATCCTGAATTACCGAAAAAAATGTATATTTTCACTACCATGAGTCTGGCGAAAACAAGATTCGTGAATGGAAACGGCGAAAACAAGAATTTTTTTTCTAAAAAAGCATTTTAAATGCCTAATAAATGAAAATTAAACAATCTAATGATCGATTATATGTATTTATTCATCTCATATGCTGTTTTACAAAAATAATCCTGAATTACCCGAAATAAATGTATATTTCACTACCATGAGTCTGGCGCGAAAACAAGATTCGTGAATGGAAACGGCGGCAAACAAAAACATATTAAAGACAACACTACACACATATTTGCAATAAGATGGATCAGGCGCAAAAAGAATGGCGCAAACAAGGTTCGGAACACAGCGCAAACAAACTGTTAGATGTGTAGCATTATCATTACATTGCTTGGTTTCAAACGTGATAAACACATATCTAGCGATAAACTCAATTGGATTATTTTTAAACATAGGATATTAATTAACATATTTGATTAAACCAGACCACCATCACCACACCTTCCGTCCCGGCTTTTCGCCATTTTGTGATATATTGTCGTCAAAATTTACCTCATGTTGTCATGCATGTGGCCTGAGAGAACAAAGGTTGAATTGATTCACAGACGCCCCCCATCCCATCCGTCCCGGCTTCTGGTATTGCTTGAAACACTTTGAATGCTGCGGTGTTATTTGAACAATGACATAATCAAAATTCTTGCTAAAGTGGCAGATATGTTATAAAAGTATATATATCCCCCTCCTCCTCCTCACATAAGCATAACGTCAGCATTATTCTGTCTATTCGAGTATTGTCAAGATGCCGAAAAAATACGCTTGTTCCGTTTGTACTGGAAATTGCAAAACGAATTGCATTTTGTGCGAGGTATTATGTTATTCTCATTGTTTAGTATCAGATTTGTCTGAAATTATACACAAAAAAATCGAACACAAATAAAGTCGAAAAAATCGATTGGTGGAATGTATCAGCATGTAAATTAATTATTTTCAACAATAATGTACTTGAAGGGTGTAAATGTGTAATAGTAACATGAAAATTGACAAACAAGGGACCGTTTTTCTTTTTTAATCTAATGGATCTTAATAAATTCATATTTTGACGTGCGATCAGTGGTGCACTACAGCTGCGATGGAATAGACAACGTCGACCAGAAGTTGTGGAGAGACACGAACGCCGGGTACATCTGCGTGAAATGTAGGACAACCGATGATGGGACTTTTGATTTCCTGATGGGCTTAGAACGATTGAAGAAAGTGAGTAAATTATTATCATCCGCTTATCTGTGACTCTGATGTTAGTGTAATGTTCTGCTTATCTGTGTAGCTGATCATAGAAATCGCCTCTGTATTGTAAATTTCACGGCTAATTTACCACGTGTCATTTATCTGTGGTCAGTGGATCACTGACACGGGAAATAAACATTAGTATCGGCGGGTTGCCCAAAAAAAGATATGTGATTAAGTAATAATTAATATGATGTACTAACTAGTAACCTGTGACACTGTTTTTGTGTAATGGTGTGCTTATCTGTGCAGTTGTTCAGAAATCCCGTTATCGTCGTGTATATTCACGGATTAATGACCGCGTACCAATTGATTTATGGACTAATGGTGCGAAAATTGGCCATTGATGTATCTATGTTTGCACGCACGAACGAGCCTTGTCAGAGAAAAGAAACCTAGCCGTTTGTAGAAATCCTGATCAGGGTATACACTGTCCGCGATTAACATAGAAATACATATACATGTATGCTATTGGTTGTAGAAAGTCTGATTAGGATCTACACTTTCCGCGATTAGGGTGATCTAATTATATTCATATATATACAAATATATGACATAAATATATGTGATTGAGTAATTATGATGTATTAACTAGTCACCTGCCACCCGTGACACTGTTTTTGTGTAATGGTGTGCTTATCTGTGCAGTTGATCAGAAATCCCGTTACCGTCGTGTATATTCACTGATTAATGACCGCGTATCATTGATGTATGGACTAATGGTGCGGAAAATTAACTATTGGTGTATCTATGTGTGCACGCACGAACGAGCCTTGTCAGAGAAAAGACTATGTCCTGAAATTTCATAGGAGTTACATCGTTACTATGAAATTCCAATGAAATTTCATGATTTATTTTCACCGTAATTATATTCACATATATATATATATGACATAAATATGATGTACCTGTCATAATTTATATATGGACCGATGGTGCGAGAAGTTGACTGCGTCCTGAAATTCCATTGAAATTGCATCGTTACTATGAAATTTCAATGAAATGTCATGAATTATTTTCACCGCTAGCGTTACTCTTGATTTCATGTAAATATGTACACGTCTGTCTCATTATAGGCTGCCAAGCACGGTATTAAGAAACTCACCACCGGGACAGAAAGAGAACAACTATTCCTCAAACACCTGCAACTTGACACCAAGGTGCATACTGACTTTGACAACCATGCACAAGATCCAGTTTCCAACGCCATATTAAACCACTACCATGTTCTCAATGAAGCTGCGTTATACGCCTCGGCCGATGGTGATTGTCTCTTCAACAGTGTATCCACGCTTTAGTCGGAGACGAGTCCATGTGTATTGAACTTAGGTACAGATGTTGTATCGAAATGGTTTCCAACAAATCCAAAATTGTGCGCCACCGGCTTTATCCGCGACTTGAATTGTTGTCGGAAGATTATGACAAGGATTGTGTTTCATGTACAAAACGCGGTACATTCTCATCACCATGGCGGATAATAGCATTATCAAATGCACTCAAAATTCCGATCAGATCTGTCTACCCCAACATCTGCGGGAGCAAAGACATTGCTTTCCGGACACTGAACATTGTCTTTCAACCACCATTTGCTGACCCCGATAAAAAAATAACGATTATGTGGACACACACCTGCTTGCCGCAAAAGCAAACAGGAGTGAAAAACAAACGACCCTGGGCACCGAACCACTTTGTGCCAGTGGTAGATAAAAAACGCAGTTCTGTCGCTAAACATCAATCAGTACTTCCATCATTCATACAATTGAGCCAACCTGCGAAACCAAAGAAGACATTTGCAAGTAAAAACATGTTCGATTCGCTTCCACTCCGGTCCATGACGATTCCTACACGTCAGATTCCATCGACATTGGTGAATACAGTGAACGTTCACCATCGCGGAATGTCAACCAGCGTCCACAGAAACAGAAGACACTAGTGTCCAACCATATTCGCCAACGCGTCACATACATGAGCATATTCTGTCCCCACGAAGTGACTTAGAAACAGAACATGAAAGTTCTCCAGATTGCGAGAGTGAAACGATCACGTCACCGATTGCCGAAACACATATATCGAACGATTTGTCCACAATTATGGAAGAGAGCAATGACGAGCTCGAGTCAGTGGCGGGGGTTTCACTGGTAGTCATACAAGAAGAGGCATCGGAAGTTGTTAATGTTTTTATCAACTCAAATGAGGACACTAGCATCAGTGAAAACTCCATCAATGACAGTGATTTAGAACCTATGGAAAATGAAGCGAACTTCAAACCGGGCCCATTAGGACATAGATTTATGGACATCTACCGCACTTTAAGGACATTTCGCGATCCCCATTCGATATTAAACAGCGTACCGACCGGACGGAAAGACGGCATGTTTTATATAATAGACAATTCTGATAACGTTAACCGGCGCGCGCAAGGCGAGAAGCAGATGTGTGGGACGACTGTGGAGCTTGGAAGAAAGCAGCATGCCCAATATCATTGTATGTTCATTAAAGATGGACAGCCGGTTACGTTATTGAAAAAGAAGGACTATATTGTGTAAACACAAAGTAAGAATTTGTTCCGATATCACCACAACCTGAGCCGGAAGATATACTCCAAGTCTTCAGGACATATCAGAAACTAAAAGCGTCGCCACAATTTAAACGACGAATTACACGATTTGGAAACTATTCCCGCTAGTGTTGAATATTTACCACACACAGAAGCATTGATTGAGTATGTCGGAGTGTTTACGGGAAGACAGATGCACGGGCGCCTAATACACAAAGAGCGGAATAAACCATACATCAAAACAAAATCTAGTGTTATGAAAAAATCTGAAAGAACAATTAAAAACATAATACAGCGAAGCATGTTGAAAGAAACATGAACATGAATACAGACGATGAATTTGAGAAACAACGTGACGACAAACAACTGAGAAATCTGAAATATCAGCAGGAGAAAAAAAGTAAAAAAAAACCCCCATTCTAACGCCGCAGATCACGTCGCTATAGTGGAGGAAATGACTAAGACCCACGACTTTGTTCAGAATGTGCAGCATATTAAGGGATTAAATCAGCCAGTAGTCACACTATATACTGATCAACAAATAACAGACATTAAACGATTTTGCTGCAAAGAAAGTGGGACCGTATTAGGAATAGACAAAACATTTAACTTGGGCGATTTTCATGTAACACCAACAGTATACAAGGATCTGTCAGTCGTGCGACGATCGACAATGGATCACCCGCTCTGTATAGGTCCAACATTTATGCACACAAATTCGAACACGAAGACATACTCAGCCTTCATGCACACTATCGCGGATAATTTGTCAGAATCAGAAATCAACAACCTTGTTATAGGTTCGGACGAGGAGTTATCATTCAAAACTTCAATAAAAAAATGTTTCCCAGGGGCCACTCATGTTCTATGTACACGACATCTCAAAAAAAATGTGAATAAATACATGGAAGACAATGTGGGGTATCCGTTGAAGGACAGACGCGAGATTTCGGACGCGATATTCTCGGCGGACAATGGTGTGGTGTCCTCAAATGACACAGATACATACAATACACGCGTCACACACGTTTGCAAAACTTAATAAGCGCGAAAGACTCACAGGCCGGCAACAACAAATTTCTGCCATACTTGGAGACAAGGCTGCTGCCAAATCTCTTGTCCCATGTAATAGTACCAAGTAGAAATGGCAAGATAACGACAACATGGACGAGTAACAATTCGGAGTGCGTAAACCACGTGATCAAATCCGCGACGAACTGGAAGTTATCGGACATGCCCAAATTAATCAACAACCATCTATGCGATCGTCGACAGTGAAAGTAAGGAAAGATGTCGGGCTATTCGGGACAGCGGTAACTTTAAATTAAATTACACACATTTACATCACCTCATAACTATTTATCACTGGACGAACATTACACAGGAGCAGAAGGATAAGCGAGAATTCAAGTTCAAGCACGACAGAGGACGCATCAATCAAAATCTTGTTGTGTCTAGTGACGGTTCGCGATCCATAATTAAAACGCCGTCCGCAGGAAAGAAACCTCACCAAGTGAAACGAAAACGAGCCGAGCGATCACAGACACCGTCATCAAAACGAAAAATCATTCTGCAATAAAAACATTTGAATATAGTACACCTGCTGATCTGGGACTACACTCCAATTACTGTTGGGCCGGGCCACGGAGGAGGGGGGGGGGGGGGGGGGGGGGGGGGGGGGGGGTGGGGGGGGGGGGGGGGGGGGGGGTACGGGTCAGAAACATACATATGTGGCCACGGTGTCGTCGGTATGTGGGCTCTGGCTCGTATGCGCCGACGACACCGTGTACATGCATGTATGTGTCTGACCCGCATTTCAAAGCAAATGCGTAATTAGATTGTTGTTGGGTCGGACTATTGGCGGGAGCATGTACGCATCCGAAACATACATGGTGGGCTCTGGCTCGTATGCGCCGACGACAACTGAGACGCGTCGCGACAAAACGTACCTTCGGGTGTTTGGAATTTTCGCCGTGAATGGTTTTGAAAATTTAACGTAATCATCATAAATATAAATGTTCGAATTTGACGAAAATTTCAGAGCAAATGCGAGAATGGGAGGATGAACGGAAGCATAGAATTTTGAGAGAAGCCGGTAATTCGTATTTACAGAGCAACTACGAATTATGGCGGACCCATTTCACAGCTGGGTGAACTGGAGCAATGTGGATAATGTTTTCTTGCTCAAGGAAACAACGCAAGTGCCCCTGGTGAGGATCGAACACACGACCCTTCGGTCAACAGGCCGACGCCTAATCCATTAGGCCACGGCGTCATCCACCTGGTTAAAACTCAATAAATTTGGTCCCTTTATCGCGTGGCGAGACACATGTTCATTTATATACATGCCGTATGAAATATGCCACGGTATATTCATCATCAGATCGATTTAATTACATTTGATTAGTGTTAATGAGAGAAATACGTAATTAGAATCTTGTTTGCGCTGTTGCCCTTCACGAATCTTGTTTTCGCCAGACGCATCATAGAGGAAATAGACATTATTTCGGGCCACTAAGGACATTTTTTTTTGTGTATATATATATATATTTGAGATGAATAAATGCATATAATCACCATTAGAGTGATTTAATTTCATTTAAGAGGCTTATAAAAATAGATATTTTGGAAAATGTGTTGTTTTCGCCGTTTTCGCTATTTTCGCTGAAAATCGCGAATCTTGTTTTCGCCAGACGTATCGTATGTGGAATAGGCATTTATTTCGACCACTAAGGACATTTTCTTGTAAAACTATTTATTTGAGATGGATAAATGCATATAATCACCATTAGATTGATTTAATTTCATTTCATAGGCAGCTCATGTAGATATTTTGGAAAATTAGTCTTGTTTTCGCCGTTTTCGGTGTTTTCGCCGAAAATTCTTGTTTGCGCTATTAAGGCAAACCCGTTGGTAACCAGTACAACTGAGCGAAACACCGGGAACCACATGCCTGCCACTACAACTTCATAAACAGGCGTTTTTCACTTCTTTTCCCAAAGATATTTGATACACATATATATTATTTTCGTTAGTATTTTATGTGTTTATCAAAATTAAATTCATATGCTGGTTGCCGGAAAAGCAGACAGAATAAGGGAATAAATGTGCGAACTCTTTCGTGCACATGCACGTTTTCGACCTAATTTTTGTAGCAAAAACGGTACAAAAGTAGTGTCTAGTGGCGACGGAGCCGTTGTGGTCGACATTTTTTTCTATGAAGCTTACAACAGGGACCCTGTAAATCCGGAACGATGGACGAAACCCGGAACACAGGCTCCGTGAAACAGAATGCTCGGCCCCACGACACGTCGGCCCCACGACACCTCGGCCCCAAAACACATCGACACCTCGGCCCCATTTTTAAAATTCGTTATAAACATAGTTATTTATTTAAAAAAACCTTATTTAGATATTTTAAATACCATTTAGGACGTGTTATGTATAATATTAAGAACTTAATACTATATTTCAGGTGCCAACTCGAAGATACTAACGGCCTCCAAATGAAATGAAAGAAAGAAAGAAAGAAAGAAAGAAAAAGAAAGAAAGAAAAGTGAAAGAAAGAAGAGACGATGAATAATATATGAAATAAAATATATTTGCAGAAATGCGTGTCTATGGCCCTTCGCCCCATCGATCACCTGTGTTAATACACTTGATTAATAGTCTACGGAGATTTAATAAAGTGCAGTGTAGAGAGTATTATAAGCCTTGCGTACGTTATTTGTTTCAGTTCAGATTAGACAGGTTGGCGAACATTGTAGATACAGATACGATACAGAGAAACATATTATTTTACGTACTGGTGTGGTAGTCCATGTAACCGAATTTGGATGTTACTTTGATGTGATTGAATGTGTTAACAACTCATTAGTGATTAGTTGATAATCCCATTGAAGTTGTATAAAGTAAGCAACAACGAACATGATCACCGGAGGCGCTGCGTTGTGTCCTTGAGCAAGACACTTTATCCACACTGCTCCAGTTCACCCAGCTGTGAATGGGTACCGATAATTCGTAGTTGCTCTGTAAATACGAATTACCGGCTTCTCTCAAAATATCTCTACCTCCGTTCTTTCTCCCATTCTTGGGAGACGGCATGCAAGGTCCTAGAGCCAGTGCCGCCGTTAAATATAAGCAAAAAAAACAAAAAAAACATGATCCTACAATCCTCATTGAAACGTAAGTGCTAAATAACTAAGACATTGGTATTACATGCATTATATTCTAGCACATTGATTTCTAACACATGTACTTGTCGTCATGTAATTTCATCAGTCAATGATTCATTTTCAATTACAGATCATTGGCCGACCCTGAGATATCCGACACGATTCTGGAACCACAACCCGTTCCGTACGAGATTGTAGAATCGGGAACAATCCGACTCTGCCGGAAATTGGTTTCGTCGGATGGCTATTCTTACACTGCCAAGGTACTTAACTGATTAGATTTTGTAAAAGGATAAACATGGATAAACATTCGTCGTTGATAAACTATTCACTAATTTTGACCATGCAATTTATAATAATTATTTGGGGGGTACTATTAATGTAAATGCAATATTTGTTTTAGAACCGTAAAGGGATACGGACAGTGCGCATCCAGTGGCGATGCAGTATCAGGAACCAACGCACGAAATGCGGGGCCTCTGTAATTCAGCCTGACGGTACGAAGCCCGACTATGTCCCCGGCAAGAATACCCACTGTCATCCTCCCGACCCGCTGGTATCTAAAAGGATCAAACTCAAGTCGCAGGTAAGAAACACACCAAATATTTATTAAAAATAAGTTTCATAGTCGAAAAAATGTACATTTTAACAATATTCCAAATGTACTCCACAATGTTTAATGTTTTCCTTTTATGTTGCAGGTGAAGGCAACCGGAAAAGAGCGACTGTTCGAGTCCGCCAACAGGATTGTCGAGGACGAGTTGTTGGAAACAATCGAACAAGGTGATATTGATTTACCGAAGCCGGCCGCTCTTCTACGATCAGTACACCGCGCTCGTGCGCCGGCCAGACCGGACAAACCCAAAGACCTATAATTTGAGGTATTTTATAAATACAAATAAATGAATAATAATTAACATATTAATATAATATATAATTATGGGACATACATGCTTAATACTCTGCACACGTTGACACGATTGTCATAATCGCAAAGTCAACTGTATTGTAATGCAATATTTGCAGATCAACACGGCAGCTATCTGTACTATGTCGCTCCAACCGGTAGTACATGGATGGGACTTTCAAGATATGTCGCGACCCATTCTACCAGCTCTTCAGTATGTATACACGCCTTCGTCCGGAAAGACGATACGATGAAGCAGGTACCACTGGTATAGTACTGATGTCGAGAAGGAATGAAATCCGACTACGTGGCAGTAAGTATACACACATATGGCATGAACATATCGATACATAATTATATGACACACGCAATAAATAAAATAATATTATTATTAAAAAATAATTTCGAAAGTTTACTAATTTCCGAGTACATGCGGAATTATATTGTATGTATATTGTCGTCTACTTACAGATAATGTCGAAAGTTTACCAATTTCCGAGTACATGCGGAATTATATTGTATGTATATTGTCGTCTACTTACAGATAATGTCGAAAGTTTACCAATTTCCGAGTACATGCGGAATTATATTGTATGCATATTGTCGTCTACTTACAGGTACGTGAGAAGGTCGTCGACGTGTTGGGTGGACCTCCGGACGTACAAGGTTTCGTCATGGACGTCGAAGCTGGTAAGTATTATTAATGACTGTATAATAAAGTAATGTAATGTAATCACCCATTAATAATATAAGAGAACATAATAAACCTGATCACATTTAACACTTGTGTCTGTGTCTGTCTGTGTCTGTCACAATACTATGTATTTAAACTGATTGTTTCAGGAATGTGGGGCGCGGTACGAGAGATCTTCCGTGATGCGTCCCTGAAGGGGTGCAGTTTCCACTGGGCTCAGGCCGTTCTGCGGTAGGTTGGCGCCGTGGGTTTGAAAACGACGTACGAGCGCCGGGAGGGTATCCATCTACTCATTCGTCGTACGCTGGCCCTGCCATTCCTGCCACCAACACACGTCGACAGAGCCTTCGCCGCCTTGAAGTCGAAGGCGACTACGACCGAGCTGACCGAGCTCTTCCAGTACCTGGAGCACCAGTGGATAGACAGCAATGTGTGGTCAGTGCGGGAGTGGTCCGTCTATCGACAGCCGGTTCGATCCAATAACGACGTCGAAAGTAATAACAGAATGTACAAATGACTGAACTTCATTTTCAACAACAGTTTGATCAGACAAATTGCGGATTATTGTTTCATTGTTATTATAAATATCATGTTGCAGTTATTTGATGCAATTATTTTCATATTGTTTTTTCATAGGTTGGCACAGACGCATCAACGCCAAGGCTGGCCGAGCCTGTCTACAGTTGTACATTATGGTCCTATCTGTCTCTCTCTCTCTCTCTCTTTCTGTCATTCTTTCTCTATATATCTTTCAGTCTCTGCCTCTCTCTATCTCTCTCCCTCCCTCCCTCTCTCTCTCTCTCTCTCTCTCTCTCTCTCTCTCTGTCGCTATCTGTCGCTGTGCCTCTGTCTCTCTATCTGTCTCTCTTTCTCTCTCATTACCTAGAAACCACAATATATATCTCCACCCTCTCACAACATCATTAGATAGAAACCATAATATTTCTCTCTCTATTTTTCAACATCATTAGAATGAAGTAGAATATATCTCTCTCAACATCATTAAATAGAAACCGCCCCTGTTGTGATTTTGTTTACAAGACATGGTCAAGCGATACATGATACTCTGTGGACATGACTAACAGAAACAAGTGTACATTGCAATATCGGTTTTATTGCACCTGTTCAGTCGTGTCACGGCCTGTGCTGTATTCTCAGTTCATGACACAAGTACCTCTTGGCAACAGCTGAAGTGAAGCTGTATGTAAAAAAAGACACACCTAATGAGAAAATAGTCAAAATGTTCTCAAAGACCACAAGGGATCGAGAAAATAATAGCATCACTGGAAGGACGCACCTGGAGAATTTCTATAGCCGATACGCTGCACTTAGCTTCGCTGATGTAAGTTTCAAATTATAAGACACAGTCAAGCGATCCGTGATAATTGCGGAACACGATTACCAGAAAAAAGTATACATTGCAATCGTGGGTCTAGTGCACCTGTTGCTGTAGTCTAGGATACAAACACCTCTGACACAGGACTGGGACATACAGAGAGAGACATACTGTAACGGTAATAAAGTCATAGTGCTATGTCTAATAAAATGGCTGCCAATATTTCGGACGAAAATTCCGATCAGCAGTTTCGCACTCTTCTGCAACTGAAATCATGCCAGCATGACACAGATACAAGCAAAATCACATATTTTTGCAGAAAAATATTTTATGCAGTGGAAAATGTGGGCTAATTAATTGTAGAACATTTTCACAAGCCACATACATGTGTTTTTTATATATTTACTAGAAGGCTAAAACTAACCAACTCGCCCGAGGACTGCCACCTTTGTGTATTATTTCCCTTGGATGTGTGTGTAATGCTTGCAGATAAATGGCGAGACGGTTCAAATGAATGGCGACAACATATACTTCTGATGAGAAACAAAGAAATTATTGAGCCTTGCCGGATATTTTTCCACTTGGGAACCGTGGCGCATACACTAGTGATTATTTTACCATATTAAACCCATATAGGACCCACATCATGTAAAATAAAACATGCACAAAATCATATCATTTCTTTTCAAATATTGGCCATCTATCTATCAACTCTAATATGTTGTTCCAGAAAACAATGTTACATAGAAGCTCTCACGGGTCCAATTTCTGCAAACAGTGTATAACCTGATAATAACATATAGCGTTACCTGTCTAAGTCTTTCTGATGCCATTTGGCATCAGGTAGTCGCAAATGTACACAGCGTCAGTATTTTCGACATGCATTTTTATCCAAGCATATTTGCTTGGATATAGTCCTTATACGGTTTTTGAGACCTCACATGATTTATGCAAATGAGTAATTGTCGACCAACGAACGTACTTCATGCTTCATGATTCTAGCTACGCCACGTGAGAGAGTTCCAAAGCGAGCGGTGCATTATGAACGTGTCACTCACATTTTTGGCCAGCCACATTTTTTTTCAGCTACAGTTATATTTTTAAAAACAGTTTGTGATTTTATAAAGTATTAACTGTCGTGTTTCATAATAAATATTTGTTAGGAAGGTTATATTTTTAGCGCAATGATCGACCGCTCCACATGTAATTTATACGTAGTTATACGCCATGAAAAATAGTTCTGATAGTGAGCTAACATTATATTGTGTAGTGTAATACATGTGTTGTTAATATTTCTGTACGACATTTATATTACAAAATGTTTATCTGATTTAATATAATATAAACTGACATTTATTAATTTGAGTATATTATTTTTCACGCGCGCTGATACAATTAACCTCGTGTCTCATGAAAAGTAGTTTCCGCCATTTTATGCCGACAAATTACAAAATCGTTTACATAGTCATAGGTCAATGGTTCGATAAAATCCAACATTGGACAGCGAAATGATGATGATTTAAAACAGAAACATTGTTTTTTGACAGTTACATACCGCATGCTTTAAATAATCATCTTGAGCCATCGATATTATTAATCAGTGTCCATTTTACTTAAAACATCAACTAATCTATAATGACGTTACACAGAAAATGCAGTACGATACAAAGGAAACATTGTCTTAGAGTTTGAATGATTTTAGGTTCCGCCGAACGAACGAGTACGCCGAAATATATTTCCGTACAAATCCAAAAAACCTATTTATTATATACCCGTTCAACAAAACATGCATCCTAATCATTAAATAATCGATAGTGTGATGAAATGCGACTCTCTATTATTTTTGTTGAACAATCCGAGCGCCTGTGATGGCTTCAGTTTATGCAAATTGACAAGGTCATTTCGCGCACCTGAATCGATACAATAATCAGGGGTTGAAATTTCACTCGCCCAGCTCGCCATGGCGAGTGCTTTTTGTGGCGGTCGAGTACTTTTTACAGGCACTCGCCCAGTTTGGCGAGTGAAAGATTAGGTCATGGATTATTTTTTTTTGAAAGGAAATGAAATTGCCAATTAATTCCATCGATAACAGCCAACAAATGGTATTAATTCAGCGACCATTTGTTGTTTACAGTTTACGTCAATTTGCGGGAAGTAAGATTCAAGCAGTGTCTATGTACACGGTTACGGGTAGAATCTCTAGCGATTTTGAACACGGTCCATATCGGGCAAGTTTAATTCACAGATTATTTGTCGGCTTTACGCGGCCGGGCTAACAAATAATAGGACTGCGAGTATAGACATAGTGTATACGCGGCCACATATATCGTCTCGTATACAGTTTGGGTTAACGCGCATTTCAGACGCCGAACATAACGGCTTGGGACGAAACGGTCGGCGCCGGGTCCGAAACCATTGAATTTAGTAATTAAGGCAGCACGCAGCGCATGCATGCACATAGCCACTATAAATTAAACTAAATCTATGTCACTCAACGCTAATAGAAAATAAGAAGTGTGCAAGCCTCTGAGAATAAAATTCGCTGCTATTTGTTTGTTTATGTTCATTTAATACTTAAAATATAAATAACAATAATAGTGAATATGTCTCATACGTTTTGGTAATGATCATATGTAAAAGCTTTTTTTTTATAAATAAGATGCAACATTACAAAAAACTGGAAATAGCAATTTATTTTTAAAAAAAAACTGGGCGAGTAACTTTTTGACCTGGGCAAGTACTTTTTTTTTATTTTCTACCTACCTTGGTTCAACCTTGGTTGAAGGCCGTTTCTTGTAAGCTAGGCTTGTACTGGCCTATTTTAGCGACGTAAAATTGGATAATTGTCTTTGAAACTGGGGGGAAAGCGCAACTAAATCATGGTTAAAATGTCTGTACAATATTTTCACGTGTTGAATTTGCTGGGTCTCATATTTTTTCCCATTCACGGCACTAACCTACTATTCTCTATATATTAATATTGTGAGATATTGTGTTCATACATATACATATGAGAAGCTACTGTATAGTACAGCTGTACGGAAGCCCATTCACTTTTTTTTTATTTCCATTTATTCAAGATCTTTTCCTGAATTTTCAAGATACTTTCTTGAATTTTCAAGTTCGTTTCTTGAATTTTCAAGATACTTTCTTGAATTTTCAAGTTCTTTTCGTGAATTTTCAAGATACTTTCATGAATTTTTTCAAGTTCGTTTCTTGAATTTTCAAGATACTTTCTTGAAGTTCTGTTCGTGAATTTTCAAGATACTTTCTTGAATTTTCAAGATCTTTTCTTGAATTTTCAAGATCTTGAAAATTCGAGAAAAGAATTTATAGTTTCAACACATGCATCAGATATAAGCAGTGTGTGTACTCTTACACATCGTGAAACTACGGTATAGTACAGCTGCAAACTGAGAAATCACAAAATATATACCTTTCCGCAATAATACAATAATTATGTTCAATAATTCTGCAAAAACCAGGAACCCACTTTCCCAACGTTTACAAAATATATAGAAAATATTTTTGTTCTATAAAAAATCAGCAAATTCGCAGTTAGAGACGAGCAGGTCATACCGCATTATTTAAACCTTGTTCGAAATATTAATTCGCCATCATACAATGTTGGCAATATTTACGCAGCTAGGTGTGTACATATATATAAAATCTAACCATATTGACATTATTAACGCAACTGGGCCGACCGATGCTAAATATGGGCTTACGCAGACTAATACAGAACACAATACACTGTGTAAAATGTACGAATGTAAACCGAAAACACCATAAGACATCAGAGCATCTTCATGCAATGAAGAGAAGCTAATGTTCGTGAGTAGTTAACATGTTATTTATTAAACTTGTTTACATATTTCATATGTTTGGTAATAAAATTAATAAATGTGTACATTTGTTGAATATACATGTACAATAATTCCAGCACAAAAATATTTACACAATTCTCTAACATTTGATTGGTCCGTAGCAAGTCTCTGTCCAAAATTTATATCCCATTAAACTCCCACGCCGAATTACTTTCCGTAACCGTGATGCGCAGTTAAAATAATTCTTAAGAAAACGGAAAATAAACACATTTATTTCAAATGCTGGAATTATAAGGAATGAATGGCATTTTTGTTGAATTTATCGGGGATATAAACTTGGAAAAGTCGCTGGAATACTGGACGAGGCCTTCCGGCCTTCGTCCAGTATTCCCGCGACTTTTCCAAGTTTATACCCCGATAAATTCCACAAAAAGGTCATTCATTCCTATAATACATTTGTTGAATATACATGTACAACATATTAAATATTCACCCTTGTATACTATTTGTCTGCAATTACAACTGTGCATAATCGTTATTTTTTTCACCCGCTAATTGATTATCACAAAAAGTCGCATATACTTCAAGTAATTTAATTTACATCTATATTAATATATTTTTTCAATCGTTCAGCCCAACAGGCTAAACAGTAAGCAGGCCCGTACGCAGAGGGGGTGGCGAAGCGAAAATGAGATGCAAGAGCTGTCCGTCTGTCCGTCAATCTTACACCATGTATACTTGTGGATAAATTCGTCCGTACGTACAAGAGGTAATTGTGCAACATTTTTGTGCACCCAGGTGCACAGGCAGACTATTTACAGGTGCACAAGTAAGTGGGTTTGCAAGTATACCGCAGTGTATACATCCATCCGCCCGTCTGTCTGTCCGTCACGTTTTATATTTGCCTGTAACTTCCGTATTGTATGACCTATTGGCTTGAAACTTCATGTACATGTTCATTATCATCCACTTTCATTCCCTGCCCTATCCATGCTCTACCATGCCCAATGTCGAGGTCAAACAACTTATAAATTTACGTCAAGTTGATGCATTCGCGCTTCTCCATTCTCCTATAACTTGTTTCATCTACGGCCAATCGGCTTGAAACTTCATGTTCAACTTCATGTTTATTATCATCCATATTTCCATTCCCCACCACAGTCATGCTCTCTGTCATCTAGTAGATGTTTGCAAGTTTCTCCATTCTCCTATAACATATTTACTGTATAGCTAATTGACTTCAAACTTCATGTGCATGTTTATTAGCATCCATAATTTCGCATCCCAGCATGCTCCCTCCCCCTTGGCATCGGTCAATGTCAAATAACTCAGAAATTCCCACTTCAGTACATTCATTCTGCTATAAACTCTTTACCATATGAGTGATTCACTTGAAACTTCATATGCATCCTTGTCCTTATCCATATTATCTTTCAGTAGATGCATGCGCTTTCCTCTATTCTCCTGTAAGTTCTTAACCCTGTCCCTGATAGAAACGACTTTTCATGTCTTTAGAAAGCATTGTGGGAAAAGGAGAAATTGCTTGTAACAAGCAATTTCTCCTTTTCCCACAATGTTTTCTACTCTATCAGATAATTTAACCATCATTTGACCCAGCATTTGATTCTTTTATTCAGATGTTTTAGATTTGGAAGAGTCGAAATATCGCAAAACAGGGAAAGGGTTAACGTACCAATGTGCATATTTGTGATGCAGCCACCACAGCGATGGGATACATGCCGTTGGCGTCGTTCTTGTCATTATGTTTGTATTATGAACTAATGGCAAATACATGTACATACTATTTGTAAGATCCCTTTTTGTCAAACAGCCGTCGCACGATCGCTGAAACACTTTATTTACTTTGAAACGTTTGTAAGAATTTCTCCATTAACCCTTTCAACACCACATGCCTGTATAGTGTTATTGGCAAAACGTGTAGATCTAGATGAGTCTGAAAATCATTTGTGACAAATGGATTGGTTGCAAACATATCAAAATCCATTTCAGTTATTTAGGGGTGAAATACAAACATAATCTCTAGTTTTGCCTGGTAATTCCATGGTGCATGTATTATATAACTAGAATGGCCGCGGCCAGCATGTCGCGCTATCCGAGGAATAGAATGGATAATATATGCATGATAGTATGGTGTTTTATGGCTCAGTGACTTGTACATTAAGACATTTAGAGCTGGGAATACACCTGGGGAGAATGCTCAAATTCAGCAGTTTAATTTACAATATCCTGATTTGTTGAAAATGACACATTTTTTGGCCGATTTTCACGAAATTAGTGCCTCTAATAAACGCCCAGTACCTACTTGAAACAAAATCGGAGCTAATTGTCAAATTAGATTTTTTTTTCTTTCCATTATTTCGAAAGCAACTTCCTTTAAAATCGGGGAAAAAACATAATTGCTACTTTCACTTTCAAAAGCGGAAGCGAAATTCGACTGTCACAGTGTCACAGTAAATTCCTCATCAGCAGTAGCTATTTGCACGGACACAGGGTGATCAGAATTTACACGGTTACGGAGACGCCATTTTCAAACCCGACAGATCCGAAACGTTGACGCTGACGAAACGTCCGTAAGCGTAAATCTGATCAGCATTAATGATTGACACTGTCTTGATATACATTACCATTAAATTTAACATTTCTACCGACTGTACCATAATGACCAGAGTGGGCCGAAACGTCTTGGCCCAAATGTTTATAAACTGACAGACAGTACAATCAAGTCTGGCGTTTGAGAGTAACGACCCTTAGTTATGTTTTTGTTCAGATAGCAGAACATCGTATATTTTTTTAAATAATTTTCCCTTTGTTGAATAACACTTGCCTCTATTAAACGCCCACCCTGGACTTCGGATCTTTACGGTATCTAAAATCTTTGACGCAAATCCGGACTCACGTACGTACGTATGTAGAACCCCCTATGGTTAAACATACGTACATCCGGTGTCAAAGTGCCGACTATATTGCGCTTTCCGCAAGCTGGCGCGACAATAAGTATGTATAGTCTGTTTCACGAAAGCTGCCCAATTTTACGGCTATATAAACAATTCAAAAACAAGATTTCTTTGATAATATTAAATTAAAGGAAAAATTAAGAATGAGCCTTCTTTTTATTTCGTGAAATTTGGTCAAATATTGGTTTTATTACGAAAAATTGATTTCCTATGGGAAATTTAACATAGGGGGAAAAAGAGGTAGGAGGATAGTATATATGGAGTCAAAATGATACCACCTACGTTGGTATCATTTCCACCCCCATATACTACTCCCACCACCCCCTAAAAAACAAAAATTGGTTAATGAGGGAAATTGTCTCCCACCACCCCCGAAAAATCAAAAATTGGTTAATGAGGAAATTACCCCCCACCACCCCACACATAAAAAATTGGTGTCATAAATACATCATGTTTATTTCACGTCCAATTGAACATATAAATTTAATAGGTTATAATAAAATATTATAACAAAATGGATAATAAAATACGCAACGAATTGGAATTTTGTAATGTAGCTTTTATGGAGAATTTTACGCTGTTTCTAACAGTATTAAAACACGGTAAAATGATAATACTATGTTGTATCGAATACATGAAATATCAGCGTAATTTATTACGCTGCGATAAAAAACGTTGCATTTAACAATATTAAACCGGCAATTATGTCGCCGGTATAAGGATCAAATTTGTGTAATGAAGCGACTAAATAGGATCAATTGGATAGGAGAAACACTACCGAAATATATCAAACTAATTTTATAAAACAGTTTAAAATCAAAGATTCGTTGACGGATATGCGTTTCTACGATATCGCTTTTAACGAAGAAATTGGAAAATTATTAGAAGAAATTGGAAATTATTAGAAGAAATTGGAAATTGAAAAAATTATTATTGAACAGAACTAATTTATGTTATAATCACACCAAGCAGACGACAATGTTTCAATTACACGTGTTATGAACATGTAAATTAGGTGTCCCACCTTACACGTATATTAAGTGTCCATTTTATAGAGAGATTTACACAATTACGTCTTCCGGGATGGAAAATAAACACACTGTAATATATAATACACACACTGATATTGATAGCCTTATCGATGGTATGTAAAACGGGCTATCAATTTAACACAGGTGGTGTGTAACAGTTTATAAACACTTAGTGAGGGTTATATAGTTCACGAATTTCCGGGATGGTTCGTTATTTAATTAATTTTAATAAAATTATTCATAATTTAAAGCGGAACACCCCCTTATTATATTATATAATAAAATAATTAATTAATAACAAATAACATATATTTTTTTTTTTTTTTCACCAGCAAAGTTAGGTTTATATCGAGAAATAAACACAGTATATTGTCGGGACGCCGGCACTAATATCTTAACGTGAGATAGGTTTCGCCACATGTACTTCACTCTGGCCGCTCTCACATTATAGCGGATGGAGGTAATGAAGAGGAGGGGTCCGCGGTATCGGTCCAATGATGGGGTGGAGGAGATGTGAGCGTGACACACCTCGCTAAGCCGAAAAAAAAGAGAAAAGAGAGATTTAAGCGAAGGGCTTAGCGAGGTGGACCCAGAAGGGTTTTGCTGGCGCGGGTTCGAACTTTTTTTTTTTAATTGTTAATAATTTTCCTAAAATTAATTAATAAATTGTTTACTGCACCAATATAATTAATAATTAATAATTTTGAAAAAATAGGAAAATTATTATTTTTTAAAAATTATTTTATAAAATATCACAATGGTGCTGTAACATTTCCTCCGACTTTATTTCCAAGTTTTACCCTAAATTTATCCCAATCAGTACACTCAATTTTGGGCATGGTGGCGCGCGCCTTGATCCTTATATCATTTTTTATTCTTCATATCTTCCCATTTCTTCCACCACGGATTCAAACTCTAAATTTGATATTTTCTTATCGGCCAACGCTTTGGACACCATAAAACGTCGATGCTATTTTTCTTAGACCTAGCGAGAACGGATATTCTATCATGTTTTCTACTTTTTTTCTCGAGATTTTCCACCCACCGCCCTAATTACCATACAAAGTGTTCCAGATTAAAACGGTAATTCCACTCAAAACCCCTGCAAGTGGAACCATTACAATTGTAGATAGCGTTGCAGCAGTCCCCGCACACAACACAGAAACACTTGCCAGAACCGTACTAGATGCTTCAGCTATGTTTGCCACGCGTTATATTTGTTAGCGTGTCTTTTTTCTATTTGCACATTCTCTAACTATCCTGCATAGCGACGATATTATTCAACCTAAAATCTGAACTTCTTTCGTTAATTGGATATAGTTGTTGGTGGAGTGGATTGAGAGTTGGATACAGTGTTGGTGGAGTGGTATTGAGAGTTGGATATGGTGATTCGTTCATATTTAAATTTTACAATTTAGTTCAATATATTAGTATTTACACAATAAGTTCAAGTAACAATGAGACAATAGTGGAAGAACTCTCTGAGTCACCGATTTTCGTAACAAAGTTAATAACACTACTTTGGGAAAGTCTAATTCGATCATTACCGGCGAACGAAACAATCGTCGAACTATCTTCAGAGATTTTAGTGACTCCAACCCCCCGTTATTTCCCATCTACTACAATATTTATCGCGACCGCGCCCACAGGTTTACCATTAGCATTAACCGAGCAGACCGCCATTTGGATAACTTCACCTGCAGCTGTCATAGTGTATCCCCCATATTTATTACTCGCTTTGGCACCAAACAAATATTCATAGTGCCCCTCAACCAATGGGCCCCGCTTCTCAGCCCAAACTGTTATGACACGTTTTGGTGTTTTCATTGTTTTCACTATTCCGGCAAGCGCCCTGTTTGCGTTATATGCCTCAGTACGAATCTCATAAGAGGCCTCCTCAAGAGCTTTGGTCGCGGCTATACGATCATGTTTCAGTTTATCGGTTATTTTTTCATCTAGTTCGGTAAGTGTCGCTTCTCTGTTGATAGAGTCCTCTAACCGCAACGCATCATAAGCCTCCGTAATGGTTGCCTGGTGGCCTTCTAAGGCTTTTTCAACACCCGACCCACCGGGTCTCTTTTTGAAATTCGGTTATTTTTCCATCTAGTTCAGCAACCGCCGCTTCTCTGATGAGAGAGTCCTCTGAGCGCAACACCTCATAAAGCCTTCGCAAAGGCTGCCTTGTGGTCTTTCTCGGGCTTTCTCAACAACGCCCCGACCGGGCCTCTTTTCGAAATTTGGTTATTATACCTCTAGTTCAGTAAGTGTCGCTTCTCTGTTGATAGAGTCCTCTAGAGCAACAACCCTATAAGCCTCGTAATATCCGCCAGGTGGTCTTCTCGGGCTTTCTCAATACCCGTTCGGACTCCATCAAGATCAAACCGGGTCTCTTTTTGAAATTCGGTTATTTTTTTTCGTATAGGTCAGTAAGTGCCGCTTCTCTGTTGAGAGAGTCCTCTGAGCGTAACGCCCCATAAGCCTCCGCAATGGCCTCTTTGTGGTCTTCTCGGACCCCCTCAACCCCCGACCTGATCCTGGTCTCTTTCAGAAATTCGGCTATTTTTTTCGTCTAGTTCAGTAAGTGTCGCTTCTTTGCTGTGAGAGTTCTCTAAGCGCAACGCATCATAAAACCTCCGCAAGGGCCTCCGCAAGGTTCGACTGGTGGTCTTCTCGGACTTTATCAATACCCGACCGGGTCTCTTTTCGAAATTTGGTTATTTTTTTTATCTAGTTCAGTAAGTGCCGCTTCTCTGATGAGAGTCCTCTGAGCGCAACACCTCATAAGCTTTCATAAGGTCCGACCTGATGGTCTTCTCGGGCTTTCTCAATACCCGACGTGGCCTTTTTCGAAAATCGATTATTTTTCCCCGTCTAATTCAGCAAGTGTAACTTCTTTGCTGAGAGAGTCTTCTGCGCAACGCATCATAAACCTCCGTAATGTCAACCTGGCGGTCTTCTCGGGCTTTAAGGGCATCCCCAACCGGCCTATTTTCTAAATTTGGTTATTTTTTTACCTAGTTCGTTTAGTTCCGTATGCGTTTCTTCACGACTTTGTGTATTCACAGCCAGGGCATATTCTCTAAGTGTGATAGTAGACTTTTGTGAATCTCGTCCGTGGCCCTCGATATAGTTCTATTGATCAAGGCCTTGTTGTGGGTGGGTTAGTTAAAAAGTCGCCCTCTGTCGGGATGAATCCCCCTTCTGCCGGTTCCAAATATTTTGAATTTGTCACCCAATCGGAAAGAACTACCTGGTCCGTATATACATAATGTTGTATATATATTACGAACATGCGTTTAATTCTAAATAATTTTCTAATTTTATTTTAATCTTTTTCTTTAAAATTAATTAATTTGAAATTTCTAGGGACGACCGAAATCGGGTAATCGTTTCTTCAACTCTCTCCATTTATCATCAAGAATAGAAATCTTCAACTCGTGGATGTGTCCCGATTCCAAAACTTTCATCTCGGGGTGTGGGAAGTCTAAGGTCACAGTCTCGCCATAGAAACAGTCGCTGGCGGGCACAGTTTTCAGTAATATGCTGGCGTATCCGTCTACCGTGTTCTACGATGTGTTCACCCGATCAAGGTGCACCCCGAGAGTTTTCGTGAAGGCGAAGTTTACTGGGGTATCGCCGCGGTGATCACCCACGGAAAGAGAAAGGTCCCCGGGACCCGTTGCGATCGCCCTTCATCCTCGTTGTAATGGGGTTCATATTTAAATCCTAACATTGAGGCCAACCCCGGAGTGATCTCTAATTTTTTTATCAACGTCCAATGTCGCAATCCCCGTGGCTTTTGAGATTCCGAGAGTGCAAATACCAGGCATATTCCTTGCGATTAAAGCTTGGACATCTCCGAAACCCCAAAGGACCAGGAAGTAATGCGACAGCTGATTTCCCGAATGCGTCTCTCTACTTCTGCAGGACTATCGGCGGTCTCTAGATCTATATATATCCGGAATAGATAGCCTCTATCCGTTCTATTCCATTGATATCCTTGTACATTTCAAGGTTTTTCCACCCAACCGTGAAGGTGATTGATCTAAGGCCTACCCGCCGTTTTCCGCAGCAGTTGTCTATTAATTTTGATTTTTGTTCACAACTCCCTTTTTGAACATTAGTTATAGTAGCAAACATAATAATATCTTTCAATGGATACCAAAGCATTTAGCTTTAACTCTAATGTAAAGTACGCGGTCGGAGGTAAATACACACAAAAAGACGTTGTTAACCCCCTTGTACACCCAGCCGTAACGGTTAGACCTGACAGCGGCTTTTGCCACCAATTTCCCTAAATATCTTTGAACAATATAGGCTGCCCAAGATTACTACGATGGAGGTGGTACACGGGTGGAAAGCAACACCGATGCAGTTTTGGCAGAACCAAATAAATTTCGTTGTATGGTGCGCAACAGACCGGGTGTGGAGTTTCATATAAAGGACCATCTGACATCCAAGAATGTCATGCTCCGAAGTGTCTACAACTTTCACGTGTAATTTATACTATTAGGAGGATTCTCAAAGAACTAGGTATTTCACTACCTCAAGACGACGCCTGGGATCCCATTTCCAACGCATACGACCGTATGGCCTTTGAAAGACTGTGTAACGAATTTAACGTTTCAAAAGACGCGGACTGGAGACAGAAAGCATTTCCTACCAGCACCGGCCTCGGGGACGTTCTCATTACACGGCCGTCCGGGAATTGGACACAGACTGATTTTAGACACGATCACTCCTTGTGACCACATCGTCAGTCGGAACGACGGGAATTTTGACCCCGCGACTATGACTTTCGGGCCGGAAGTGTCTGGAGGTACGGCACTGTGGCGTGTTTTCTTGTAAAATGTTACTCCGAAACTGGCTCACGTCGATTACATACAGCAGGCTGCTGAGGTTCAGAACGCGTGGGGTACATTTATGTTTAGATACGGGTCTAGGGTTCAGCAGGCTGGGGTTACTCGCGTCAACGACTCCATTCGCACGTACGTCTGGGCCATCCTCGGCGCACAGAAGCAACTCGCAGTTCTATACTGGGCATGGGAACAAGCGTTTGATGCACAAAAAAACAATTATTGGCACTTGTAGAGGAACGCCATCTCAGCTAGGGTGGACCTGGAGAAGGCGATCCAGAATTATCAAGACGTTTTTGCAGAATGCCAGTACCCCAGTAGACTATGTATTTGGAATAGGTCTTTATATGGCGCCGAGCAATATGATACTACGAGACGACCCGGTTGACGGTTACAATAATCAGATCGTAATCGACCACCGCCAATCAAAAAAATCGGCCACAACGGTAAAGTGAACACGGATATCATCAAGCGCACCCCCAACATGATCGGGTCTCACAGTGGAACCGATTTCATAAAACACAAAATGGATACACCTCCCCCAATTCGTAAATCGAACCAGTACCCCCAATTCGTAAATTGGATGCACATCGAGTTCCATCAACAGACCAATCGCGATTGGAGAAACACCATCAATTACAAATTGGGTGAAATTGGAAACACAACACACGAGGAGGAGAAATCAGGGCTCGTCATCGCCCTCGTGGCGATCGGATTATTTACGCTTTGGTTGTAGGAACTCTCTGGCAGAGAATAATAGGAGACCGGCGATTGCCACGATTAAAGCCCAAGTATTATTGGCGAGCCATCCGACCGTTTTTGATAATATAGATAGCAAGTAAGAAACGTACTTCCGATCAGTCCAGGTAGTGCGGCAGCCAACTTTCCTGCTAATTTAGCCAGGAGATTGGCGAGGGCTTTTAGTTGTTTTTTATCCATTCTTTTACCCCACCGGATGGTGCTGGTGCTGGTGCTGGAGCTGGTGCTGGAGCTGGTGCTAGTGCAGCACCAGCATTGACAGCTACAAATAGAGACGATATAGATAGAAATTAGGGTCGATATAATCATGCTGAAAGCGCGATGACGGTTATTATCGTGACGCCCTCTCTCTGAACAGAGTGCGAATAGCGCACCAGTGTAGTGTCCTCGTGCAGGACCCTCGAGATTGTTTCGCTGGCTACCGACTTAATTGACCGGAAAGCGTCTCACGGTTAGTTGAGGCAGCCTCAATCGAGCTCTCTTTCGTCCCGCAACGACCGCAGGAGTTTGTTGATCCGCTCGGTAGATTCTCTATCGCCCCGTGCTTGCTTTATTTTTCTTTCTTCTAGAGTGATGTTTGTCCAGCGCTGAGAGTTTGGAGAGGTTATTGACTAGTTCGCCCCGAGTTGTTTGCAGAACCTTGTCAAGTCCCCGGAGTTCGCGAAGAGGTAACGGTGGGTCAAACTTTCAATCGTGTTAATAACGTCGGTGGCTACGCGAGGGATCTCGCTGAGCTCGATCGTTTCTATAGTGGCGGCCGTCTTCTCCAGCGTTTCGTCGGTAGACTGTAGGGTTTTTACCATTTTTGTAGGCAGCGGCGCCTGAATGTCGTCGAGCACTCCGAGAGCTCAAGCGAAGATTACTCCATATCGCTTCAATGAAGAGGGTTTGAGGAACTTGTTTGGGTTGTTCTTGTACGTCAGCGACTTCCAGGTATTGCCCCATTTAACCCACAGGTCTCCTCTTTTAGTGCTGCGAAATTCCAACGTGGCGGAGATGCCGCGTTTAGACACTATACGCTCCCACCGTTTCACCAGAGTATTCGTTTCCTTGGTAGACGCCAGCTCCCTCTTGGAGATCCCCTCAGGAATCTTGGCACCGCCCGCCCATGCCGGAGTTTTGGATTTGGCCTCCCACGTTTCGAAATGTGTACTCGCCTCGGGCGGGTGCTCTATGAAGGACGTTTCGTTGAGCATATTATCGAAGTAGTCATCACCGTCCAAGCCCTCTCCGTGGTTATATGGATCGATATCATCATCATCATCATCTACTAGGTAATCTTCTCGGTCGCCCGTAGTGCGATCGAATTCGTCCATGCCAATATCGAGACCAGCCATCTTTAATAATTATTATTATATTAAAGACAAAACAATACAGGTTTAATAGTTTCAATAAAATTAATTATGTCTTCGAGTCAATACGGTCGCAAACTCAATCCATACCGCAGACTGCGTGAGCCCCTCGGGGCAAAAGGCGTGAGACAGAGTGTCGTTATTACGAACAACCCATCGACGATCGAACCAAGAACCAGCAGCTCTTAGTCCGCTTCCAAACCTCGGAGGTAACGACGTCATTGTTCGTGGGTTACTGTTCGCCTCGCGCTTTCACTATTTCGCTAACGTCGACGGACGCGGACCGAACCGTCGTTCAGAACCTGGGTCGCGCCATCGTCAAGAAGACCATGATAAAGATTTCTGGTAATGAGGTGATGTCGATCGACGACAGCGACGTCTACCATTGCTATCAGGACCTGTGGAAGACGTCACACGAGCGTGAAAACGCTGTCTATCAAGGTATTGACACCAGCAAAAATAAGAACGTAACCAAGCTTAGAATCGGGGCTGCTAACAAGGTAGATAACAACGCTAGTGACAACGCGGTCGCGGGCGCTTACGGCAACCGCTTCTACATCCCGCTCGACTTTGAGTTGTTGGAGAGTCACATGCCCTACTATCAGAGCGCTTTGGCTGACCGCCTCGAATACGAAACTAAACGTTCAACGACTACGGCCGAGTTATCATAGCCACCGACATGTTATCGACGTATACGATCGATAATGTTTCGCTGGAGTACGACATGGTCAAGATGCCCGAACTAGCGCGATTGATCAGAACCCAGTACGCCGGGCGCGTTGCCATACTTTACGACCGAGTTCTTCGCCATCGCAAGATGACGAAAGACAAAGGGCGACCACATTGTGGAATATTAACGTCAACGTACCCGCCCGCTCGATGAAAGTATACTGATGCTGTTCGAGGAGGCTCGGGTAGCGCTCGGTGTTAGAAAAACCGACAGATTCTATAACCCCAAAATCACGAAGGTAGAGGTGACGATCGAGGGAGTCCCCAATCAACTCTACAGCACGGGTCTTCGCGCGCACCAGCAGTGGGACGAAGTAAGAAAGCAGTTTGCTGCCGGCTCTAAGCGTCTTCCCGGAGGTTGCAGCAGTTGCCAAAGAACCTACATCTCTCGGCCGGCTCCCTCGCAGAGTTCCTGAATACCAAATACGCGTTATGGCTAGACATGCGAGCCAGCGACGATGACCAAATACACGGCAGCGGACGCCAAGTTGAGAACGCTAGTGAGGGTGTGACGATCCAGATAACCAAAGAGGCGGACGGAGCCGGGCCATTGAAACGTGTACTTATATATAATTACAGACGCACAACTCAACATCGAAGATGGCCGATACGTCTCAGCACTCTACTGATTTAATAAAAAAATCATCTAACGTTTTATTTTATTAATTAATTTTAAGAAAAAAATTAGCAATCAATACCAATTCACGATTGGAGATGCCCACTCTGCCATAATATGTGGGCACAGGATGTTGGAAAAAACGGTTTTTCATCCTCGACTTGCTCGAGGGCTCCTACTGCGATGCCTTTCGTCATATTGTGATCCTGTGTCCCACTGTGCGGCACAACGATACTTATCAAGCGGCGCCCTGGATATGGACCGACCCTGAGTATACGTTATTGACCCTGGTGATAGGCTTCTCGATTGGTTGCGTGGTTTATACCAAAGATTCCAGGGTGAGCCCACCCTATATGTGATTGACGATTGCTCGGCCAAGGCGGCGATGACCAAAAAAAAATAAAAAAAAAGGACATGCTCTCCGAGCTCGCATTTTCTGGCCGCCATGCGAGGCAAAGCGTATGGATCTCCACTCAAAAATACAACGCCGTCCTCAAGGATCTGCGCGAGCAAAACGAATTGGGTCGCCCTCTTTCACTGCAAGGACCGAGACTCATTCGATGACTGTCTTCGAGAGAATGACGTATCCCAACGCGCGAGGAGCGCCTGCAGGTTCGACAGATGCTTTCCGAAACTAAGCACGCCAAGCTTCTGCTAAAGACTGATCAACCAACTGCTTATAAAGTTATCAAATAATTAATAATTTTAATTTTGAAAAATTACAAAGTAATAAGCTATTGCAACGCTTTAAACTAACAATGCTTAGCAATTGCTGAACAATGCTTAGCAATTGCTGAACAATGCTGAACAAATACTGAACAAATGCTGACCAATGGGTTAACAATGTTAACAAATTTTCTGCTCCGCTGCGAGCTTTATTGCGAGCATAATGGTGATCATAAGTATCGGTGGTGCGCTTGGCAATATGTTAAAGTGATGAGACTTGTTTAGAACCGTTTGTTAAATTATTGAATTTTGAAAAAAATGAACTGCGACGAACTTCTCGATCAGCTAATGGAAGAAACCTCAACTCCGACTGCCAACATTTCTGAAAGATAATGAAACATCAACTCCGACAGAGCAATCGGGATCAACTCCAACTCCAACGGCAGTTGGTATTGGGTTGAGTGCAACGACTCCGAATGAAAATGAAAATGCGGCGCGCCGCGAGCGTCTAGCTGCGCTGGTTGCTGGGGACAATCGGAGCATTATCTGGTAGGCGTCTCTCAGTTTGTCAGGTGGATAAGATGTCAGATGCGGAGATCGAAAAAATTTGATGCGCGATACGAATCCAAATTGGGAGCAGAGATGATAAAAAACTCTTGGATCGGCGGCTATTCATTTGTACGCTACCGCCGTTAGTAGACTTCTCCCTATACCAAACACCGAAGGTTGATTCACGATCTAGAGACTGACCCTTTTATAG
This sequence comes from Conchocele bisecta, assembly GCA_029237695.1. Lineage (NCBI taxonomy): Eukaryota > Metazoa > Mollusca > Bivalvia > Lucinida > Thyasiridae > Conchocele > Conchocele bisecta. Next base: position 18,190,961 of record CM055281.1, on the reverse strand, counting down.
GACACACTCTTAGAACGGCATGCTGCTCAATTTATCACAAGTTTGGAATGTACTTAGCTACACTAACAACCCGCGTTGACACGGGTAAACACTGTCAATTTGGACATATATGCCCACGAACTATAAGCCTGAAAATGATGACACAAGACACACCCACGAGAGTGACGTAGTTGAACCAGATTGCTCCAACACAATCGAACCAGATTGTTACTACCGCCACTGGATGACATACCGCATATAAAAAATCCCCAACCCAAAAGACAGGCAGCTGGGCGGGCGGCGGCTGCCACCCGAAAGTTAAACAAGATAAAATACTCGCCGAGCTTCGAGAGGCTAAAACAGTCGTTACAATCGGGGACGGAGGACAGCAAAACATCTGAAAACAGAGCAATCGGGTTCAACTTCAATCCCGAGTGCAACAACACCCCAAATTCATAAATTAGAAGCACACCCAAATTCTTTGAATTTGTCACCCAATACCAACTCCCGTTGAGTTGGACTGAACCCCAATTCACGAATTGGAGTTGGTTTGTTGTGGTAGTCTGGCAGTTGTTGGTGCCCTGTGCGTGTGGAAATACCCGAAAAAACAACCAACCAGTGTACAGAAGAAACACCAAGCATCAACAATGTTGAATTTGGATGCGCCCCATTTAAACATTGATCGCGACCCCTTTTATATGCAATAATTATAACAATGGCTGAACAAGATGGTAAAATGTTAGTGAATGCGCTTTATCATGCCGTGGTGATATCGGGTTTCAGTATCGGGTATGATCGACTATCAAAGATGGCCCTAGGAGGAACCGCTCCCAAATTGGACTTTACTGTGAGAGACGTAGGGCTCGCGACCTTAGATGTAGCGGCCGCAGTTTGGACCCGAGATTATCTAGTTAAAGCTGGAATTCTACCAGTTAATATATGGAAATAAATGGCTTCAATCGCAGTAATAGTAGGTGGTGCGCTTGTAAACGCATTGGCGTTCAGCGGTAGCAACTTTATATTCTCTAAAATGAAAAGCTCGAACGTGGATGAGGAGCGTAAGCGTCATGATTTAGCTGTAGAACAACTCAATAGCGCAAAGGAAGCGTGGTCGAAAAAACGAACCGCCCATCTGAACTGGGTCAATGAAGAGCTTCGCCGCGAAAATCACGCCGCGCAAACTTTTCAGAACGTTGAAGAAGCCAACAGCGAGTACGCGCTGGCATATCCGCACAAAAGTCTCGATCCTATGGATCGCGAGCCACAACTTTCAGATTTCTATGTACCGTCAGAGGCCCAAAAAGACCGCGAGATCGCGTTCATCGTCGTGGGAATGGGTGTGGTGGGTGTCGCCGGCTATTATATTCAATCGAGATTTTAAATTAATTAATTAAAACAATTTTTTTTTATAAAAATATATATATAGAACGATGTTAGTTGATGAACTTTATGACGCTATGATCGATGTAGGCTGCACTGCCCAAAAACATCGTTTACCTGGTGCAAAGAGTATGATTCGTCTGGCCCGAGATTGTCTCGAGACGTGGCGCGAGGACGAAAAAGAGGCCACCCTTTTCGCAAAGCTGATGTTAGATTCCTCCATCAACTCCCAATCGAGATTGGATGAATTAGATTCCCCTCTCCTGTTCCAACCCAAACGCGATTGGGGCTGTAGCGAAACTTCCAACAAAGGTTTATTATTAACGACGCAGTTACCGGACGAACTGGCGAGGGCATGTTGGAGATTGTCCGATATATTAGAATACTTCGCATACGATGAACACGCGCAAACTTGATACCAAACTAACGCGCAAGCTGTCGAATACATACAATAGCCCACGCGGCTACTGGAAGGGACTCGCGGCCATCAAGAACCTCGCGGCGGCGACCAAGGTTTCAGAAAAACGCTGTCAAGGAATGGCTCAAGAAGCAGGCCATCTGGCAGATCTATTTACCGCGCCTCACAATATTCCGCGCCCGAAAATTCGACGTGCCGGTGCCGAACCAAGTTCACCAAGCGGATCTCCTGTTTCTCCCTCACGATCGCGTCGGTCGCAAAACGTACAAGTACGCACTGACAATCGTTGACGTAGCGAGTCGTTATAAGGGGGCTGAGCCGTTGGCCACTAAAGAGTCTAAGGAAGTGGCCGAGGCTCTTTCCCGAATATATAAGAGGAGTCCTCTCAAATGGCCGAATCTTCTCCAGGTCGATCCCGGCCGCGAGTTCATGGGCGCGGTCTCTCATCTATTGTCTAAGCATAAAGTTTCTATCAGACGCGGCCGCGTCAACATCCACCGGGACCAGGGGATCGTGGAACGCTTCAATCGAACCCTGGCTGAGAGACTGTTCGGACACCAATACGCTAAAGAACTTGTAGACCCTCATTCGCGATCGACCGATGTGGGTGGCCAGACTGCCCGCCGTGGTCTCCGCACTGAACGGAGAGGTGACCAGATTGATAGGTAAGAAGCCTGTAGATGCTATCAAGTTTAAAAGGGTGACGAGCAAGCCCTCTGCCGTCTCGCGCGGGCGACCCGTTGGTTTAGAGGAGCAGCGGCTTCCATCAGATATTGACGTCCGGTACCTCTATCAACCGGGAGAGCTCGAAGGTGGCAGCCGCCGCGCGACTGATCCCGTGTGGTCTCTCAATGTATATCATCTAGATCGATCTATTACCAAACCTGATGAGCCCGTGCTCTACTATTTGGATGATGGGCCATCTCGCGGGTTTGTTCGCGAAGAACTTCTTATGGTACCTTCTGACACCCAGCTACCCCCGATTACTTAAATCAAGAGAGGTTCTGTATGTATTCCGTCTGGTAACACGCGTCTTTTATCGTAGTACGCCGAGAGTCCTAATTTTTGTTGACAGTACGTTTTCATAACGCCGTCTTTCATTTTAAATCCTCTATTTTGCGCTACATCTATAATGTGTTTTCCATCTTCTGTAGTTTCACTTAGTACTCGTTTATATCTATCCCAATTTAAATTGTTAGTTCTCTTGGACATTCCTTTCGCAGAGTTTTTATTAGTTGAATTAATTTTTTCTACGAAATAACACTTACTAGATAACGCTATCGCCCTATCTCGCTGAATTCCATTTTGAAAAGTCCTGGCTCTCTTTCGCTCCATTTATCCCAAGCCAACCATTTTATTTTTTTCTTTTTCAAACTCGTCTAGTAAGTTAGGTCTAATCAATTCGTCTATCGTTTTTCCACTAACTCCTATATACATACTATCCGTGTCCATCTGTATTAATTCAAAGTCTTCTCTTTTTACGTATTTGTCTAGAAATTCGTAGTAAAATTCCAACATTCTCAATTTAGCTAGTTGATAAACCGCTATTCCACAGTGGAAGGGGCTCTTTACTGCACACCGGGGTTTTCGGGAAGATATTTCGTACGCATCTCCTATCTCTTCCAAATCATCAAAGAATGCAGATCTTAACGCTTTGTCAACACAGGTTTCGTCTTGTGTAAATGTCTCTCTTTTGCCTCTATCATTTTTCCACAACACGAATTGCCTAATAATTTCATTATATCCGCTACTGGTTTCTTATTTTGTTCTACATCGCCTGTTCGTCTTGCGGCTGTAACGTCTTTTGCGAACCATTCGAAGGGTTTACCACTAATATAATCTATAACACGATGAACTCCAGTTATTTCTAGGCCGTGTTTTAAATACCATTTCAACAGTGGCGCGTACAGCAGTACTTTAGTGGCCGACATAGATCCCACCAATTTTCTTCCGTTTCCTCTAGTTCGGCAAGTATCATTTAAATATTTTAACATGTCGGCGGGAACTTCATCAACCTCTACTTCTCTGTTTATAAAAAGTGGAGACATTTCAGAAAACTTATCTTTTAAGTTGTGTGGAACTTCTATATCCACCTCCGCAAACCCAAACCAGTCTCCAGATAAAACTCTTTTACAATTTTTTTTTAATAAGTTTAGGGTTATGTGGGGAAACTATATGATGTATAGTTTCTTTTCCACATGGCTATCTTTTATTTAACGTAGATAAATATAACGCGTTTGCATCGTACCCCAAAACAGCCTTGCAAGGTTTGGAACCTACTCTAATATTTGAAAACACCGGCTTCTGCATAGCGTGTAAATACTATTGATGGACCGCCAACTAGAGCGTCTTTCATCATTTCGTATGTTTCTTCTTTTGGTGCATATAGAGCCCCTCCGGTATAACCACCTTTATAGATTTTTGTTCTTTAATGGTTCCTCTCAATAAATATTGTATAGCCACACCCGGTAGTGTTACCGCATCTTTGAAAATACCACACCTCTGTGTTTATAAAATTCACACATTTTTTCTACCGCTTCTAGGAACGGTTCTACATCTAAATCGTTATAATATTTCAACCAATCTATGAAAGTTTTCATATTATTTTCTTCGAAAATTCTACGACATTTACTTAATTCTGTTTCATCTAGTAACATTTTCCCCGATAGTTTGGAATACCAATTCTCTATATCAGGTAGTCCTGGGTAATCAAGTTTGTCTGGAGAATCGAACCACTCGTAAGGAAAGAAAGATTTCTGTCCTTTACAGTCGTAGGCTTTTATCCAACTATCGTAACTGACACCCGGTCCTAGGTAAAGTATTACATCAAGAAATCTAAACTCCGGAGTAAATAGAAATATTGTTGCGTTTGCCCGTTTTCGACCATTACTTTTCTTTGTTGTTGCAGATAGTTCACCTACTAAATATTTCTTATTAAGTTTATATCGTACTTACTGCTGTTAAAACCTATAACCGGTACTTGCTCTATCCACTGTTCGATCTTAGCGATTTGGTTTTTACGTAAATGTTCTGTATTAAACCCATATCTTGACCACACTTCTTCTCTTATAGCTTTTCCCCTGACTTTCAAATCTTCTACAAATTTTTCTATAAGTTTTGCAGGATCTTTATCACAAATATGAGTTACTGTTCCTGAGAAATTATCTCCTATACTAATACTTACCGGAACGTGCTCAGCTTCGTACTCTAAACTATTACCTAACGTTTTAAGTAATTCTTTAGAATTAGGTGGGTTGAGATATGCCTCAAAATTGTATACTATCTGATATGGATAAAGAGTAGTGTCGCAACCGATCTTTATATCTTTACCTGTTCTTTGGAATTCGCATTCCCACATAACTACTAGGTTGAATTATTTTTTTCTAATAAATTTATCTCTTCTCATTGTGGATGCGCGTTCTTCTTTTCTATGCTTTGCATGAATCTCACACCCGTGCCAGTAACAGCCGTGATATTGATATACGGTATTGTTTTCTTGGCAGTATCCATCTACTGGAGCTCCTAAAATCCATCTTTCACCCCCGTGTCCGCACTGTTCGTGGTGAATGTGAATTCCCTCCCGCTTTTCCACAGAATACATCCAATCGATCGCCGCATAACTGTTAGAACCTTTTGGGTAAAACGCTTTCTCGAACGACGAACGCGGGCGCTCTAAATAATTACCATCACATACTATTTTTGTCTCACCTTTCATACATGTTGGTCCGTGTCTCTTCATATTACTCGCTTTTGTGAATCTCTGTTTACAATTCTGGCAAGGCGTAAGTTTTTAGATAGGTTTTTAAGGTTTTTTTTTTTTTATCAGAAATGCGTGATTATTAAACAGTCCTATTGTCATTGGTTGTTTATTACCTATTTCATTATAGTGTGCTGGTACCTTTTTCAACCACCATTACGTCATATTTGGTCGGTTGATATACTTCTATACCTACCTTAAAAACCTCTTCAACCTTTTTTAGATCTGAAAATAAAAAGGAATTGGTGAAACAACATTACTACCGAAATATTGCTTACTAAGTTCTTCCGCTTTTTCTGTACATCTGTCAGGTCTTGATCATTTTTATCAAGGTGCATACCTGAACAGACAAAGGATCGTCATTATACTTATCTAAAGAATACATACCTTTTCTATTCCTCAACCATTCGGAAGTTCTCCTCCTGCTGCTTCTTTGGATTGTAGTCCCAAATCTATTCCCCTACTACCCTGTATTAGCTTTACAAAAAACCTCTACCCATCTTACAAACTTCCACTTTGTATTAGGTCTGTCTATTTTATCGGACATTATTCGTGTTTGCTCCTTATCTGACAGCCATTTTTAACGGTTTTCATTGATGATAGTGGTTCGCTACCACCGAGATTTTTGTGAAATATTAGAGTTTTAGGTTTTCCATATTTAGTTTCCTCCATATGTTTCTAGCTTGTAAGAATATGAATATCTCAAATAAAAATGTGTTGTTAGATACGGAGCGAGTTTATCGGACATGCGTTCAGACTCGTTGATGTCAATGTTTTTACGAAAGGATAATGTAACTACCCGTCTTCCATTTTCTACCTTTTCCAATGTTTCATCGTGAGCACCCAATATTCTTCACCTTTTTTCCACTATCGCGCGAACTATAGATTTTTTCTTATTATTTGGTATTTGGTCACCTGTGCGTCTAATTTGAGACAAATTATTGGTGCTTGAAGGTAATTCTTTAGAATTAATTACACTGAGCCCTTAACCCCGCAATACTTTCTTTTTGAATTCTGTTACCAACTTCCTCTGCTTTGGATATATCATTAAAGGCTCCTCGTTTGTGGGCGCGGGTAAACCGCTTCATAAACGCCTCATTCTTTGTGGAGTTTATCAGCTTTGTCAACCCCCTAACTCTCAACTGTTTACTATAAGTAATCCCTAGAGATTGGGCTTCTCTTCTCAAACTTTCTATTTCTGCTCTAGTTTCTGACGTTATCATATTTTCTGTAATATACTTTTGTATAACCTATGCAATTTATCTGTTCAATTGGTCGTGAAAACATTAAGTTGTTTTTCACGTCCAATTGAATATAAACATATACATATACATATACATATATAATGGAGTGTGAGACTTGTTATAAAACGTTTACGCGTAAAGACTATCTACGAAGGCATCTAGCGAGACGTGAAAGTTTCCTTGTGCCCCCCCACAATTTCAATGCCCCAGATGCCCTTGTAAATTCGTTAGTGCCCAAACTCTTTGTAGACATAAGCAACTACGCTGCCTGTGGCTAAAGGTGAACGTGGTAGACTAGAGCTGGTAGAATTAGTTGCTGATCTACGGAATCAATTAGCTATATCGGAGAGGAAAATATGGTGTTGGAATATAGACTATTGCGCGAGGACGCATTTAAATCGGAAACTTATTGAGAAGAAATTCATAAATTTGCTGTCGGAAAAACATGATGTATTTATGACAACGAGACAAACATAAATCCTTTTTAAGACTATTGTTTTATCTGTTCAATTGGACGTGAAAACAACATGATGTATTTATGACACCAATTTTGAATTTTTCGGGGTGGTGGGAGACAATTTCCTCATTAACCAATTTTTGTTTTTTAGGGGGTGGTGGGAGTAGTATATGGGGGTGGAAATGATACCAACGTAGGTGGTATCATTTTGACTCCCTATATACTACTAGAGGACTTGTGGGAGGAGTCAAACAAACATTTTCTTTTTAAATTGACTCCGAAACCTAGCTAGATAGCTTGGAAATGATCTAACTAAGAAAATAAAAGTTAAATTTTAAAAATCGGTCCAGTATTTCTGAAATTCTAAAACATTTCCCCATGTTAAATCCCCATAGACATCTTCACTTTTGTTTTCGCAATAAAATCAATATTTGACCAAATTTCACGAAATAAAAAGAAGGCTCATTCTTAAATTTTCCTTTAATTTAATATTATCGAAAACAATATGGTTTTTGAATTGTTTATATGGCCGTAAAATTTGGGCAGCTTTCGCGAAACAGACTATAGTTATATAAACTTAACAGCATTAACCCTTACATTGCTGAATTAATTTTTGTTGTCTGCTGTTTATTTTCTAATTTTCATTTTTATCTTCAAAAACTTTATTTGGCAGCACTTGGGAATCATTTTCAATGTAAACTAGATATGTCAGTAAGCGAGGCTTACGGAATACCTCTAAATGCCCCTAAATGTGTAGATGTGTAGTCTGTGGGTCTGTGACCTTGACCCTGGGCTTAGCGGAGACGGCACGGTCATGGATTTGTCATAGCATGATTTATCCGATGTTAAGTTTTAGAGGAATGCATGTGTGAAATATTTAGAATTTTCGATGAAGGAAATGAAGGTTATAACAGATTTCACCGATGTTAAGTTTTGTGAAGAGATTAAGTATGTAACCTTGACCTTGGGATCAGCTGGGTTGGACGGTCGAGGATTTGTCACAGCAAGGTAGTAGACCCTTAGAGGAATGCATGCGTGAACTATTAAGACTGTTCGATGAAGGAAGAAGTTATAACATATTTCTCTGATGCTAAGTTTAGTGACGGACGGACAAACTGACTCCAGTCATCCCCCCCCCACCCCACCCCACACACACAACTTACTTGTTGCGGAGGTATAATGATTATAAAGCGCTGACAAATCATGTCTTTACTGATAAAGAAGACAATATATAAAACAGCAGCAGACGACAATTTTCGTTTCCTGCATTTGAAGGGTTAAAACAATGCAAATACATGACTTTTGACTTTTGTTCCTGCATATAGTACGATAATACTGAAATACTGTAAACAACATTATGTCAGATAGCCAGAAATGGAAAACACAAAAGCGCTGCCACCTCTCTCCTAGAGAAAGCAGATATACTAGCGAAACAGAGATTGGTCTCAGTATACTGGCAGCATGAGAACACAGAAACTAGCAAAAATAGCCGCCCCCCCCCCCCCTACCACAGACCACACAGTCCTATGATTTAGGGTATTATTTGACTCCATTGATCACAATTTATCTGTTCATATTATTCGTATGCAATATATTCAAGTCAATATCCATTGTTAAATATTTGATGGTATAATACTCTTGGTGCAATAGTAAAAGTTCATGTGCTGGCTATCAGAAAAATGGCTTGCTTGGTACAGCCACTATCCAGATGGCTTTTCAGATAGCCATTACAGGTGGCATGTCCAGTCTGTTGGGGTCCATTCAGACTAATTAACTACCGTATAACGGTTTACCTAAGGAGTGCCAGATAGTAATCACCCCTGTCCTGCATTTAAACCCATGCATACTGATAATATTCGCTAAATGTTTCAGCAGTGCTGTTTAATTCAAGAATAATAATGCACCAGGATACTTATTGAGTAACCTGTTCAACACCATAGGCCTGTAGAGTGGCATTGGCAAAAAATGTAGATCCAGATGAGCCGGCTCGTGACGAGCCGTCTCATCAGGATCTGCACTTTTTGAAAGTAATTGTCATAATTTTGAGAACAAAAACACCTCATGTTCATAAATGGACTGGTCTGAAAATCATTTTGTGATGATTGGAATGGATTGCAAAATTAACATATCAAAATCCATTCCAGTTATTTAGGGGTGAAATGGTTAATCTGCCGAGGTCTGTCCGTTAATGTGCAAACAAACAATGTTTAGCCCTTCGCGCCGTCGATAACGCACCCCCCGCCCCCCCCCCCCCCCTAAATTAATTCCTGCGTACGGACCTGAGTAATATACAAATACTGTAGGTCTAATGTGCTTTCACTCTTTCATTTAGACTAAAAATTGGCCATGATCTGACAAAACTACCTCCATTGATGAACAGCGTGGATCCAGATGATTTGCGCACTTATGCCTCTACGCCACGGTTAGATCACGGTTCGTCCGCATGTACGAGGAGATAATCCGCGAGCTTTAGCGAGTGGATTGTCGATCGAAATTGTAGACGAACTTGATCTAACTCAAGGTGTATGATCACGTGGTACTAACAACAACAACAACAAGTACTGAAACTTCAAGAATCCATTTGATTGGAAGTACGTATTCTTTTATGGTGTCCTTATTACGTAACAGATTTTGATGAAATATGGCACATCAAACGCGTCTTGTTAAGCTGCATTTGGTGACACGGATTGTGAGACACGGAAATCCACTGTGCCAAACTCCATAGACCACCAAATGCATCTCATGAAGACGCGTTTGCTGCGCCATATTTCATCAAAATCCGTTGCATATTAAGGAAAATATTATAGGAATGAATGGTCTTTTTGTGGAATTTATCGGGGTATAAACTTGGAAAAGTCGCGGGAATACTGGACGAAGGCCGGAAGGCGCGACTTTTCCAAGTTTATATCCCCGATAAATTCAACAAAAAGGCCATTCATTCCTTATAATTCCAGTATTTGAAATAAATTCATCAAGAAAATGTGTTTATTTTCCGTTTTCTTAAGAATTATTTTAACTGCGCCTCACGGTTACGGAAAGTAGTTCGGCATGGGAGTTTACTGGGATACAACTTTTGGACAGAGACTTGCTACTGGCCAATCAAATGTTAGGGAATTATGTAAATATTTTTGTGCTGGAATTATCAAATAATAAACAAAATTGCTACCCCGCCACGATATCTCTCCATAACCTTTATATCGTAAGAAACTCTTGTCCATAAAATTGCCCGTGTAATTACGGTGTAATTGCAGAAACTCCAAAATGCAGGGATCCAGATAAGCTGCGTATTTGCGTATATACCCAATTCAAATTGCCAAAACCCCAATTGAAATCAGAAGTAGCGAGTATCAAAAAGCAATAACAAATTTGTGGTACCTTTATCATGCTACAGAAAACAATAAACAGACCACAAATATAGCATATTTTTCTTATTTTCCATGAAAACACATCTTGGTATTTCATTAGAATTGTCTCCAAGGAGACAATTCTAATGAAATGCCAAGACACATGTTTTCATTTCGAAGCAAACTATTCAATAATTGCTGTCTGTTAATGTGTAAACAATATTGTGATTTTATTTAACCCAATTAAAATATTGAAATACCCAATTGCTTCAGATATGATGGAGTGAAAATACTCAATTACTAATTCCTTATCTGGAGCCCTGAACATTTATCTATGATGTGATAAACAAAGTTGACAGTGTTCGCCAGATGTACAGGTGAATATTTATGTGACTGATTGGCGAACTGTGTAGACCCTGATCCGCGCAGGCTGATCTGGGGCTACACTGTTCGCAAAGGCAATTATACCAGTTTTGTCAGATCGTGGTCCAAATAGTTTTTGTTTCGGATGACGTCATGGAAAAATGTTTAAGTAGTATAGTATCATTGCTTTTACTTTATTTCGTATTTTTTATACATTTTTTTATTTTTAAAATGATTAAAATGGTGATAGTTGTCACAAATTACGGTTTGTATCACGCATTTGCTACATTTTCTATGAAATTGTTACAGACGAGCAGCCTACTAACATATCGCTAGGTGTGGTAAGCAAGAAAGAAACATTAACAAAGAAAGAAGAAAAATATGAAAAATGAAAGAAGTGATGAATTTGTTTGGCTGAAAAATATAGGATGGGAGATTTTGGGTATAACAGTGGCGGGTTATTCAAAACATATGTATATTAGTACTACATCTACATACTAACAAGTGTTGTATTAACCCTATAGCGGTTTATGCAAACAGTGCATATCCAGATGAGCCGGCTCGTAACGAGCCGTCTCATCAGGATCTGCACTTTTTGCAAGTAATTTCTTAGAACAAAAACACCCCCTTTTCATAAATGGACGAATCTGAAAATCATTTTGTGATCATTGGATTGGTCGGAACATTAGCATATCACAGTCCATTCCAGTTCCTTAGGGTTGAAAGGGTTACAGCGTGTGTTGCGCTTCCTCTTTCGAACCGTCTGTGGGCGAAGTTTATTATAAATTATAATGTCATTTACGACAGGAGAGAACAATTTGTATATTCCACCTTGTATCGTGATTGCAGCTACACATTTCAGCGTCAATTACGGGAGAACACGCAGAATCCATTTGCTGCAAAATTAAGAAATGAGAAATTGGTGTTTTTGTCAGACCCGAGTTCATTACTGTATGATCGATGTGAGCCGAGTCAATGCCCTGCTTTTGTTGCTGAAATGAACATGCCTCGCCATTGTCAACCGCTTTTGACAGATCCGTGACATGTCAAACAACACGATGAGTCTAAATTACACAAATAGTACAACACATAGTTCGGCTGACATCAATATTATGATAACATTTGTTGAAAACGTTAGGTGCAAAGTGCATTTTACACAATGTAACGCATGCGGCGCGCGTTATTTCTTACTCCGCTATCGATAGTAAACCATCTCACAGTGACCTACATCCGTGAACGCGTAGTGATACATTTGAAGGTGGGGAAAGCGGCTGCCAGTCAGAATGAGTGGCAGTTCAATTGGAAATTATTTCCTCAACAGCCAATAGGAAAATTCGACGCACAAGCGTGGAAAACCATTATTGGCGGAGGGAAAGAAATAAACCTGGTTGGATAGCGGTGGATAGTCGGGACTTTCTCAAACTAGTCGAGCCAGCAAGGTACGTGGTTTGTTCGTCAAATCTCCACAATTGCTTTCAAGCAAATTATCACAGGCCGTTGACTTGGTATTACGATCTACAGCGAAACCTCTCTAAACCGGACACACTGCATGGGCGGATTCAGGATGTGTGTGTGGGGGGGGGGGGGGGGGGGGCGGGGCGGACCCGGCGCGCGCCCCTCTAAAATTCGCCGAGTAAAGATTTTTCTACAAGCTACAAAGGGGGGGGGGGGCGGGGGGGGGGGGGGCGGACCCGGCGCGCGCCCCTCTAAAATTCGCCGAGTAAAGATTTTTCTACAAGCTACAAGGCACATTTCATGCCAAGTGCCATGTGTTCCATGCATTTTTCGGTCGCTTTCTTATTTTTTCAAAATTTAAACGTTTTGAATCAAAAATCATGTCTAAACATACTGTGACAGTGTCAATATTTTTGCTCCAAAATGCGCCAGAACGCAGGAAATGCGATGTAGATTCTGCTCGGACCACTATTTTGCAATACTTGACTATATTATCGAACGAGCATAGCATAGCTCGTTCGATAATATAGTCAAGTATTGCAAAATAGTTACGCCCACCCCCTAACCCGAACTCCTGGATCCGCGCCTGCCCTGGGAGGTTTAGAGATGTTTCTCTGTAAGTCGGAACACTGAAACACATGCCTGTCACGAATTAGAATAAACGTCAGGTTGACAGTGTTCGCCAGATGAAAACTTAATATGAATGTGACTGGCTGGCGAACTGTGTAGACCATGATCAGACTGCGCGGATGCGCAGGCTGATCTGGGTCTACACTGTTCGCAAAGGCAATTATACAAGTATGGTAAGCAAGAAAGAACATTAAAAAAGAGAGAAACGCATGCCTGTCACACGAATTAGGATAAACGTCAGTGATATTTGACAGTGAAATCGGTTATGATTTAACCCTTTCACCACTAAGTAACTGGAATGGATTTTGATATGTTAATTTTGCAACCAATCCAACTGTCACAAAATGGTTTTCAAACTAGTTCATTTATGAAAAGGGGGTATTTTTTGTTCTTAAAAATGTGAAAGTGCAGATCCTGACGAGACGGCTCGTTACGAGCCGGCTCGTCTGGATCTGCACTGTTTGCATAAACCGATATAGCGGGCTTTCGGGTTCAAAGGGTTAACAAATCGATGCCGCAAGGTTGTTCGGTTTAGAGATGTTCCACTGTATTTCCAACTTCTAGTACGTTTGACAGAGACCCAATGGTTTTGAGAAAAACACCCCTATACTGTACAATGGAAAGTCGAAACTCCAGGATGGAATGGTCCATGTCAGCTACTCCGGGGTGACAAGGTGAGCGCATAATGACCACAATGACGTCCTTGTGTCCGACAAGCGGGTAATGGTCATCTGGCCGACAGTCGACTTGATGTCGGGATTCTATAATATATTGTATTAGCCGGGCAGAAAATCAAACGACTTGTAGTCATTGTTTAGTCAGTTTAAACAATAAAAAATGTAGTCATGTTTAGTCACTTTAAAACTAAAGAAACCATGACTACATTTAGGTGTCCACTTTAGAGAGGTTCCACTGTACCCACTATCGGAACGCATGATACGCAGGCCGATCTGGGACTAAGCCATAATTATGAGAGTGTCTCTTTAAAACATTTGTTTCTCATAGCATGTATCATAATAGTATTATACCGTTTATTTACAACCATTACTCTTGAAATGTACGAATGATGAGTGCCCTCCCTATAGTTAGCGCTTTGTGGTTTATAATTATCTTCCAGTACTCGCCAACAAACAATTGTAATGCAATATCTTGTCAATAATCTACAATTACAGTGAAACCTCTCTAATACGTAGTAATAGTATGATACATTGTACAGTGAAACCTCTCTAAACCGGTACCTCCCAGGGTGTCCGGCTTAGAGAGATTTTACTGTAAACTAGCCATTTGATAATGCTGACCATAGCTGTGTGCTATGCGATCACGAGCAGACATTATCACCTGAGATAAATGACAAAGAAACTTATCAAAAATAAGATCACAGATGTTTTCTTGGTGCCCGGTTTAGAGAGGTTCCAATGTATGATATAGAAATTGTACATGTAAGTTAGATAATCCATTTTGAGTGTTACATGTTTCGCCAGTGTGTCATCCTGTTATTGTGTTGCCTACCACATGTTGTCATGTCATGTGACCGGGGTGAATAAACGATTATTATTATAGAACGGTGATAAAATAAATAAGCAAAATATATTGTATTTGTAGAGTTACATCGTTTTCGTTTGAACCCAAATTCACGGATGACCTGATAGTAAAGTGTAGTTTATTACAGTGTCACCCCTATTGAAAGGGCCAGCCAGTTTTGACTTACGAGACACTCTAACCTCTGAACTTCCCAATGCCTTCCTATATGTATGGAGCCCCGCCGGGGAAATGGATTTATTTTTATTAATTTGTTCCCACGAAATAACAATTTGTTCCCTCAATTTAACAATTCGTTCCCTCGAATGAACAATTCGTTCCCAAGATGTAACAAGATGTAACAGGCAGACAGAAAATGATGGATCGTAGTCAGTTATCTCCCTTTGAATTTATTTATAGAAATCCGGTCCAAATTGTATATTTTATGGCATTATTGTTTGTAAACAGGGCGAATGTATATAGCTCGGTTGTTCTGAAAAGGAGCCACTATATTGTTTTTCACTAGCGGTGATCCAGATCTTTCTACATATCTGCGCAATGTGATCCGGTGACTGTGTTATTTGTCACATTCATATTTTCACACTTATTATTAATTTATTGCAAACATTGTAGACCCATATCGGACTGCACAATTGTGCATCGGACTGCACAATTGTGCAGTCCGATATGGGTCTACTCTGTTTGCAATTACAATTTTAGTACCTACCATTCAGTAAGAAATAAACGGTAAAATACAACAGAGGACCGGATCTCTATAAATAGATTTCCTAAGGGAAATAACTGACTACGATTCCCTTTTGTTACCATTTATTGAACTAGCAGGCGGCTCACCAACCGAACATATCAGCCCGAGCGGAGGCTCGAACCTTCGACCTTCCAGTGTTGAGGTGAATGCCTTATCTACTGGCCACGCTAACTGGTAACATCTGGATTTGGAAAAATATGTATACTCGTATTTGCTTCCCAATAAATTAAGTAGCCATCAATATGTTCACAACACTAGCTCTTGATTTGTAGCTGGAACATGGGGCTTATGGCCTTTGAGACCCGTTTCGCTCTTGATTTATGACTGGAGAATGGGGCTTATGGCTGTTATGGCCAGTCAGTTCCCGATCTTTGACATAAGATATGGGACTTACGGCTTGTGTGACCAGTCTGGCTCCTGACTTATGGCTCCCGATCTGGTACTAGAGGAATTGGGCTTATGACTGTTATGACCAGTCTAGCTCCCGGTCGTTGACAGAAGAAATTGGACTTACGGCTTGTGTGGTCAGTCTGGCTCCTGGGGCCCGTTTCACTAAACTTTTTACGACTAAAATGTTCGTAAGTGCAAATTTACAACCGTCTGGAAATGTAAATTGATGGATTTACATTTATTGAGCATAGGCTGCATATGCAGCATATGCTCAATAAATGTAAATCCAATAATTGTTTACAAGAAAATATTGTTAATGTGAAATTTACAGACTCATAATTTTTGTTACGAACATTTTAGTCGTAAGAAGTTTAGTGAAACGGGCCCCGGATCTGAGACTGGAAAAAAGGGATTTTTGCTGTTGTTGCCAGTCTCGGTACTGGAGACAATGGGGCTTATATTATGACTTTCGCAGCCAGTCTGACGACTGATCTGTCACTGAAGAAATCGGGCGTTTGACTTTTGCAGCCAGCCTAGTTATTGGTTTGTGACTGAAAGAAGGTATTATTGCGTGTGTGGCCAATCTAGATTGTGATCTGTGACTGGTGAAATTGGGCTAATATGCTTGTGTTGTCGGTTCAGCTCATGGGGCCCGTTTCACTAAACTTCGTACGAAGTTTGTAGGTGCAAAACTATAAGTTACTGCACATTTGCCATTAGCAGCCAATTCTGTAATCTTTGGTGGATGTGTTCAGATCCAATGGCCCCAACAGGTCGGTGGACAATTGTAGAAATTGATGTATCACATTGATGCGTGAAGTAAATTTATAGAACTCTTCGTGCAGCACATCCACGAAATATTTCCAAAGTCGGCTGTCGGAACACATGTTATTGTAGATTCAATTGTGCAATTACGAACTTCTTAGTCGTGCTAAGTTTAGTGAGACGGGCCCCTGCATTCACATCCGCTATGCATATGGTAGATGGTTGGGGGGGGGGGGGGGGAATATTTCCTAGGAAAATCTTCCTAAACATTTAGTAATGTTAAATGTACAGTCATATGTTTGCACTTACAACCATTTTAGTCGTACGAAGTTTGGTGAAACTGCCCGTTTCACTAAACTGCTTACGACAAAACTCTTCGTACGAATTTGCCATATAAACAATTCAAAAACAATATTTTTTCGATAATATTAAATTATAGGAAAATTTAAGAATGAGCCTTCTTTTTATTTTGTGAAATTTGGTCAAATATTGATTTTATTGAGAAAAAACAATTTCCCCATGTTAAATCCCCATAGACATCTTCACAGAGTGAAGATGTCTATGGGGATTTAACATGGGTAAATGTTTTTTGAATTTCAGTAATCCTGGATCGATTTTCAAAATTTAATTTTTGTTTTCTTAGTTAGATCATATCCAAGCTATCTAGCTAGGTTTCGGAGTCAATTTCCAAAATTGTTCGTTTTTTGACTCCTCCCACACTCCTCTTCCTCTTTTTCCCCCATGTTAAATTCCCATAGACAAATCAATTTTTCGTAATAAAATCAATATTTGACCGAATTTCACGAAATAAAAAGAAGGCTCATTCTTAAATTTTCCTTTAATCTAATATTATCGAAACAAATATTGTTTTTGAATTGTTTATATGGCCGTAAAATTTGGGCAGCTTTCGTGAAACAGACAGTAGTGTACTTCCGCCCCCCCCCCCGCCCCCTCACCAGTCCGAAATCCACCCCACCCCTATTTGTTTTAACAATAATATGTAGGATTTGCAGAGCCGTGAACCCGAGGGTACAAAACGGTAGCATTAGAGAAACGCGTTCATGTGGGAAGCAAATTCGTACGAAGAGTTTTGTCGTAAGCAGTTTAGTGAAACGGGCAGTTTCACCAAACTTCGTACGACTAAAATGGTTGTAAGTGCAAACATATGATAGTCTGTACATTTAACAGTACTAAATGTTTTCTTGCAAACACTTATTGTACAATGTATTTACATTTATTGAGCAAAGGCTGCATATGAAGCCCATGCTCAATAAATGTAAATCCATCAATTGAAATTTCCGGACGATCCTAAATTTACACCAACACTAGATTGGGGGGGGGGGGGGGTGGGGGGGGGGGGGGGTCACAAAATCAGAACGGAATATTTACATAGAAATAACTATATATTCAGCCCTGAAATTAGAATAACCTGACCTGTTGTAGGTCCATACAACACCAAAGTAACTTGGCCTCTTCCCCTAAAAGTAATAGGATTAGGAATAATCGTATTACTCATACAAGGGGTACAACCAGATTTAACCCTCACATACAAGAATGCCAAAGAAGTCCCTGAGGGCCAAACCAGGTCTCCGTTCGAGATACCGGTAATGATGAATCCCGATCGTTGAATTACCCACCACATGCTCCCAACACAATACATATACAGTGGGATCAGCGTGTAAGTGCACACACGAACGAACACGACAGGTTGGTTCCAACCTGTCGTGTTCGTTCGTGTGTGCACTTACACGCTGACCCCACTGTATTGTTCTAACAGGGAGTAAACATTTTTGTTCAACTGATTTTCCCCCCACTTATTGATACTTTTATGTATATTTAATGTATTTATAGACCTTGGTACGTTACTTCAACATGTGGCTCACACCTGCTACCAACACTAGATTGACTGAATATTGAATATCGACCAGCATATGACATGATCAGTGTGCGGGGGCCCGTTTCACTAAACATCGTATGCGTAAGTGCAAATTTAGGATATCGTCTGTAAATTGCAATTGATGGATTTACATTTATTGAGCATAGGCTGCATATGCAGCCTATGCTCAATAAATGTAAATCCAATAATTGTTTACAAGAAACCATTGTTAATGAAATTTAATGAAATCATAATTTTGCACTTACGAACATTTTAGTCGTACGAAGTTTAGTGAAACGGGCCCATGATGCGCAGACTGTTCTGGGGCTACTCTGATCGCACACGCTATCATTATAAATTCCTTTTCTCATGCGATAGCCCATACGTGGTTTACGCCGATTCCTTTCCGAATACATTATAAGCCATGGGTGTGTTTGTTTGTTTGTTGGTGCTTAGCGGCCTATCAACAGCTAAGGTCATGGGTCAATGGATTTAGTACTAAATCCCATATATTACCTGTACACTACATGTACATGTTGAAGTACATGTACAAATGGGGGGAAATAGTTTGTTTGCTGGGGTTTAACGGCCTATCAACAGCTAAGGTCATTTAAGGCCGGGTCAATGGGTATAGTACTAAATCCCATATATTACCTGTACAAGTACATGTACATTTCAAGTACATGTACAAATGTGGGGAAAATTCCAAAATCAGAACTGAATATTTACAATAACAAAACAATATATTCAGCCCTGAAATCAGAATGATCCTGATCTGATGCTAGGTCCTCGCCACACCAGAATCACTTGGCCCCTCCCAAAAGCAGTCGGATCAGTAATAATATTACTACTTTTATAATGGGCAATAACCCAATTCAGCTCACAGGTAACAAAAGAGCCAAAGATAAAAACGTACCTGAGGGCCAAACCAGGCAAATACCTATAAGGAGAAACCCCTACCGTTAATTTACGCCGTCTCGTTCGCCCGACCACCAACCACTGTGGCTGAAGTGTGCCCCTTTCAGGTCGTTCATACCCAAATCCAACAGGATCTTGCACGACATTATTTGGAATGTTAGCTTTGCGCCATATCATAAGTTGATACAAACACATGCGGACAAGGTGACCAAAGCTGTTTCCGTCGGAGGCAGCATTTTTCCAGTGACATTCATTTCTGTGTTTTCACAGCGCAACCTATTCAGTGGTAAAGTCACTTTCCCCCATACATATCCTCGACAACATCATACTGTGAATAAATAGATTTTGCCACTACGTCATGTTCCTAATGTTGCCAATGCATCATGTTCAGCAGACTTCAGTATCAGTATGCAGAAGGATCTCTTTCCATGATCAAAGAATGAGCTAGTTGTGTCACATCCTGTCAGACATTACATTGGCAGAAGTAGGTTTCACCGTCGAGGAGCTCGAGGCATGTTGTCACAGATCACATGAATAGGAATATACCACATTAAATATGCATGCTTCCCAGTATGACCTGTTAAGAAGACGAGCCTGCTTGCAGCTATCTCTGGACGATGGTGAATGAGGAGGACAAGACTGGACTGGATACTATAATTGTTTAATTGTTTCTGCACCCATCAGAGGCTTTGACACAGTGTAGTATCATTTTCGTGTCAGCTTCTTTAATACACTTCACTAACGGTGGACCGTGTTACTTTAACAACCCTAAATTCCTGACCTCCGCTGATAAACATAACTTGATTTTCAGGAAGCAAGGTTCAATTGTGCATTGTGTAACTGTACAAGCGCAGACTTATTCCTGCAATTAGTGAGAACTTGTGTCCAGTTTGGTGGGATCCGGATTGCTGGTCGCACATTTATAGCACTTCCTTGCACGCCCCATGTTCCTTTCTCATGTGTTTGGTCCTTGATGCTGCCGTTAAGATACTTGTCGAACTCTACATGAATTTACTGTACAGCGATGTCATTGTTAGAGAGTCTACTGCGATTCAAAATAAAATTGAAGAGCCCCATCACCATTTCTTAAATGTAATTGTGACAACATGTCATGTTGTGTCATTCATCATCTGAATGCAGGCATGCCCATCAACTACGATGGCATCACATGCTGTTGTAGTGTTCACTGTTTATATTCCTTCCAGACATGGAATAGGCTGTGATTTTACTGTTGATACCATTTTACAATACTCAGTAAACATGCTTAACGGAACTGGCGCAGTTTCATACGACATGATTCTTGCTAATGGAACTTTTTTATTGGCAGTGACAGCGAAAGGACAATATTTTTCGTCCATACTCGCAGTATTCTTCAGACTTTCTCATTTCAGACTTTGCTTTCAGAACTGACCGCGGTAATATGTCATACAGGCTTTTTCAATTTTTCCATTGTCTGAGTCTGGGTCTGCAAGCCTCTCTTCCACAAACTGTGTTAACATCCTGGTCCTCTTTTCAAGTGCATTTACCAGACTATCCTCATTATCTGCTGGTGCAATGGCCGCGCTTATTTATTGCAGCACAGAATAAAATTTGGGGTATGGTAAGTGAAAATTTGTGATTTGCTTGTTTATGACAGGGCAGGCGTCCGGACACCCCAATCTGGATCCGCGCCTGGGGGCCGTTTCACTAAACTTCTTACGACTAAAATGTTCGTAAGTGCAAACCTATGATAGTCTGTAAATTTCACATTAATAATGTTTTCTTGTAAACAATTATTGGATTTACATTTATTGAGCATAGGCTGCATATGCAGCCTATGCTCAATAAATGCAAATCCATCAATTGAAATTTACAGACGATCCTAAATTTACACTTACGAACATTTTAGTCGTAGGAAGTTTAGTGAAACGCATCCCTGGTGTGGTGATTTCATCTCCCAATGAGGAAACGTTTAAGTTTGCGTCCAATGTAGTATATTGCAATACGAACGACTTGTATATATTAATTTAATTTATCATGTCTCACTGTACTACATTTTCTTATGGTAAAAACATGTAATATATGTTATATATCAGAATAAAATATATTGTATTGTATTGTATTGTATATACAAATATCGTACAGTAATGTTATACATGTGTGCGTCAAATAGCCTGTTAATTTGAAGTACACTTACATGCAAGGAAATTGGTGCTGTCTTGGAACGGTCAGTTGCCAATTATGGTTTATATGTTACAGAAGGTTGTAATGTAATTGTTATATGTCAGTTATACATGTTATAACCCTGTTTGCATTATATAAGTGTCCTGTATTCTCAAAAATTGCGGATTCCAGTTTTCAGCCTCTTTTTGCCAAAAAAGTCATATTTTGACCCAACAATCTCTGCCGGCACAAAGTTGCCACAATGGCAACATTGGTTTACTAATTCCTGACATCAAGACGAACATTTTGGTATATACCGTAATTACCCTAAATATTCGGACACCAAAATTGTTATAAGTGTCATAAACATTTATCAAGTTGATTATGTTGTCCAATGAGGCCTCCGAAGCATTCTGTGAAAATGGCAAATAGTGCAGACCCTGATCAGACTGCTCCTTCAGGAGCAGGCTGGTCTGGGTCTACACTGTTTGCTCACATATTGGTGTCCGAATATTTAGGGTAATTACGGTAACATGTAATGTGGTACTTCCGGTTGACCCCTCTCAAAATTTGCCGGGAGCTGCTGCGCTACTACAAGACATGGGTGTGAATAATAACAAAAAAGCAATTACATATATATTTTTTATTAAATGATCCTATCAGACCATTTACAATAGCACATATAAAAGTTTACCCTTTTATTTTCGGAGCTTGACAAAAAAGTACACCAACAAATGCTCAACTAGAATTATGACAGAGGAGGTGGAAGACAAATATACTTCTTTTTCACACCCCACCACGCATACCATTAAATAGTGTCACCACATTCATATTTAACACATGCCATGTGATTTTGTACCTAAGAACATGTGTGATTTTGCATTAAATATATTTCCCGAAACTGTGATATTTTCTGTAAATGAAGTCGAAAGACGACGAACTTTTCATAGCAAACGCAATATCGTCAACTTTCGACGTCATTTAAGACAAGAATTCCGCCACGGAAGCGGTATCGCGGCTGCCGAGGCACTTGACCGTGTTGTGAAAAAACAATAACTTTTAACGTATTTGCCTTACCAAAAAACCGGACGACGCGGACGACGACGATGCGGACGACGACGACAGAAAAAGCGCCGACTATAGTCGCGCCTCTGCTAAAGCAGGCGCGACAAAAACCATCGTATATTTTATAAATATTTTTCATGAAATAACGCACATGTTCTAAGGTACAAAATCACAAGGCGTTGTAGAACCGCCTATTGTTCACCAACGCTTAGTGTTCACGTGTGAAAAGAAGCCTGCAATGCAGGCTTCTTTTCACACGTGAACACTAAGCGTTGATGTCAACCCCTAGTGTTAACCAGTTTAAAAATGTTAACCAGTTTAAAAAGTCTATGAACTTTTCTAAGTTCTTCTGAAACCAACTGTACTGGTAATAAAAGGTAAATACATGACGATGTTGTTCGAGCCTGCATTGTCGGCTGCTTTTCGCACGTGGACACTAAGCGTTGATATCATCCCCTAGTGTTCACCAGTTTAAAAGTCGGAGACCAACGGTACTGGCAATAAAACGTCAATATATGACGAAGTTATCTGAGACTGCATTGCCGGCTTCTTTTCATACGTGAACACTAAGCGTTGGTGAACAATAGGCGGTTCTACAAGGCGTGTCTCATTGTATGGTATTTGCTTTATTCGACCATCCACAAACTAAATTGTTTGAACACATGTTGACATTGAACGTAAGTAAATAATAATAAAATCTGGAAAACAATGTTTATAAATTTGATATACGTGACGCGATTGAAGTCAAAGTTAAGCAAAACACGTTACACCCCGATTATGAAGACCCCACCACCTACGTAACTGAATCACTTACAGACCACACCGCCCATCAAAGTTTAATTGCAAAGCCCTCCACCCCATCTCCTGTAGTAATTATGAAACAGCCCTTAGAAAACTTACGGTACCGCTCACAGAGAACATCGCTTTAGAACCAGGTCACCGTCAAATTTGCCAAATAGCAATGTTTAAATGTGAACACAACTGCCCAGTAGCCTATTTCATCAACATTGCAAAGTATACTTTAGTAGCAAAGTATACTTTGAGGGAGAAATTTTCAATGTTATGATAAATTTATTAATTTTTATTATACTGAATTTATTACATTATCACAGCCAATTTGGCTGTGATAATGTAATAAATTCAGTATAATAATTCTGCAGACATTTAATCATGAAATATATGCTTTTGTTAGTTCTATATGAAATAATGCATTTCAGGAAAAATAAATGATTACTCCCTCAAAGTATACTTTGCTAGTAAAGTATACTTTGCAATGTTGATGAAATAGGCTACTGATGTCACTGTGTCCGATCATATATTGATTGGCTGAGTACGAGATGTAGCACAGCTCATGCTCTGCCTATCAATCGGCTTCATTTCAGGCACAATATTCAAGTACTATGGAAAGAAAACAATTGGCAATTACTGTCTGTTTCACGAAAGCTGCCCAAATTTTACGACTATGTAAACAATGCAAAAACTATTTTTTTTTGATAATTTTAAATTTTAGCAAAATTTAAGAACGAGTGAAATTTGGTCTAATATTGATTTTATTGCGAAAAAACAATTTCCCCATGTTAAATCTCCATAGACATCTTCACAGAGTGAACATGTCTATGGGGATTTAACATGCGGATTTTTTTCTAATTTCAGAAATAGTGGATCGATTTTCAAAATGTAACTTTTGTTTTCTTAGTTATATCATTTCCAAGCTATCTAGCTAGATTTCAGAATCAATTTCCAAATGTTTTCTTTTTTCGACTCCTCCTCCAGGTTCTCCCCCTCTGTTTTGCCCATGTTAAATTCCCATAGAGAACTCATTTTTGGTATTAAAATCAATATTTGACAACATTTCACGAAATAAAAAGAAGGCCCATTCTTAAATTTTGATAAAATTTAATATTATCAAATAAAATATTGTTTTTGCGTTTTTGGGCAGGTTTCGTGAAACAGACAGTAGTGGGAAGATTAGCTCAGGCGCCAGTGTATTCAGTGGTTTTTCATTTTCTGATCTGCAAATGACCATTTTGTATCCGTTTCATCACTATGTACGATAACCCAGAGGTTTTTTCATCACTATGTACGATAACCCAGAGGTTTCAGCTTCTTTGACATTATGACAGCATGATAATACATGTATATTTTATTTTTTTTTCTTCGAAAAATGTGAATAGTTTGCTTACGTTTGAAAATACAATATTGTGACCAGTCATTTGAACAGTCCCGACAAATCAGTTGAACCGTCGTGGGTTAAAATGAATGCGCACAACATGTTATTTTAGGAGAAACATTATGAAAATATTTTTGTTTAATTCCCACGCTACTCTATATCCAACTTATAACGGGCGACTGCACACATTCAAACCACAGGTTGAAGCAACGTACCAAGGTCTATAAATACATTAAATATACCTAAAAGTATCAATAAGTGGGAAAACATCAGTTGAAAAAAATAATATTGTGTTCTAACAGGGAGTAAACATTTTTTTTAAACTGATTTTTTCCCACTTATTGATATTTTTGGGTATATTTAATGTATTTATCAACATTGGTACGTTACTTCAACCTGTGATTCAAACAGTAGATGAATCTGTTACTTGCAATTGGATAGGAGATGTTTCATTCGCCAAAGAGGCGAACATCCAACAATAGGTACACCACCGCCTGTGCTAATCTTGGCAATATTAGTCACGTTTTTTTTATTTCAAAATACTTGCATATTGTGCTTTAATGCAAGCAGCTCGATTGTCTGAGCCTGAGCTGTGCTACAGCTCAGGCTCAGACAATCAACCTGCTTGATTGCGAGTTGGTATTGCCAATGGATGTTCAGAAACGTTGACATCTGGGCACGATTAACGCGGGCGGTGGTGTAAAAGCGGTAATTATAAATAGCTTTTGTCTTTGCTAGTGAAATAGACGTACAACACAGCGTAGAAGCAAATGGCGATCGGTGAAAAAAAACTGTGATGGAACGCGTACGTATAAAAAGTAAAAGTTAAATTTGTTTATTATTGTGTCACCCGTATTGAAAGCGCCAGTCATGTTTGACATATGAAACACTCACCATATCAAGGTGCATGATCACGTGGCTATAACAACAACAGTGGCTGAAAGTATTGAAATATTGCCCACTTCAAAGTAAGTATTATTTGATATTGTCCTTAATATGAAACGGATTATGATGAAGTATGGCGCAGCAAACGCGTTTTCATGAGCTACATTTGGTCGTCCAGGGAGTTCAACGCAGACTTATGTCGTTTTTGCGAAGAATCGATTTCCGTGTCTACCGACACGGAAATCGATTCGTCGCAAAAACGACAGAAGTTTGGGCCAAAGTACCGAGACCACCAAATGCAGTTTAACAAGAAATGCGTCTGTCGAACGCGGATGCCACCTGCAGCATATTTGAGAAACTGTGACAAAGTGGTTAACCGAAAAGTGTGACGGACGGACGGACGGATGGACGGATGTTCAAACATTTGGGAGTTATGAGCTATGTGTTCTTTAAAAGATCAAAGGATTAGCTCCTAAAGATCAATGGAATTAGGAGCTTACCGACTATAACAAAGGAATCCTTTGTTACTAACCCTTACCCTAAGCTCCTAAACGCCCGATGTTGGCCCGGACAGACGGACGGTCCAAACACTATATGCCACCCGTTTCTTCGAAACCCGGTGGCATAAAAAGACGCAACATACGTTACGTAATAAGGGCAATATAAAATAATACCTACTTTGAATCGAATGGATTCTGGAAGTTTCAGTACGTGTTGTTGTTATTACCACGTGATCATACACCTTGTATATTTAACAAGCAGTACTTCCAATTCATATTGTTTATGCGCAACGCACGAGGCAGCTCGGCAATTGTTACCATTTACAGTAAAACAAGCAGGCCAGGCAACTTAAACCCAAGTATGAGTTTTTAGTTTTGCTTTAAAACAAAATTTGTAAGCAAACCATTTTTTTGGTATTCTCATGTGCTGTGGAAACGTGATCGATGGGGGACGTAGGAAAATAAAACAAAAAGAGCAGATGACACAATGAAAGTAGCGTTGTAAGGAAGGGTCAATATATACTGATGTATATTGCAAATAGATAATCTGACACGAATGGTGATATTTTATGATATTTATTGAACGAGTTAACTGATTTCATATGCATAATTTAACAAGTGTAATAAATATCATATATCGTACATGCCCACTTAGTAGGCACAACATGTTCTTTATAGGAATTAAATATGTGTATAATTGTGTCACTGTTTCGCCAGTTCTAAAATTACGAGCGCCCGCTATACAGATGTAATCATTTAGTAATATTTATTTTACTGATAGTGACGCGCGGTGGTATCAGGCTATTTTTATATGAAAATGAGGCATGATATTTGTTTTAATTATTTATACTCATTAAAGGCGTCACCTGAAACAATAATATTTTCCACAGATTATAAATGATGATCATTGCACATTAAAAAATAAATACAGAGAATAAATAGTAATG
The DNA here is from genome assembly GCA_029237695.1 of Conchocele bisecta. Classification (NCBI taxonomy): domain Eukaryota; kingdom Metazoa; phylum Mollusca; class Bivalvia; order Lucinida; family Thyasiridae; genus Conchocele; species Conchocele bisecta. Next base: position 18,163,992 of record CM055281.1, on the reverse strand, counting down.
TTCGTTAACATCGTAAGGAAACGCGGTTGTCGCCCCTGATATAAGTGTGGAAATTAAATTCTGATATAAAATGTATAATAATGCCAATCAATACATGGGGTAATGGTGAATGAATGTTTATTTTGCCAAAGAAAATGTCTGGTTATATCTCTGATATAAATATCATTTTGTGCCTACTGGGTGGGCATGTACCTTTAACCCTTTGAACCCGAAAGCCCGCTATATCGGTTTATGCAAACAGTGCAGATCCAGATGAGCCGGCTCGTAACGAGCCGTCTCATCAGGATCTGCACTGTTTGAAAGTAATTTTCATATTTTTGAGAAAAAAAAAACAAAACCTTTTTATAAATGGAATAGTCTGAAAATCATTTTGCGATGATTGGATTGGTTGGAAAACGAACATATAGCAGCCCATTCAGTTACTTAGGGGTGAAAGGGTTAAATCAACACTAACGTTAGAGTGTAAGCATTGACCAGCTGTACTGATCCTATAACATGTTTTTTAACTGGTCTCATTTGTACGGAGCCAATTTAACAATTCGTTCCCTCGAATTAATAAATCGTCCCACGAAAGGACAATTCGTTCCCTCAATTAACAATTCGTTCCCACGATATAACAATTCGTTCCCATGGGAACGAATTGTTATTTCGTGGGAACGAATTGTTAAATTGAGGGAACAAATTGTTAATTCGTGGGAACAAATTGTTAACTCGTGGGAACGAATCGTTAAATTGACGGAACGAATTGTTATTTCGTGATGGGAACGAATGAATAAAAAATGGGAACAATGAATAAAAAAAAAAAATCTACGTCCCCTGCGGGGCTCCGTACATTTGAATATTATTTATTACCAATTTTTTTCAGTGTAGTTCCTTATACTTTTAATACTTTGTGAAATTACACACAGTTGTCCGAAAATAAATGTTCAGTGGTTGAGAGAATGGGGTTTTACATCTTAATGTTGCCCTTACGAACATTTTAGTCGTACGAAGTTTAGTGAAACGGGCCCCAGTTTCATATACAAGCGAGTGTAAATACGATATGTAAGGGCATAGTGGTTGATAAAATTGACTGAGCAATACACAAACACATATCAATGCTCCAGATAAGCTGCGTATTTGCTTAAATACCCAATTAAAATTGCCAAAAACCCAATTGAAATCAGAAGTAGCGAGTATCAAAAAGCAATACAAATTTTGTGGTACCTTTATCATGCTGTAGAAAACAATAAACAGACCACAAATATAGCATATTTTTCTTATTTTCCATGAAAACAAATCTTGGTATTTCATTAGAATTGTCTCCAAGGAGACAATTCTAATGAAATGCCAATATCTGTTTTCATTTCGAAGCAAACTATTCAATAATTGCGGTCTGTTGATGTGTAAACAGTAGTACGATTTTATTTTACCCAATTACAATTTTGAAATACCCAATTGCTTCAGAAATGAGGGAGTAACAATACTCAATTACTAATTCCTTATCTGGAGCCCCGATATGTACACTGTTTCACAGCTGACATTGATAACTTTCTAGCACCAAATAATGACATACAGACAGAGTACAGATATTGCTATCTCTTAGCAGAAAATAAAATAATCACACATAAAATATTGAGGAAGTATCACGACACAGTACAAATATCACTATCCCTTAGCAATACATGAACATATATAGCATATTGTGGATTCATCTTGAATCTTTCATATCATATACATGTATCGTATCATCCATATACATGTTTACCGTTCATTTTACACACTTTGTCCATTTCCTCTTTGACCGGCTTAACTTAGACCAAGTTGATTACATTTACACACAAAACACACATCCATATTTATTGTACATGTATCACCGTCATTTGTGGTTCTTTAAAGTTGAAATTCAGGATCTTACACGAGTGATGATTGGATATGTTATTTATTGAACTGTAGTTTACTGATCTCATAAGAAACTCGTCATCGCCGTCTATCATACGAAATCAGTCAACGAGTTTATTCAAACATATAATCATATTAAATCAACACAAACATTGTATTTCCTATTTATAGCATTGTGTCAATGCTATAAACAGGAAATACAATGTTTGTGTTGATTTAATATGATTATGTTGAAATAAGCCAACGAGTTTATTCAAACATATCATCATATTAAATCAACACAAACATTGTATTTCCTATTTATATCATTGTGTCAATGCTATACATAGGAAATAAAAAGTTTTTGTTGATTTAATAGTGTGTCAATGATATAAATAGGAAATAAAATTCTCGTGTTGATTTGATATGATTATGTGTTTGAATAAACTCGTTGGCGTATTTCATATGAAAGACGGCGATGGTGAGTTTCTTATGAGATCAGCAAACTTGTTCAGTTGATCACTTATTGTGCTTCTAATAGCTTTATCATTTACATATTTGTTACACTACTGTCTGTTTCACGAATGCTGCCCAAATTTTACGGCTATATAAACAATTCAAAAACAAGATTTGTTTTGATAATATTAAATTCAAGGAAAAATTAAAAATGAGCCTTCTTTTTATTTCGTGAAATTTGGTCAAATATTGGTTTTATTACGAAAAATTGATTTCTCTATGGGAATTTAACATGGCGGGAAAAAGAGGTAGTGGAGTTGTGGGAGGAGTCAAAAAACGAAAAAAATTGGAAATTGACTCCGAAACCTAGCTAAATGGCTTGGAAATGATCTAAGAAAACAAAAGTTAAATTTTAAAAATCGGTCCAGTATTTTTGAAATTCGAAAAAATATGTCCCCATGTTAAATCCCCATAGACATCTTCACTACTCCGTGAAGATGTCTATGGGGCTTTAACATGGGGAAATTGTTTTTTCGAAATAAAATCAATATTTGACAAAATTTCACGAAATAAAAAGAGGGCTCATTCTTAATTTGTCCTTTAATTTAATATTATCAAAAGAAATCTTGTTTTTGAATTGTTTATATAGCCGTAAAATTTGGGCAGCTTTCGTGAAACAGACATTAGTGTGTCATGGTATTAATATACTGTGCTATGACACTGTGAAAGCCCAGTTGTTTTTATTTGCTTTTGAAATCTCACATCAACATACAATGTCAGCTGTTCTGAAGTTTGTCATATATGTGGCTGCCACGTGCACGCTTGATATCAAATTGTCCAAATGCAATACAGCCTACATGAGGCGAAATTCATTCAGAGCTCCAGATAAGTTTTGTATCTACAGAGTATTATACACACATATTTCAAATTCCATGTGTATCATACTTTTACAAATGTATTATTGATTTTCTTCCTTATTTAATAGGCAGCAAATGATAAAAATAATAAAACACCTTTAACAAATCACTTATTTCAGCTGCTTTATGCAGCCTAACTAAGTAAATTTCAACTTCATTATAGTATTTTCACTACTCAATTTGAAAATCAATGCGTAATTCCACATTGGTGTGAGTATTCTGTACTCCCACTTTTGATAATCCGTGCATATTATGCTAAAACAAGTGCGTAAAATACGCCAATACGCACCTTATCTGGAGCCCTGATTAACTCTTGTAATGTGCACGGATGTGAGCAATCGTGACTAACGAATATGCTGATCAATTGATACTCATTATAGGAATGAATGGCCTTTTTGTGGAATTTATAGGGGTATAAACTTGGAAAAGTCGCGGGAATACTGGACGAAGGCCGGAAGGCCTCGTCCAGTATTCCCGCGACTTTTCCAAGTTTATATCCCCGATAAATTCCACAAAAAGGCCATTCATTCCTTATAATTCCAGCATTTGAAATAAATTCATCAAGAAAATGTGTTTATTTTCCGTTTTCTTAAGAATTATTTTAACTGCTCCTCACGGTTACGGGAAGTAGTTCGGCGTGGGAGTTTACTGGGATATAAATTTTGGACGGAGACTTGCAACGGACCAATCAAATGTTAGGGAATTGTGTAAATATTTTTGTGCTGGAAGTATCGTCGTGTAACCATTTGGAGCTGTAATGCTACATTAATTGCATGTGTTCGAGTAACACTGATCACATAAGGGGCCTGTGTTCCGCAGTAACTGACACTATATAACCATTCCCATTCTGTTGAATAAGCCGGTCCTTTTGCGGCGATAGCGCATCCGGTTTGGGATAGGGCTTCCTCAACATTTTAGTTTTAAAGATTTTCCCCTTGGTGTATTCGTCACGATTCCCATTGTTTGTAAGATCCAGGGGTTGATCCGTATTATCCTGGTGGTTAAATCCAATAACAGGGACCCGGTAATCGGTACTATGAATACCATTTATGTTATTAAAGTGATTGGTTTGTGACGGTTGACTTAAAGGCACATCCTTGTTTGTAGAAGCACCGTTTACACTAGGTTCAATACACACTGCAGTTCGGAATTCTGGCCCTTTTGGTGAAATTTGTTCAACATGGTTCAGGTCTGGCACCTTCGGCGTATGTCCATATAAAGGTATGGAAACCGCGTGATGGGTGAAAGTAGGCACTGGAGACATCGCGTCCATCCCATTCACTGGGCTTACAAATCCATTTGAGCTTGTCACTGTTTCTGGTAAAACTGATTCGGTAATAGAATTGTGTTCAATATCACTCTTGTTATTATTTGTGCTTGAATTGGTTTTTTCTACTGTACTTTCAACTACATTACTTTGTAAAGTGTCTGTTTCTATCGATTTTGTTGTTGAGTCAACAGTTGGTCCCGTCTGCACACTGTCCAATCCATTACTAGTTTCAACTAATGGCTTTGCAACACTCATGCTCATAGTTGTGTCATTCATTTTTATATTATCTGGTTCAACAGCAATGTCCTTCTTCGACTTCTTTTTTGGTTTTAGTACATTTCCATTGTCTTCGTTATCACGATTCTTGGGTTTAGGACCCGGCTTTTTTCTCACCTTCACTGTGTCTGTCTTTCCTTTGGATACGTCATTTGTATTGGATATTGCCTTCTTTGTGTACTTCCGTGGTGTTTTGGCAGCGGGATGTTTGTCCGACACTACTAGATTTGCTTTTGAAACAAGATGTAGAGACATGGGATCGACAACTGGCTGTTTTCTTTTCTTCAACGCCGTAGCGTCTGTGTCTAATGTACTCTTCTTCTTTCTACCCGGTGTTCCTTTTTGTTTGACTGGAATCTGTGGCTCAGGTTCATTGTGAGGAAACTCATAAATCTTACTAGCGTCATTCTCATTGTCCCCATCTGTTGTGATTAAAGGTTGACACCGAGTTATAGAAGGAATAACAGTATGTGTGTCATCGTGTGCATCAGCAGTAATTTCTTTTTGTGTAACACTATCCCCAGTTGACGATTCTATTTCATTATTATGGTTATCAGTATGGTCTGCCACCTGATCTCCGTCACTCCCTTTACACTGGTCGGTATCCACTATTGTGAGTCCTCCGGCATCACTAGAACAATCCAGTGTCAACTTTGCCAGTTGTTCCTCTGATTCGGACATAGCTTCCAACACAGTGCTATCTACAGGTGATTTTTTTACTCGCTTTTTGTGAGTGCAGCCGTCCTTTTTGCTTGTACGTTCATGAGACTTAGATTTTAGTTCGTCTAAGTTTGGTGACACATCATCAGGACCAATAGGTAATTTTCTCTTCCTATTTGCAATTGTCTCTGGTTTATTAGTTGATTTAGAGTTTTCATTTGTATCTTTTTCAGGCTTTTGTTCCAGTGGCATAACCGCGTGATTCATTGCTGGGATGGATATATTTGGCGGTCGTTTCCTCTCATATACCGTATAATACAGGCGTAGAGGCGACCTCTGAAAGTACATAAACAAGATATACATGTGCCCTATGCATACTATCAGTACAAAGTGTTTTTATTTGAAACCTAAGGTTACGGTCAACGCAATATAGGAGATACAATTTGTGTACTTGGGCATACCGATTATTGCATGCCATATTAAACACATTTTTCAAGGATGTAGTGACACTTATTGTGTAATCAGCTACGAGTTGACTTGAAGTCGGAGTTGATTAGTTCTCAGTGTTAGTAGTGATATTTGTATAGCCTGCTGAACAGTTTGAATGATGTCAGATAACCACAAGTAATATACCCGGTATTTGTCAATGGTCAGATAAATAGAGAATAGTAGGTTAGTGAATTGGAAAGAAATATCTGGCAAGGCTCAGGAAACGGGATGGGCGAGGCTCTGCCGAGCACATCCCGTTTCCGTGGCGTGCCAGATATTTTTCCCATTCACGGCACTAACCTACTATTCTATTTATCCCGTCAACACCTACAAATGGGTGTAAAATGCAAAAATATAACCCCAGTCACCGCACATATTCATACGCAGTGATTAAGTCGTATTGACAGGATATCAAAAATGTTTCACGGCACCATGTTTCACGGCACATACGCACTGTTTTGATGGGATAATATAGATTGAGGTATTACCTGAATCTATATTGTATGACCATTGAAAATAAGTAATTTCTAGCATAGTTGACCGACATGCATACATGTGCATATACTGCATATGCGTCTGTTAACATCGAACGTTGTGTAATGTTATAAGCTAAATTTATATGTGTATATTTAATATTTTGTTTATGAAAACATTAATTAATTACTTGATGCACATGACAAAAGAAACCCACCCGAGTCCATGTATATATGTAGGCGATATCCATTAGGTTGTAGTAGTCTTGTAGCGGCTCGGCTGTGTGGAAGATATCGATCTGTAACATTACAATCAATACTGTGAGTAACATTCCAAGGATCTCTGTCCATTGTATAACTGCAACTTCGTCATGTCCAGTCCGTCCGTTTTCATACATACTGGACTGATGGTACACAAAATAGCATGCGGGAGACAGAAATGGTTGGTATATAAATGGATCGTATGGATTTGAAACCGTCATGGAAATGTAAGGTCGGCAATTGAATATGTCTGTCAAATTGTCATATGCATCGAGTCCATTCTTAACTATGCATAAACACAATGTATTGAGAATAATTCTGCAAAAACCAGGAACACACTTTTCCGACGAAACGTCGGAAAAGTGGGTTCCTGGTTTTTACAGATTTGTTGAACGTATTGTATTATTGCGGAAAGATTACTATTGTGAATACGAATGTGAACGATGTGATCTTCTTATCTATATTGTATTCCTGGTTGTAATGCCTTTGGTGAACGTTGTATGAAATACATATACTGCTGGATAAACGGAATACAATATATTATATCTTTAGTAAAACGGTCATTGAAATATGTCAACTGACAAAATGATTATTTAGTATGAAATAGATATACTATTGAATAAACGGTATAAAATATATTAATATTATACCTTTAGTAAAACGGTCATTGAAATATGTCAACTGACAAAATGATTATTTAGGTATGAATAAAACAATCACAATAATTGTCACATTCATACATGTAAATGGGACAATTTAAGAAGTGCATGCTCTTATGCTTCGGATGCTTGGTGGTTTGTCCTAAATAGCCAGCACCATATAGATATATGTATCACAACCTTCAGAATTCGTATAATACTAGTAAATTGCTTCAAGTGAAAGCGAATCTAACTTACCTCATACTTCTGTTTAAGGTCAAACTTCATGCGGATGAATTTCTTCAAGTTTCCCACCGAGAAGCCAGCTGGGCAGGACAGATACCGAGCATCATTGATCTGTAAATAGAGGATCGTACATGCGTGATGATTTAATATGATATTTATTAAACTCGTTTACTGCGTTTTTTATGATATTTCATATTAAATCAACACAAATATTAATGTTCTATTTAGCGTGTTTCCTGTAGCGGCCTCATTTGCATATTTATTACACGAGTGTAATATTATTTATAATATACACTGTGTTATTGCACTGTGGACACCTATTTTATGCAATACAAAAACAGAACGAGTGAGCAGATCGCATGGAGATAGGTGAATAAAGCGTCGCAGGGATTGGAAAGTAATCTTATGAACTTAACAACTTATACAATAAATTCAAGTATTATTGGCGCACATTTCAAAATAGTTCTATCTTATCTTTGGGCATCGGGATGTGATATGTCGCTTTATGATGAATATGGATGATTATAATGGTATTCAAGTATAATTATGCAAGTGTACATGTACTATTCTGTATACTACATCTTAGTATGTAATATAGGAATGAATGGCCTTTTTGTGGAATTTATCGGGGTATAAACTTGGAAAAGTCGCGGGAATACTGGACGAAGGCCGGAAGGCCTCGTCCAGTATTCCCGCGACTTTTCCAGGTTTATATCCCCAATAAATTCCACAAAAAGGCCATTCATTCCTTATAATTCCAGCATTTGAAATAAATTCATCAAGAAAATGTGTTTATTTTGACAGACGCAGCCATTTGTTTACATTGACTGCACTGACAGCGCACCTGTAGAAAGTAGTTCGGCGTGGGAGTTTACTGGGATATAAATTTTGGACAGAGACTTGCTACGGGCCAATCCATTGTTAGGGAATTGTGTAAATATTTTTGTGCTGGAATTATTGTGAAATATACATGGTATAGTGAATTTATTTATTTTATAGCGTTCTGGTTGTACCGAGAATATTCTTTTTATACATGTTTATTCTATTAGGCAAGTGCGCTGATAGATTACGACTGGATGTATTATACAATGGCTCACATTAAATACTTTGTGTTATATATGTAAACAATGATCGCACAAAACATAGAATATAATTTCTAGTACATGTATTATACAAACATACCTTTATATTATCTGGTCCGTTGTGGCCATGTATCGAGGATGGAGTTTTGAATGGAACACCTCTGCAAAGAAAAAATAACATTACGTTTGTTCATGACTACGTTTGTATAGGAGTATATTTCTATGCATGTGAATGTGATACAATGTAAAATATTTTCCAAGGCAAACTGCATTCCATGCAATTTATCACCAGCCTATTGAATGAGTTTCGCTATCAAGAGAAAGCATGCCATACCTTATTTCCTTAAACGAGTACAGCCTCATGAATATGCATGTTATTAAAGGTCAAGTGGACAAGTTAAATTCGGTTTAGCGTAAGGACCAATCATTCAGGTATTATTTCCAGTTACTCATCTCATCTTGTTAAATAAACGGTATACATGTATATATATGACTCTGACTGGAGAAATGGGGCTTATGGGTTTTGCGACCAGCGTATATCCAGATCAATTTGTACATCCGCACAGTATGACCAGGAACTGCACTGTTCGCCATTCCATCAAGCTAACGAGCAATGTAGATCATCATCAGACTACATGAGTGTGCTATTTATCCAGGAGCTACACTGGTCATAAATCACATAAGCCCCATTTCTCCAATCACAGCCACATTATACTGTCTGGTATTAAGATGTCCGGCTGTACTTACTCGGCGCATAGTTCAAGAGACAGACTGATCTTTTCATCCTCCGTGTATATTATTCGGTCATGGAACTCGTAGCCTAGGTCCTCACTAGGTGGCGCCGTATCTGCAAAATGAGAGATACGAAGTACATGTACATGTGCACACACAGTTGCGTTCTATTGACAAAGGTTGGTTAGTGATATACAGTGGGGTCATCGTGTAAGTGCACACACGAACGAACATGACAGGTTGGTTCCAACCTGTCGTGTTCGTTCGTGTGTGCACTTACACGCTGACCCCACTGTACAACATCCAATTGTATTTTTGTCTGCCAATATTTGATTCATGATTATACACATCCAAATGCGTTAAATTTTCCAATAGTCGGTTCATTATTACACCAGCGCCAGCGTTAATCTTGTGAATATGGAAACGGCTATGAACATCTATTGTCAATATCAACTCTCATTCAAGCAGTCTGATTGGCTGTGCCTGAGCTGTAGCACAGCTCAGGCTCAGCCAATCAGGCTGCTTGCGTTCACGCACAAGATTCAAGTATTGTGTGATAAAGAAATTGACAAATATTGGCAAGATTAGCGCAGGTGGTGTATTGTATACACATCCAAGAGCTACTTTTGCCAATAAAGTTGAATGAACATGCAATCGTATATCATGATTCGAAAGTTTCCGGCATGATCATCTGAATACATGTACATGCATTTATATAGCTGTGATAAACTTGTGTTTGACCGATAAGCGTACAATATTGCATTGCACATTCTATTTGCGTATTTCGTCATAATTTGCGAAAAACTACACATGATTAGGTAGGTCTGCTATAATTCATTACATAGCGTTTTTGTTTTTCTTTGTCAAACCCATATTTTGTTTTACTTTCTTACCTGCTCCAGGTAAGTTCACGTAGTATTCTCGTCTTCTCTTCATTTCATCTGAAAACCGAGATAAAAAGCTTTCAAACAAGGGCATCGTTATCACAAAGGTAATCCCCATCGCTGGCAGCATTGGTCACTTCAATAAACATTAACATGTTTGCCTTAAAAACAGGGTGAACACAAGTCCTCAGTGACCTTGACAGTGGGCGGTCGGACGTGTGTCATATGCAACACAAAGCACCATCTATAGACACACATTGTGGCCAAATATTATCAAAATCGGTGAAGGGTTTCATAAGTTATTGAACAATGAAGGGTGTTACTAACGCACGCACATAGATTAACTGAACGCCCCCATATCTTACCTATCTTACCTATCGGCGAGAGGATAATATAGAGAATAGTAGGTTAGTGCCGTGAATGGGAAAAAATATCCGGCAAGGCTCAAGAATTTCTTTATTTCTCATCAGAAGTATATGTTGTGACCACTCATACTCATTTGAACCGTCTCGCCGAGACGGTTCAAATGAGTGGTCACAACATATACTTTGGTTCAGAAATAAGGAAAATAGGTAAAGAATAGTAGGTTAGTGTCGTGAATGGGAAAAAATATCTGGCAAGGCTCAGGAAACAGGATGGTCGAGGCCAGATATTTTTTCCCATTCACAGCACTAACCTACTATTCTATTTATCCCGTCAACACCTACAAATGGCTGTAAAATGCAAAAATTGTATTGACTGGATATCAAAAATGTTTCACGGCACCGTGTTTCACGGCACATACGCACTGTGTTGACGGGATAAAACATGATACGTATCATAAGAGACTATGCAACCGGGGGTGGGGCAGTTTCACTGTTCGTAGAATTAAAAAGTTTGTACGACTAAAATGTTCGTAAGTGCAAAATTAAGATAGTCTCAGTGAATTTCACACTAACAACACTTATTGGCTTTACATTTATTGAGCATAGGCTGCAATTTCCAGACGATCCTAAATTTGCGCATACAAACAGGCCGTTTCACTTAAGTTCGTACAACTAGAATATTCGTAAGTGCAAACTTATGATAGTCTGTAAATTTGCACATTAACAATGTTTTCTTGTAAACAATTATTGGATTTACATGTATTGAGCATAGGCTGCATATACAACTTATGTTCAACAAATGTAAATCCATCAATTGAAATTTCAAGACGATCCTAAATATGCACATACGAACATTTTAGTCGTACGATGTTTAGTGAAACGTCCCCCTGAATCGTAGATAAACACGTCTCGTGTTCTCCCATTATATTAACCCTTAGACCGCTACTCACAACAATTGTCGTCTACTGTTGCTTTTATATCTTGCCTTATTTCTCACTAAAAACATGGTTTGACAGCACTTCAGAATCATGTCCAATGGAAATGATTCTAAAGTGCTGTCAAAGCATGTTGTGAATTATTCTAAAGTGCTGTCAAAGCATGTTTTGATGATAAAAATGGGAAATAGAAAATAAACAGCTGACGACAAAAAAAATAAGATAGCGATCTAAGGGTTAATCGCATGTCTAGTGTGTACGCGATTTAATATCCCTGTTTAAATACCGTACACCACACTACAAGGTAAAGTATATCCGTCGGTACAAAAGACCGACAACGTATGCTTTTGTAAATAAGCTGCGGGCTATGTATTCTTTATGTAACAGCTATAAGGTAACACATGTCGTGATGTAATGATCCCACTAACAAGACGGAAGTCTTACAGGTCAAGCTGCGCAGCATCATGCAGTGGAACCTCTCTAAACCGGGCACCAATAAAACGCATGTGATCTTATTTTTGATAAGTTCCTTGGTCATTTATCTCAGGTGATAATGTCTGTTCGTGATCGCATACCACACAAATATGGACAAGAATGATCAAATGCCTGATTTACAGTAAGACCTCTCTAAGCCGGACACACTGGGGACCTCCCAGTGTGTCCGGTTTAAGAGAGGTTTCTCTGTGCAATGTATCATACTCTTACACTATGCTATGCTATGTAGCAACTTCAATATCCGCCATAAGACCTGTAAACCTCTTAGTTTCGGTTCTAGAAAATTTTGCAAAAACAAATAGAATATTGCCATTTTGAAATTAAAATGTAGACGTGACTGGAGATATGGAGCTTATGGAATGTGTCACCAGAGCACACCCCATGTCTGATAATAATGTATGTTGCTTGTTATGAGCACGATGGGTCTTTCATTGATGAAATGGCGAACAATGCAGATCCTGATCAGACTTCGCGGATGCACATGCTGTTCTGGTCTGCACTGGTCGCAAAGATCACAAGCCGAATTTCTCCAAAATAAAACACAACTACTGACTTGTGTGTTGTTTGTTTGGGCGATACTAAGAATGGATGTGTATTTTGTGAACGGAAGATGGATTGATTAATTTGATGCAATGGTGTATAACTGCCTGTCAACAGCTAAGCTGCTTTTAGGCCGGGTTAACGGGGTCGAATCCCATATTTCATGGCTAATGGTAACATAACATTGCGACACATCTGTCCCACTTTTTGAACATATGAGCCGTACTTATGCTACGAGTATTAACCTTTTACACACTATATACAGGTCATTATATAGCAGTGTTTCAAAAGTGTAGATCCAGAGGAGTTGGCTCGTAACGAGCCGTCTCATTATGATATACACAGTTTGCGAATAATTTTCATATATCTTTAGAAACAAACACTCCATTTTTTAATAATGTCCGATAATCCTTTTGTGACGATAATCGTCACAAAATGATTATCGGACAGTTGTAAAAAAGGAAGTGTTATGTTGGAAAAGGAATATATTACGGTCCATTCAAGTGAAAGGGTTTACAACTCGTAGCCAATTCACATTGAAATACAGTGCAACCTCTCTACAACAGCCACCAATGGGAAGACACAAAACTGGCTGTTGTAGAGAGGTGGCTGTTGTAGAGGTGGTTGTTGTAGGGAGGTTAATGCTGAATTCAATTTTGTCGTCTGCTGTTTATTTATTTTCTTCGATTATTCCCATAAAAAAATGCTTTGACAGCATTTTAGAATCATCTCTAATGGAAATGATTCTAAAGTGCTGTCAAACCATGTTTTTATTGAGAATTAAGGCAAAATATAAATTCTAATGTTCTGCCAAACCATGTTTTTATTGAGAATTAAGGCAAAATATAAAGCAACAGCAGACGACAATTTTCGTGCTCCGCAGTCTAAATATAGTGGACATCATCAATTTGGGATATGAAATAGTGGCTGTTACAGAGAGGGTGTTGTTGTAGAGAGGTGACCGTTCAGAGAGGTGACCGTTCAGGGAGGTTCGACTGTATAATATTAATAATCTTAAAGTTGTGTTGTCCGAGAATAATGTTCACTTGCTCCCAAACTACACGAGAACAGGACAAGTACCGTACTTACTTTTGTATAAACCGGGTACCAGCTTGTAGACTAAATCCTGCAGGGTCTTGTCAGATCTATGAAGAGAAAGAGAAAATACTTGTTACAGGGCTCCCGATAAGGAATTAGTAATTGAGTATTTTCACTCCATCACTTCTGGGTATTTCAAAATTTGAATTGGGTAAACTAAAATCACACTACTGTTTACACAACAACAGACAGCAATTATTGAATAGTTTGCTTCGAACCGAAAAGATGTCTTGGCATTTCATTAGAATTGTCTCCTTGGAGACAATTCTAATGAAATACCAAGATGTGTTTTCATGGAAAATAAGAAAAATATGCTAAATTTGTGGTCTGTTTATTGTTTTCTGCAGCATGATAAAGGTACCACACAATTCTTATTGCTTTTTGATACTCGCTACTTCTGATTTCAATTGGGTTTTTGGTAATTTTAATTGGGCATGTAAGCAAATACGCAGCTTATCTGGAGCCCTGTTGTTATTTCAGTGTTCGGTAGATGTATTGTTTTCATCTAGTGAACATCAACATATCACATCGGGAATGTCGCACTGAGGTTGGGATTACACGGATATCATTGTAAATTCGTGTATTTATTAGTTTGCAAAGACAAAACGTTCGTGAATAAATTCATCAAAATAGATACAAAATATGATAACTAATTAGAGGAGTTGGAAGTAATTTAACTAATTAAAACAGCGTATGTTCGGTTTACACTTCACTGAGAAAGCCTTGTAATCCGATGAAACGTCATTAACAATGAAAATATGGTAAATTCATGGGTAACACTAACCCGAATATTCTGCCTGTAACGATGGGCGACTTACATGTCGCCCAGCGTTACAGGCAGAATGTTCAACAGGGCTTATCAATTAACACTTAATATTCGACCCAGGTTTACGGTAACACGAACACGGAAAGATCTGTTGATAAAACGTGGATTACGCAATCTACGGCGGTATAACGAACCTGTGGGCCGTTTCACTAAACTTCGTACGACTAAAATGTTCGTAAGTGCAAAATTATAATAGTCTGTAAAATTCACTTTAACAATGTTTTCTTGTAAACAATTGTTGGATTTACATTTATTGAGCATATGCTGCATATGCAGCATATGCTCAATAATTGTAAATCCATGAATTGAAATTTCGAGACGATTCTAAATTTGCACTTACGAACATTTTAGTCGTAAGAAGTTTAGTGAAACGGCCCCCTGGTGCATGAAAAACACCCTATATAGTAGTTGCCAAGATATTAGGAAAATGTCGATCGAAGCGAGGCTAAACAGGGGTCCGTTTCACTAAACGTCTTATGATCAAAATATTCGTACGAAGAATGTTATTAATTTGCTTCTCACAGAAACGTGGTTACATAACGTTATCATGTTGCACCTACACGCACACATTATTACATATGAACACAACCACTTAAGAATTTCCAACATCAGCTGCCAGTGTAAATGATATTCTAAAATAATTATTCTTAAGTCTTACGAAGTTTAGTGAAACGGGCCCCAGGGGGCCGTTTCACTAAACTTCGTACGACTAGAATGTTCGTAAGTGCAAACTTATGATAGTTTTTTGTAAACAAGTATTTGATTTACATTTAATATTCAATACATGTAAATCCATCAGTTGAAATTTCCAGACGATCCTAAATTTGCAGTTACGAACATTTTAGTGGTACGAAACTTAGTGAAACGGTACATATAGTGTATATTACTACTGTGCCGTGATATATATCATACCTGATGTGTTCAAGCGGCCGGGTTTTATGCACCATCACATCACATATCGGACAGTGTTTACTCGTCTCTAGGTAACGGGATATGCATGTGCGGCAAACTGAAAACAAGCGGAACCAGCAGTGCAATATGTATTTGAGAATATCAGGATACTGCCCTTTGATATCAGATGTATCAGGCTATATTAGGATTTGATTTGATTTGATTTGATTTAATGGTGTTTAACGGCTTGTCAACAGCTAAGGTCATTTTAGACCCCCTTTAACGGGGTAGAATCCCATATGTAACCTGTTGTGATGTCATACTAGGAAACACATATACCGTAAATTCTATTGGATTTACATTTATTGAGCATAGGCTGCATATGCAGCCTATGCTCAATAAATATAAATCCATCAATATGCAATCCGCCACTAAATTTACGAATATTCTTGTTTTGACCACAAGTAGTTTTAGCCACCAGTTCACCACATACAATCCGATACTACATACACGAATATTCTTGTTTTAACCACACAAGTTTTAACCACCCGTTCACCACATACAATCCGATACTAGAAACACGAATATTCGTGTTTCTAGTATAGGGTTTTATGTGGTGGTAAAAATAGAGAATTTCAACAAAATTTAGAAACTTAGAAACATACAATTGCATTTAACATATAAAACAAAACATATTTAAAACACGCCACTAAAGGCCTCTCATATTATAAAATGCAGTTAGTGGTGATTTTTGTTTTGTATGGCAATTTATATATTTTCCGCCTTCCCGCTTGTTTCTTAACATAATTAGGAGTATTGTAATCGTTTTATATCCCTGATATGATATGCGTTGTTCGACGAGCAATGGTCGTGTACGGTGGGCGGTGGGCGGTGGGCGGTGGGTGGTGGTGGTGGTGGTGGATGGGTGGGTGGGTGGGTGGGTGGTGGGTGGTGGTAGGGTGGGGTTGACATAGACATACGTACATGAATGTAGACACTCTATAATTGTGGTTGCGTTGACATAGTAACCGCCACACAGTGCGCAGATCACGTGCGGGTTCAGTTCCGTTATTTTGATCTTCGTCGTCCGGTGCATCTGAAATCATGAATGTCTGTATTAATACATTGTCTGCAGAATATAGCTTGTTCAGAACTAATTAAGTGGCTGTGACTGAAGAAATGCGGCGTATGGGTTTTGCGACCAGTGTAAATCCAGATGAGACTGTGCATCCGCACAGTGTGATCAGGATCTGCACTGTTCGCCATTCCATCAATGTGCAGAACTAATGTGTAGCTGTACTGGAGAAATGCGGCGTATGTGTTTTGCGACCAGTGTAGATCCTGATCAGACTGCATCCGCAGTCTGATCAGGATCTGCACTGTTCGCCATTCCATCAATGAAACAGCAGTCAGGCTTCTCACAAGCAATACAGATTGTTACCAGGCCTCAGGAGTGTGCCATTTGATCGGGAGATACGCTGATCACAAAACCCGTAAGCCCCAATTCACTAGTCACAGCCACGCATTAAGGCTACTTCACATAATCTGTACTGTGTTATATTACCTTACATAACGTTCGTTATTCATTATGTGTTGTGTGTATTATACCAGATACATATTACCTAATGTAACCCTAAATCCTTGGTTATTCGATGTATTTTCTGTGGCCGCTTTCTCGACTATATATTTGCTTCTTTCATTATGCCCTTTTCTTTCTTCATTGTGCATGTACGGTGCGATCTTTGTTTTTTTTTCTCGCTTTCGTTATGAGTTGTTATTTCTTATTTATACTATGCGACTCCTGTGATAGAATTGTGTATACAATGTAGAAAAAATGGGTAAGTTAAAAAGGTGATATTTTTGTTAAGGACAACATTTTCGGCATAAAAACACCAAGGTGCACATCTTCAATATGTGTAGAAGACGTGTATATAGTTTCAGATCGATCGACTGAACGGTTCCAGAGGAGTTGTCTACACAAACTATGCAGCTTTTCTGCACATTTGTTCTTTCATTATCTGCTGTTCATTTTAATTTGATATATTATGTGATTTCTGCATTATATATTTGTTTATTTCATCTTCCATATCATACATTGTCTTATTTCTGTGTTATATACATAACAAGTAACTGCACATAAGTATGTGCTTTTTCATTATGTGCAGTTACTTTTTCTGTTCATTATCCCGTCTATGCAATACACGGGGAAAGGCTGTAACGAATGTTGTGAGAACTTGTAGTCCAGTCAATTGTACTTAAATGCAATAAACTATGTTTAAACTATGCACTACTTTCTTTCTATTTATGTACATATTAAATTCATGGTGGATCTTTTTTATGTCTCTTATATTAGAAGAGTTTACATAAAAAGATGACTTTTCGCAATATCAATTATGTCGACCGTTTTCATTATTCAGCCAACTCGCCGTGTTATTTCGTTTTACGATTTCACGCGGTTAATAAATTAATGCGCATGTCAAAATCGCCGCCATCGGCTGGTGGCGATTATAAGTGTGGCCATAAAACGGCTATTAACCCGACATATACTCACACTTATATGGCCGTAAATGGCCATTTTGTCGCCGCACTGAATTCATTGTCCAATCCGTACACTATCTGACAAACGTTATTTATTATATAGTTTTCATTCACTGAATGCATTGTACATACGAACACGTATTATATATATTAACCATATCATACGGAAGCCCATTAGGGCCACTTCACTTTTTTTAAATTTCCATTTATTCAAGATGTTTTCTTGAATTTTCAAGTTCTTTTCTTGAATTTGTTTTCTTGAATTTTCAAGTTCTTTTCTTGAATTTTCAAGATCTTTTCTTGAATTTTCAAGGAAAGATCTTGAAATTTTCAAGTTCTTTTCTTGAATTTTCAAGTTCTTTTCTTGAATTTTCAAGATCTTTTCTTGAAAATTCAAGAAAAGATCTTGAAAATTCAAGAAAAGATCTTGAAAATTCAAGAAAAGATTGAAAATTCAAGAAAAGATCTTGAAAATTCAAGAAAAGAACTTGAAAATTCAAGAAAAGAACTTGAAAATTCAAGAAAAGATCTCGAAAATTCAAGTGAAAATTCAAGAAAAGATCTCGAAAATTCAAGAAAAAAAAAGAAGTGAAGTGGCCCTAATGGGCTTCCGTAATATCATACACAGCATTTGTTTACTAATTAATATTATGATCAGCATTTCTGTATTTTTGTTGAATTTTCTAATTAGACATGCACATGTACAAACTAAATTGCTGTTGTTCTTCAGACTCTGCCGATTTTCATACATGAAATATATACAAAATATATACAAAATGTATTGAGAGCTATCAAGTAAGACTAAATGTACACTTGCTATCTATTAAAATTAATAGAGCAATCTTTTCTAAACTATACAAATCTGCGCATTTATTTCCTGAAACATTTTGGTCACCTTAATTCGGCCTAAATGTATTCTAAACCGGGCTCGATTTAGGCAAACACAACCCCATAGAAACTATTGTACTAATAACCATCGCATTTAGCCACATCCTATTATTAGCCGAACTCCCCATCAAATTATCGCGTTTTCATTGGAAACACGACCTCAAATACTCAACCTTTGCGCCCAGTGACGGCCCAGAGCAGACTGCGCATGCGCAGTCTGGTCTGGACCGTCACTGTTCGCCATTTTGTAATCGAAATCTTGTCCATTCCTTAAATAGGCAGCGAGCTGTTGAATGCGAATCATTATTAATTTATATCCTATCGTACTACAGGCTGGTGAGTATGAAAACTGGTCAGGAAATAATTAACCAGGTTTTGTAAGATTTTCCAAACCAAAAGGGACAAAGGTAGAGACACCTGGTCAGTATCCGAAGAAGTGTCAAGGTTAGAAGACACCAAATGGTGCGAAACCGCCCAGGGTGTATGCAAAAGTAGTCCGGTATAAAAAAATAGTGCGGGTGTTTTGAGGTCACAGACACCGTTTGCTTGCAAATCTTGATCCATTACTACCCAGTTTCACTTGAGGAACATTTTGGGGTGCCTTCAACACCAGTTTTCAGCATATTTGTAGCATTTAAAAGAAAACACTGACCCTGTTGGTCACTTGATGTAAACGGAGTTTCCGTGGCCAAAAAATGTACACAATATTGGAGGATATGACAAGGTTGGATTTTTCTTTCTTAGGAGTAAGTGAACTATTGTTTAGTTCATGCAGAACCAGTACAGACTGGCTGCAGGTCATGTACAAGTGGGTCCCACAGCATCCATACGAATAGTGAAAGTAGGAGAGACTGGCCTTATTGGATGGCATTCGTTAAATTATATAGTAAAACTATTTGGTGGTGTCTAACCTATAAGGTGTGCCTAGGCCCTATGTGAGATATGTTTGTTTGTAGAATTTGAAGTTGGAAGTTTATGTTTCTTGTAGCTATGTCTCTGGGAACATAATTTAAAGTTACTGCGACAAGAATAATCGAGCGGACTCCGCGATGCAACATATTTGTTCTTTTTGTATCTCAGACGGACAGTTATCGGCTTCAAAATCTTCTAAAATCTTGATTTCTCAGCTTTATTTAGTGAAATAATATAAACAGTGTATGCAAATTACCTGTAGGTGATTGGGCTTGGAATGTGACAGAAATATACACCGAAACAGTGATTATAGTGTGTTTTTTCTTTTTTTTTCATTGATATTGGCTTGCTGATGGACAATTAAGAAGTTATGGAAAGTGGCACGACATCGCGACGCTGTTCCAAAATTTGCCAAAATTAGGCGTAAGTGTATTGTTTTCGCATATCGGTATAGTACCAAGACACTAGTACTCAGAAAACATTGTTTTTCCTTTCCTCCTGTGTTATAAAGCAAAATTTCTTGACTGACCGTTCCAAGCCAGTACCCTTTTGTCTGTCGACCATTCCAGAGTGGCATACATGTTGGTATAGTTTCAGTGATGAGTCTGTATATGTAGAATGGTTAGCTATAACACTATTTAGGGTAATGTTATGTGATTTTATGGAGATTTGTGCTTTTAATTCATCATCTATTAAAATTCTCCATAGTTCTGTAGTAGCTCAAATTAAGGCAGAATGTGGACAGTCACATGGTGGAGTTACACAGCTGCTGTGTGACAACCATTTGAGATATTTGCTCCAAACTTGGTACTGTATCCAGGAATAGAAGCTACTTTTTGAATAGTGAATATTGTAGAATGATTTGTAGTGGGACTGGTACACTTATAGGTTAGAAGACACCAAATGGTGCGAAAACCGCCCAGGGTGTATGCAAAAGTAGTCCGGTATAAAAAAATAGTGCGGGTGTTTTGAGGTCACAGACACCGTTTGCTTGCAAATCTTGATCCATTACTACCCAGTTTCACTTGAGGAACATTTTGGGGTGCCTTCAACACCAGTTTTCAGCATATTTGTAGCATTTAAAAGAAAACACTGACCCTGTTGGTCACTTGATGTAAACGGAGTTTCCGTGGCCAAAAAATGTACACAATATTGGAGGATATGACAAGGTTGGATTTTTCTTTCTTAGGAGTAAGTGAACCTATTGTTTAGTTCATGCAGAACCAGTACAGACTGGCTGCAGGTCATGTACAAGTGGGTCCCACAGCATCCATACGAATAGTGAAAGTAGGAGAGACTGGCCTTATTGGATGGCATTCGGTTAAATTATATAGTAAAACTATTTGGTGGTGTCTAACCTCAATCGGTACTTCCAGCGTGCCGAGCAAACACCTTAAACTACAACGGCGTTCGAGTGGGCGTGGAATTTGAAAAAGAAGTGTTCACACAAGGAAAAATCGTATCTCGGTATAAACATAAAGTTTAGTTTATTGTATGGTCACCCCTGTTGAAAGGACCAGCCAGTGTTGACTTGTGATACAGTATAATCTCTAAACAACAGTACTTCCCCAATGTCTTCCTATATACAGTGGAACCACTCTAAACCGGACATATATGGATGTTTAACTTAGATATGTTTCGATGTTATGTATCTCGGATTACAATGACTTTTCATGATTGCAAAACATTATAATGTGTCATAAAGCGGTAACATGTTTAATTTTTCAGTGGAACATCTCCAAACCAGACACCCTGGGATCAGAACTCAATATTTACAGAAATATATATTCAGCATGAAACTAGAATATCCTGACCTGGTGCCAGGTCCATCCCACACCAGAGTCACTTAGTTCCAATCACAAAAGCAATATGATAAAACTAATCTTATTACTTTTTAATGTGGGTTAACAGGATTTAGCTCTAAAATATCAGAAGGCCGAAATGTACATGAGGGCCAAACCATGTAAGTCGGCATTCTGGTAAGGATGAAACCCGATCGTTAAATGAGAATGGAAATGCCCGCCTGATATCAGTTCCAACAATTATTGACATATTTCCATCTGAAACCAAACAGGACATGAGATATGCAAGTAGATTGTTATATAATTGTATTCATAAATACAAATTACAATCATGCAATATGCTTGAGGCGGGTAGTTAGGCTATATCGTTGATCATGCCCATGGGCGTTTGTTTGTGGGTTTTCTTGTGGTGGGCGGAGAAGCAAGACGTTTGAAATATACATGTACATATAAACTCTACGTCTATTACTTAGTAACATATTGACGTATAAGGAGACAATAATTTTTGTTGAAGAAATCTCATTAATTTGTTTATTTTTCCATAAAGCTATATGTTGTTACCACTCATTTGAACCGTCTCGTCGAGACGGTTCAAACGAGTGGTAACAACGTATACTTTCGAGAAGAAATAAGGAATTATTTTTAAAGAAAAGTATATTATATAGCCCACCCATGCTGCCCCTATGCTCAATGTCACGTTCAAAGCATTGGCTCTAATTTAAATAAAGCCATATGGTGTTACCACTCATTTGAACCGTCTCGTCGAGACGGTTCAAACGAGTGGTAACAACGTATACTTTCGAGAAGAAATAAGGAATTATTTTTAAAGAAAATTATATAGCCCACCCATGCTGCCCCTATGCTCAATGTCACGTTCAAAACATTTGCTCTAAAGTTTGTTTGAAGGTTACATCCTGCATCAGTGTACTGTTACTGATTTATTTTATTGTGTGTGTAGAATATATAGAATTGTATAACGAACGAAACTTAGATCTACTTAGGCTGGCTATGTATTGCTAAAACGATAGGTACATGCAAGGTCGATTTACACGTAGCAAACAGTATTGACTCAGACCAATCAAATATTTCTCCAATGACTAGCATTATCAATCATCACATGACATTTCCATTTACCGTACGGGTTCAATTATGACAGCCAAACATTTAAACATGCTACACATTACCGAACTATTCATACAATGTAGCTACCACGGTATACTAACACTTTTATCTCAATTTCCATTTGTTTCAGGCGAATACTTCTATATAATACTCAGGGATTCCGCTAAGGAAAATAAAAAAATCGCCACTTCAAAAAATTTGAAGTGGCGATTTTTTTTTCGAAAATTGTATTTTTTTATCGCCAATTGTTTATTTTTATCGCCAATTGCGAAAGTGGCGATCGCCAGCGGAATCCCTGAATACTGAAATAGAAACATCAATAAAAGTACATGTATAACCTCACTGATCCGGACATTTGGAAAACACCCCTCTATTACTACAATTTAGATGGAAATTGAATGCAAATCATGACTACGTAGCAAAAACATGTCATGGAGTGTTCATGTGTGTGAATTACAGTGGAACATCTCGAAACCGGACACCCTGGGACCTCCCAGGGTGTCCGGTTTAGAGAATTTCCACTGTATGCTCTAGCAAAAAATATACATGTTCTGGGGCTAAATCGTTTGCAATAACCAGGTTTCACTGTAGTATGTGAGATCATTTTTAATAGACAAAATGACACTATTGCAAGCGGTGTGTCATACAGTTCCATGACAAAACTAACTTTGTTGTAAGCAATTTACGGACAATTAAACTGAACGACGAATAGCATAGCGTGCGTAGTTGCGTGATAAGTTCAATACAACTTGAAAATTTATAGCTCTACATACAAACGTTTGAATACCAGTTATTGAGAGCTTTATGTTTCACTAAAATATAATGACTGAAGAAAGAAATACTCAATCTGGCGTTCAATGGTGAAATTTATAGTGTACAGAAAAAAGAAATAAAGGATAAAAAGTGCATACAAGTGCATACGGCACTCTATACAACTGTCTAATGAAAGCATTAACTATTCGGTGCGTGTTGTATTTTTTAATGTGTTGTTTTTCTTTTGATTCCTGTTGATCTATTGATCCTCGGTCTGTACAGAAACACAGACTAGTTTCTATGTTTCAGGGACCCGTTTCACTAAATTGCGTACGACTAAAATGTTCGGAAGCGCAAAATTATGATAGGCTGTAAATTTCACATTAGCATATTTTTTTCTTGTAAAAAATTATTGGATTTACATTTATTGAGCATAGGCAGCCTATGCTCAATACATGTAAATCCATTAATTGAAATTTCCAGACGATACTAAATTTGCACTTTTCAGTCGTACGAAGCTTAGTGAAACGGGCCCCTGGTCTGTATCACGCTGCAGGAGTGCACATTGCGAGTTTAATAAATATCATATTAAATTATCACTCGCGTAATATCCTCTATGTTGTTGTATGCGCGCAGATGCCAAGTGTATCTGTCGACCAATCCAACATAGTTATGCGCACATGTTGAAGTAACGGACCAAGGTCTATTTATAGACATTGGTCCGTTACTTTTAACCTGTGTCCTGCGCCACACGCAAAACACAGTGCGCATGTCGAAAGCATTGCAAACATAAAATACCAATACATACAACGTACATTGTGAAAGCCGAGTTGTATGCCATAAATCAGGTTACCTAATTAGCGATTGTACATGCTCTATGAGTTATGGCAAGTCTATGCTACCATTGCTACGGCAGCTGACACACGTGTCCCCGTTTGTTTCGACGATTTGTACGGTGTTCCGTTAAGGCCATCGCAATGTCGCTATTTGGTCTAAATTACTAAACCAAGAAGGTATGATACTGCTATGACGATACTACGATACCACGATGCCACGATGACGATAGTACGAGAACACGATGACGATACTAAGATACCCTTACCACTATGTAGATAGTACGATAATTCGATGACGAAACTACGATGGCTATACCACTGTGGCGATTGTACGATGATTATATGACGATACTACGATGGCGACACCACGATGGCGATAGAACGATATCGTGAGATCACGATAACACTACGACCATACTATGATTATATTATATCGTACTATCGTTCTGTCGTAGCATCGACACACGATAACGATATCACGATGGCCTTAACGGAACACCGTAGATGTTGGAAAGATGAAACGCAATTTACCCCACATATTGCTAAAAAGTCTCCGGCGATTTCGCAGGGCGATGAATAGAAATTTACATCGATCAAACTTATCGCGAAATCACTACGCGATGAAACGCGCCAGAAAAATAGAACCTGTATGCTAGTCGAGCGGCAACGTCGTTAAAAATACATTATGTATATTACACGAGTTTGTAACGTAAGTGATGGGCTTACAAAGAAATGTACGCGTCTATGCCAAAACAAAATGTACCTTTCATTCAACGTTAAAGGCTGGCGTACATTTCTGATTATTTGACGCACAATATAAAACAGTTAAATCGGAGTATACAATCGCGTTCAGTCGCAATTTGGATTTACACCAATGGCAAGATAGCGATCAGCGTATGCGCTGATCATCCTGCGCTAACGCGCAGGCTGATCAGCGCCTACGCTGTTCGCTAGCGACGCGAGGTAACGTTTTCACACGACGTGTCACGTGTTTGAAAGTCTGCTTGTTCCAATTTAGACTATTATCAGCATTCACCCGCATTCATATTGCGTTTATTATCTGAAATCTTCGTAAAATGAGTTTTAGTAATGACGTGGAAGCCCACCGTTGTGAATTCGTCGTTGGGTGTTCCAAATGAGAGAGGTGCTTGGTTTACCCTAGCAGCACGTTTTCCCGCAATAGGTTATGTAATGCAATGTAATGTGTGTTTTTTTTTTAAATGGAATGAAATGTAATTAGAGTTATGTAATGAGAACTAGTTTTACCCGTGTTTTCGAATTATCTTTAACCCTTAGAATGCTGAATTAATTAATTAACTTGGTTTGGCAGCACTTTAGAATCATTTCCAATGGAAATGATTCTAAAATGCTGCCAAACCATGTTTTTACTGAGAGAAAAGACAAAATATGAACTAACAGCAGACGACTATTTTCGGTTCCCGCATTCTAAGGGTTAAAGGCACTGGGTCTCAGATATACATATAGCAAGTGATGAAACAGAACAGGAAAATAGTTTAATTGTATATTTGTAACGTATTTCTGAATATAATTGTACATACAAGTCGCCCTATAAGAATTGGTGTTTATAATAAAGTGTTTATAATTAATACTTAAATATAACTAGCGTTTGCGTTATATTTCAGTAATATAAACTTTTTTTTTTCACTCGACGGTTACTAAATTTATTTCAATAATTATAATAGCGTGTATAATGGAAACGTGTTTTTAAATTTGGCATATTATTATCATTTCACAACAATTATTTTTAATTTGATTGTGTGTATAACTATATACAGTCACACACTGTGGAAAACAAGGTATGATACATATACTGTCACTTTGATATGTTTCGATTTATAGCATGCCATTTTCGTATTGCTTCATGGGCCATATGGCTTAAAGTGTTGTATTTTGAATAAACATCTCCCACATATAAACAACACAATGCTGAGCACACACTCCAATATCAAGCTAGAGAACGTTTGCTTGGTGACTGAGCCAATCAAACTGCCTGATTTTAGCATAAAATTAGAAAACATGCTCGTAAAGTTTAATAATAACTGGCAATTGGTTTTTTACTCTATGTTCTTGTGTTCTCTTAGGTCTTTCGTCTATTAGGTGTATATTACTACTGTTAATAGGGATAGTGTATATTAGGTCTTAGCACGTCGCTAATCTACGGAAGCCCATTAGGGCCACTTCAATTTTTTTAATTTCCATTTGTTCAAGATCTTTTCTTGAATTTTTAAGTTCTTTTCTTGAATTTTCAAGATCTTTTCTTGAATTTTCAAGAAAAGATCTTGAAAATTCAAGAAAAGAACTTGAAAATTCCAGAAAACATCTTGAAAATTCCAGACAGAAAGTATCTTGAAAATTCAAGAAAAGATCTCGAAAATTCAAGAAAAGAACTTGAAAATTCAAGAAAATATCTTGAAACATTCTTTATTAGAAACAATCCTGAAGATTCAAGAAAAGATCTTGAACATTCAAGAAAAGGACTTGAAAATTCAAGAAAAGATCTTGAAAATTCGAGAAAAGAACTTGAAAATTCACGAAAAGATTTCGAAAATTCAAGAAAGTATCTTGAAAATTCAAGAAAAGAACTTGAAAATTCAAGAAAATAACTTGAAAATTCAAGAAAAGATCTTGAATAAATGGAAATAAAAAAAAGTGAAGTGGCCCTAATGGGCTTCCGTACTAATAGGATGTATAAGCTACGTGTTTATATTTAGTATAGTGTCAGTCACGTTGTTGGTTTTGTAAATGTAAAAGGAAATACAGGACAAGGACAAAAATACCAACAAATAAATAGTAACTGTAGTTACATACAGTGGAACCTCTCTAAACCGGACACCAAGAAAACACCTGTGATCTTATTTTAATAAGTTACTTGGTCATTTACCTCAGGTGATAATGTCTGTGCATGATCGCATAGCACACAACTATGGCTCAGAATGATAAAATGCCTGATTTACAGTTAAACCTCTCAAAGCCGGACACCCTGGGTGTCCGGTTTAGAGAGGTTCCACTGTATATTGCCTGATTACAGCCGATTCGTTTTCCAGACGACACTGTTCTGAAAATGTCGGTTGCCATAGCAGCCTTGATATAAATAGCAAGTGCAGGTGCGTGTTTCGCTGGAATTACGCATGCCGTTGACATGACCAAGTTCTATTTTCGCTATACGTTTATGTGATCATTATCACATCTTTGACACATTTCCGGGTGTTGTTTCTGTATTAACACCGCTCGTGTGCAATGTATGTACATGAGGATGTGATAAATAAGTTACATCACGTTTGTCCGCATGTACGAGCAATAATCCGCTCGCTACAGCTTGCGGATTATTCCATCGTCCATGCGGACGAACCGTGATCTAACTTGCATCAGCTGTGGAGATTTTCGAGCATAAAACGTTACCTGGGCCCGGTTGTTCAAAACATCCGTTAGCTTAACGGACTGTTAAATCCTTAACTGAATGGTTAAAATCTCTGTTTTAACAGAGATTTTAACCATTCAGTTAAGGATTTAACAGTCCGTTAAGCTAACTGGTGTTTTGAACAACCGGGCCCAGGTAAATAGAATACCAGACTAGTGTCTTTTGATGTGAAGTTTATCAGGCTCGGCTCGGAAACGGTAGGAATTCCTACACGTTTCGAGCCTTACCTGATAAACTTGATATCAACAGACAGTAGCATGCTATTCTCTATATATATACGTATTCTATGTGTGCGCTACTTCGAATGATCATGTGGCTACTATTATTTAAGAAATAATTGGCTATTGCGAGTTTCAGAAATTGTTTTCAACAGGAGTGCCGCTAGTCACAAAATACGTCCGTCGATGGATTGATTGATAGAAAGCTGTCGGAGCAGTTGATTACACAAACCTTCTCAAAACATTCTCGAAATTCGCACTCGAAATCACGCAGTTTGATTGGCCGAGACTGAGCACAGCTCAGCCTCGACCATTCAAACTGCATGATTATGAGCATGAGAACGCATTCGGCGCTCGGAATGTTTATAAGCACAGTATATGTGTATTTATTCAAAATGTTAAAACGAAAAATCAGATAGTTGAGCCTTAGCACAAACAATGTTGCAATATATTCCGGTATCGTCCGTAGCCAGTTGAGCCTGAGCATAACCATAGCGAATTGCGACTAAACCATAGCATGAACTTGATTACAGTATTACATGTATCCATTGGTATGCATTGAGAAAATATAACCAATTATGTGTACATATACTCATTCGTTACCAGTGCTGGCAATATTAATGCAGCTGGAAGTGTAGAAGTTCATAATCATTAACCAATATTGGCAAAATTAACGTAGCTGCATGTGTACATGTTCACAATCATTGACCAAAACTGGCACGATTAACGCGGCTACAGAGCTCCAGATAAGCTGCGTATTTGTTTAAATACCCAATTAAAATTGCCAAAACCCCAATTGAAATCAGAAGTAGCGAGTATCAAAAAGCAATTTTGTGGTACATTTATCATGCTGCAGAAAACAATAAACAGACCACAAACATAGCATATTTTTCTTATTTCCCATGAAAACACATCTTGGTATTCCATTAGAATTGTCTCCAAGGAGACAATTCTAATGAAATGCCAAGACATGTTTTCATTTCGAAGCAAACTATTCAATAATTGCTGTCTGTTGATGTGTAAACAGTAGTGTGATTTTATTTTACCCAATTCAAATGTTGAAATACCCAATTGCTTCAGAAATGCTGGAGTGACAATACTCAATTACTAATTCTTTATCTGGAGCCCTGTATGTGTGTACATAAAGACATTGCCAAAAATAGTGGCAATATTAACGCAGCTAGTATTGAAGTTCAGAATCATTGAACGAACAATAGTTACAATATTACTGTATCTTTGTGTTGACATGTTTAGATAGGGATTAAAATCATTGTTATGAACAACATTAACGCAGTCGTGTATGTACGATACCTGGTAGAAGACATTCCGTTCGCTAATTCCTGGTGTTTAAATATTAAAAACAATCCGAAACACACTTGCCTGAGAAACCAAAACATTCACTGCAACATGGCTGCTAGCGCGTTCGAAGTAACGCAAGATTTTGCCGAACTACATTCACCAACTCGAGATAGCAAACAAAACAGCCACAGCAAAATACCGCTCTCACAAATCACTCCACTGATCAGTATATGTGATTCGCACGGGGGTCTATTCCCGACTTATCGCTGAATGCACCGCTAGGCTTATTCTATGTATTCTTGGTGGGCAGGCTGACATATCATTTAAATGTCATCAATCATTTTTTCCTATCACGCTTCATTGTAATATTACAATTCCCGACGACTCGTCGCAAAATCATCGGTGTTTCTTTTCGTAATTTTGCGTTTAGCGTCGTCAAAGCTAAACGGAGCAGAAGGGAACGACATGTTGCAAGCGCTTGGTTTAGTTTTCGGTTGTCTGCGTATTAAATAAATACTGTTAACAAGGCGCATATAACCCGACAAATATAGTTCTTCGTTGCTATGCTGGTTTGTGGACATGCACATTTTGTGTTTTATTTTATCTTCAAGTCGGGTGGTCTAGACCTGCGTACCGCGATATGTAAGATTACAAGAGGGTATGTACACCACTACACCACTGCCTGCGTCAATCTTGCCAATATTCCAAAAACTTCTAAACATCTATTGGCAATATCAACTAGCAATCAAGCAGTTTGGTTGGCTGTGCCTGAGCTGTAGCACAGCTCAGGCACAGCCAATCAAGATGCTTCCTTTCAAACGTAATTTGTAATAAACATATTTACACATATTGGCAAGATTAGCGCCGGCGGTGGTGTATAGAGAGTTGCAACTTTTGCATACTATTTCATGTTTATTTGTTTTCTTCCGAAAACAAGCCAGACAATTAGCGCATTCATGTACGTACGTAAATATGAATGTGACTGGAGAAATGGGGCTTATGGGATTCGTGACCAGAGTAGCTCCTGCTGAAATTGTACACTCTCGTGATAGTGATCTATATTTCTATGTAGAAGCAAAACGGTGTGTGTCATAGCTTGATACAGCCACAGATATGAATGTGCATATGCGACTCCCAATCAAGTTAATATTAACCCTTTCAACCATAAGGAACTGGAATGGACTGTGATATGCTAATGTTCCGACCAATCCAATGGTCACAAAAAGATTGTCAGATTCGTCCATTTATGAAAAGGGGGTGTTTTTGTTCTAAGAAATAATAAAATTACTTTCAAAAAGTGCAGCTCCTGATGAGACGGCTCGTTACGTACGAGCCGTCTCATCTGGATCTGCACTTTTTTGCATAAACCGATATAGCGGGCTTTCGGGTTCAAAGGGTTAAAGGTACATGCCCACTCAGTAGGCACAAAATGTTCTTTATATTTTACTGATAGTGACTCGCGGTGGTACCAGGCTATTTTCATATTCAAATGAGGCATGCTATTTGTTAATTATTTATACTAATTAAATGCGTCACCTGAAAAAAATAATATTTTCGACAGATTATAAAGTATGATCGTTACACATCAAAAAACAAATACAGAGAATAAATAGTAATGTCCGTTAACATTGTAAGGAAACACGGTTATCGCCCCTGATATCAGTGTGAACATTCACGGCTGACATACAATGTGTAATAATGCCAATAAATACGTGGGGTCATGGTGAATGAATGTTTAGTTTGCCATAAAATGTCTCAGATGATGTCTCTGATATAAAGAACAGTTTGTACCTGCTGAGTGGGCATGTACCTTTAATATTAAGAAACCTTGCCTTTAGAAAGTGATGAAACAAACAGTTGAAACTACGTGTAATACAACTGAAAATGTACATCTGCGTTTTATTAATGCAATGATGCTTTGATGAGCAACCTGCAAAAAAAACATGAATTTGCAACAATATTTATATTACGCTACACCACAGGCGATTGAACTCCCAACCCGCATACCCCCATTAGACAGATCCCAAGGTGCATGATCACGTGGTTACAGCAGACGCAGACGCGTCTTCATTAGCTGCATTAGCTGCATTTGGTGGTATATGAAGTTTGTCACAGACTTATGTCGTTTTTTCGAAGAATAGATTTCCGTGTCTTCGCAAAAACGACAGAAGTTTGGGCGAAAATACAGAGACCACCAAATGCAGCTTAACAAGACGCGTTTGATGCGCCATATTTCATCAAAATCCGTTACGTAATAAGGACACTATAAAAGAATACGTACTTTGAATCGGTACTTGTTGTTGGTGTTAGTACCACGTGATCATACACCTTGGATCCGTCTGGTCTGACAATACTACGTTTATTATAAATAGTAATTGACATGGATATTATAATGAGGGAAGGGAGTTCAACTTCAATCGTCCGTGGTTACACTGTTAACAAACACTAATGCCCCTTTTCGCTGTTTCGATTCACACACATATGAGACACACCATGTGATTTTGTGCCTTCGGACATCTGCGTAATTTCATGAAATACATTTACAAAATTTACAACAGTTTCCGTAAATGGCGTCAAAAGTTGACAAAATTTTAAGAGTACATGCGGAATTATAGTTCGCATGTACTCTGAAACTTTTGTCAACTTATGACTTTAAGTATGAAAAATATTGTAAATTTTGTAAACGTATTTAATGAAATTATGCAGATGTCCGAAGGTACGAACTTCACATGGCGTGTCTCATATGGTGCTTACATAAAAATCGCGGCAAATTACCTACGGTTACGTGCTCACAAGCTGGGCTAAGTCCCACGACGAGATGGGGTGAATTAATTTTACATCTCTCAACCGGCACTACAAACAGGTCGCCATTCCTGAACGTTTTATATTAGATTGGTGCAGATAAAAATGTCACACGTTTGTTGAATAACACAGAACACATCCATCTCTGTTAGCGTACATGGCGACGGCGGACGGATACAATTATTAATGCGCGATTTGGAAAATAAAGTGGGACGGCGAGCAAGACATCGCGATCAATTTTCTTCGCATCTACATACATGTGTATAATATCTCCGATTTTGAATCCGGAAAAATACGATGATTTCCACAATTGACGTCGGAAGTTGATAATTACCAAGCGCACACGCAATTGAATATATTAAATAGAATCATATTGGCACCAGGACGCTTCCATAGTGAAAGCCCATTGAATGGGCTTTGACTATGGAAGCGTCCTGGTGCCAATGCTAAAATAGTTTTTACCTCCGAATTAGTAGATATTAACTCCTAATTAGGACTTAGTATCTCCTAATAAGGACTTAGTATGTCATAATTAGGACTTTCTATCTTAAGTAGGACTTACTATCTCCTAATTAGGACTTACTATTTGTGTCAATATCAAAAAATGTTTTATCTCCTAAGTACTAACTCCTAATTAGGAGACACTAACTCCTAATTAGGAGATAGTACGTCCTAATGATGAGATACTAACTCCTAATTAAGAGACACTAAGTCCTAATTATGAGATACTCCTAATTTGGACTTACTATCTCCTAATTAGGACTTAGGAGATAAATATAGTTTAGCATTGGCACCAGGACGCTTCCATATCTGACAGTGTGATAACACAGTGCACTAACATTCATACACAGTGCACTAACATTCATACGACGTTATTGCTATAAATAGAGAGATGAAATCGCTGCAGAATACAGAAAGCGCGTGAACTGATTTCATAAAAAAAATCAGTACAGCCACATTTTTAATGAAATCAGCAAGCTCGCGGATTATCTCCTCGCACATGCGGACGAACCGTGATCTACTGTACCGTGTTTCTACCGTGCTGTGTTATTAAGGAATACAATCATTTGTTGTTGCGTTATCTGTAATATGAACACAAACATTTGGTTTGTTTAAAGTACGTAAACGCAACAGTCTATGGTTTATTACTTATATTTACAGTTCTGATAGTTTCAAAAATGTAAATAGCCAATTTATATGGCGTTGCAATTAAAAAGCAATACCGGAATTACAGTGGAACCTCTCTAAACCGGACGTGTCCGGTTCAGAGGGCTTCCACTGTACCACCGGAATCTTCCCCGTATGTGGTCGTAATCAAAACTGGAGTCACTGTGTCGGATATAGCCCGTCTACTTCCTATGAGAAATGTAATATTAATGATAATGTTTCTCCATTAAATCGGCAGCCCGCCGCCAGACCGTGAAATGGTCGTATGAAGACTAATATGGCCGCGAATTAGAGCCCTCCCGGAATATGTACAGGCTCGCATTAAAACACGAAAATTATAGAGGGTCTCAGAGGCAGAAACATTGCGTTACGTAATCAAGAACCTAACAGTACGGAGCCCCACAGGGGACATGTTTTTTTAAATTATTATTAATTCGTTCTGACAAAATAACAAATTGTTCCCTCAATTTATTAATTCGTTACCACGAAATAACAATGCGTTCCCACGATATAACAATTTGTTCACACGAATTAACAATTCGTTCCCTCGAATTAACAATTTGTTCCCACGAAATAACGTGGGAACGAGTTGTTATTTCGAGGGAACGAATTGTTATATCGCGAGAACAAAGTGTTATATCGTGGGAACGAATTGTTATTTCGTGGAAACGAATTGTTAAATTGAGGGAACGAATTGTTAATTCGTGGAAACGAAATGTTAATTCGCAGGAACGAATTGTTAATTCGCAGGAACGAATTGTTAAATTGAGGGAACGAATTGTTATTTCGTGGGAACGAATTGCATTTAAAGGGAACGAATTAATAAAACATAATTCTACGTCCCCTGTGGGGCTCCGTATAAAAGAGACCTGTGTTCTGTTGAGAAAGGACCTCGTTGCCACGAGTTAGCTATCTCGTTGCCACGACATAGCATCTCGTTGCCACGAAGTAGCATATCATTCCCATGAGTTACGCATCTCGTTTCCACAACATAGCATATCGTTAATACGAGCTAACGTCTCGTTCGGACGACATAATCAGCCAATAGAATAGCAGATATTACTCTGGGCACCATATTGAATGACAGTGGTGTTACATTTTGATTGGCTGACCATGTCGTGAGAACGAGATAGCTAACCCATGGGAACGAGATCCAATCTCGCCGGGACGAGATGCCATGTCGTGGGAGCGAAATAACTAACTCGTGGTAACGAGATACACAATACAATACAATACATTTTATTCACTCTAAGCCACGTACGTGACACACGAGGTATACAATAGATTACATAATACAACGATGGGTACAAATACAAAATGCATATCGTGGAAGAGGAAACACATTTGCGGATGTCCCTTTTAAGCTACCGTATGAACCTAGTGCAATTATAAAGGAAACATTCCCCCCTGTTGTTTTTATATCTTGAACGAATACTGTGATGAAATATAGCACAGATCAAATGAATGGTGAAAATGAGTGATATGCGATATAACGCCTATAACTATATGAATATAATTACGAGACATAATGAGATGCATAACCAACAATAATTTCATGCAGAAATTGAGAATGTCCGATTCACGATTTTCATGGCGTTGGCGAACGCTGGAAAAATCAGGATACGCCATACAGTGGGATCAGCGTGTAAGTGCACACACGAACGAACACGACAGGTTGGAACGCTGACCCCACTGTATTTCATGTATAAAAAAAAATGTCAATATTTTTCTGCATTTTTTCTCATTTCGCATCAAAAGTGTATGTTGTTACCACTCAGTTGAACCGTCTCGGCGAGACGGTTTAACTGAGTGGTAACAACATACACTTTCGGTGGGTAGCAAACCAATCTGTCGTGTTCGTTCGTGTGTGCACTTACACGCTGACCCCACTGTACACAGAGGCGCTACTGTGTAGAACCAGGATTAGATGTGTATACACAACCGTCTGCGTTAAACTTGCCCAGATGTCAACGTTTCTGAACATCTGTTGGCAGTATAAATCGCAATCAAGCAGTTTGATTGGCTGAGCCTGATCTGTAGCACAGATCAGGCTCAGGCAATCAAGCCGCTTGTTTGCAAGCAAAATATCCAAGGATTTTTATTTAAGTAAACAAGTTACTAATTGGTACGATTAGCGCAGGCCGTTGTGATACCCGCGGCATCAGGACAACTTCAATTTATTAACAGACTATGCAAAAATGTGACTAAAATTAACATTTTCTCTCCCTGCAACGTACAAATAGCTGACGTCATTCCTGACCACCGCGCGCATTCGCTAACGGCGAACATAATTACCATAATTGTGTCCCGTAGAGAGAAGGGGCTGTATCGATGTTGCCACCAACCAATGTGCTCCAGATCAGACTGCGCATCATCTGGCGCTTACACTGTTCGCCATTAGCTTTGGTAACAACTACCGATGCATCTAGTGAAAACTGTATATTCGTAGCAAATATCAACATTGTGCTAGTTGATCAGGCTCTACTCTACATTGGTCAATAGTTTAATCAGCCACCTTTTGTCGTGGCGGGTTACATGTATCGCCTCAATACCGCCATAAATTACAATGGCCGTTTTATTAAGTCTAATTACTTTCTCCGTAACGGAAATGTCATTTTTACGAAACGTGTCTGTTTGATGTGGGAAACAACAACAGTATGTTTCTATGTTGTAGTAAACCTACAATAGGCGTGGTGCATATGTGTGTAAAACTGTACGACTGTTTGACTGCTCCAGATAAGCTGCGTATTTGCGTAAATACCCAATTAAAATTGCCAAAAACCCAATTGAAACCAGAAGTAGTGAGTATATTGTGGTTCCTTTATCATGCTGCAGAAAACAATAAACAGACCACCAATATAGCCATGAAAACACATCTTGGTATTTCATTAGAATTGTCTCCAAGGAGACAATTCTAATGAAATGCCAAGATATGTTTTAATTTCGAAACAAACTATTCAATAATTTCTGTCTGTTCATGTGTAAACAGTAGTGTTATTTAATTTTATCCAATTAAAATTTTGAAATACCCAATTTCTTCAGAAATGATGGAGTGACAATACTCAATTACTAATTCCTTATCTGGAGCTCTGAGTATATATGAATTTCTGTTGATGCATTTTGGCTGTATGGTTTGTAATTTCGTACGCGATGTTTTACTTTAATTTGTCAATAAACTAGTTTATAATTCGCCCGACTTGCTAAGCCAATCGCTGGCCAGTAGAGCGCTCCGCTTATTTCCCATAGTGTAAGATATAACCCCATTAAGTTACATGTTACAACATTTAATGATTATCCGTTCGACAGGAAGTGGAAAATCAATACTCGGATGAGAGACTGCATAATAAACCTGGCTAATTATTAGTATGTTATTGTTCACATATATTGTTCACATATTGGATATTTAAGGAACTAAATGCTGCGGTCGCTAACGCTTCCTTAAAAATCCAATATGCGAATAATAAATTATACTTAATAAATTGTATATATACATTCAGTATCATCACACTGGCTTTGATGAAACGTAAACATGCGTTCAATCAATAAAAGCACCCACCGCAATTAACGCCCGGCAAACAAAGTAATATACAACACATATCACAATAAATGTATATAGTTTCGCTTGGCATAGTATAACAAAGCATGTGAGATCATAGGTCATTCGATATT
Organism: Conchocele bisecta; assembly: GCA_029237695.1. Lineage (NCBI taxonomy): Eukaryota > Metazoa > Mollusca > Bivalvia > Lucinida > Thyasiridae > Conchocele > Conchocele bisecta. Next base: position 18,127,153 of record CM055281.1, on the reverse strand, counting down.
TCTTTCAGACATGCACTAAAGTTTCATTAACCCTTAGATCGCTATCGTAATTTTTTTTGTCGTCTACTGTTTATTTTATATTTTCCATTGTTATCATCAAAACATGTTTTGACAGCACTTTAGAATAACATACAACATGCTTTGACAGCACTTTAGAATCATTTCCATTGGAAATTATTCTGAAGTGCTGTCAAACCATGCTTTTATTGAGAAATAAGGCAAGATATAAAAGCAACTGCAGACGAAAATTGTTGTGAGTAGCGGTCTAAGGGTTAAACGTCATTTAATATCAAGTTGTTGGTTTTAACGGCGTATCTACCACTATTCATATTGGGCGCATGCCTGCGCATTATTTCAAGAAATGGAAAAATAAAAAAATAGTAAAAAATGCCATAACATGTGTGGATAAGATTCCGTGTTGTTTAACCGGTTTAACGGTCTATCAACAGCTAAGTTCGTTTGAGATATGCCATGTGATTGTGTACCTTCTTCACAAATTATCGACTCGTCATATGTCAGATATAAATGTTCCCGTATATATTTTCTTCAAATGCAAAAGAGTGTCATCGTGACCATCTATTTGATGAAATAATATAGTTTACGTTTTGTGCAATTACCAATGTTTTCACGAATACCGTCTTTTGAAGTAGGCAATATATCGTTTCCGTATTCCGCCGAACTATTGCATATTGTAAATACTTAGCAAGTGTGTTATTAGACACACAGACGGACAAAGGCATATTTGTATATTTCAATTCGTGTTACCAGTTAACCAACCCTTTCACCCCTAAATAACTGGAATGGGTTTTGATACGTTAATTTTATAAACAACCCAATCGTCACAAAATAATTTTCAGACTAGTCCATCTATGAAAACTGGGTGTTTTTTGTTCTCAAAAATATGAAAAGTACTTGTTAAAAAGTGTAGATCCTGATGAGATGGCTCGTCACGAGCCGGCTCATCTGGATCTACACTTTTTGCCAAGACCGCTATGCAGGGATGTGGTGTTGAAAGGGTCAATACCTGATACAATGGAAATGTTAAAGTGGTATATCAGATGGTACCCCCAAATAAGCATTTCACAAAAACAGTCGAGACATATACAAATGGATATTGTATAATTACAGTCGCAACTTTGTCTTGGTCATAAACATGTGTTTTGTCGGCTAATTAATTATTGCATTTGAATGTCAGCATTCGATGTCGTAAGCACTAAGTTTAGGAAATTCCATGTTAAATTTATCTTGCACCTGGAAAAACCCACTAGTAGTGACGCAATTCTTTTGCCTGTTTAGCCACTGTTTGTATGTTGCCACTGACTACTGGTTGCTGCAGATAAGACAGAAAGATAAACTCGTCTGAAATGCTTCAAATGCTTTATGCCACAGTTAGATCACGGTTCGTCCGCATGTACGAGGAGATAATCTGCGAGCTTTCGCGAGTGGATTATCGATGGTACATGCGGAGAAACGTATCTAACTGTGTTATTACATCCTCATGTCCATACATGGCCCATGTGTTGTGTAAATGCGGAAACACAATAGAAAATGTATCAAAGATGTGACAATAGTTAGTAACACAAATATACACTTATTTAATTTCCATAACGAAAAGTGTGTTCCTACTAGATGGGACCCCGGCTTTAATGGATGTTGGACTTGTTATGCACAACTAGTCTACCTACATCTGTGATCTGTGGCTGTGACTAAATAAATGGAGCTTATGGGATTTGTGACCAGTGTAGCTCCTGATCAAATTACACACTCTTCTAGCCTGATATGATCTATATAACTTGTTAGAAATATGGCATGTGTTTCATTGATGGAATGGCGAACAGTGTATATCCTGATCAGGCTGTGCGGATGCACAGGCTGATCTGGATATACACAGCTCGCAAACCCTATAAGCCCCATTTCTCCAGTCACAGCCACATATAAGTACATACATTCCCCGTACAATTGGCCATTTTGGACGTTGTCCAAGCAAAACATCCATGCTGACGTGTAAAAACAAACTGTGACAGGTCTGATGCATACTAAGTACATGACACTTTGACAGCGATGAAACATGCTGTCCATTCACTCGGCTGTTTAGTTTGTTTGCACAACATGTGTCGTCAACTGATTGTGTTTGTATCATACTGATCGTGTTTGTATCGTGTCCAGGCGCGGATACAGAAATAATTGCAGGGGGGGAGGGGGGGGGTAATTAAAATTCGGCGTACCCGATCTGCGCGCGCGCGAAATCGTAAAGTGGGGGGGGGGGTCTACTACCCCCCCCCCCCCCCCCCCCCCCCTCTGTATCCGCGCCTGGTGTCGTCAACTGATCGTGTTTGTATCATATATGAACGTTATCAAAATGAAAGGTAAACGAAAAGCTACTGCAGATAATTTCTACAGTAGCTTTTCGTTGACCTTTCATTTTGACTTTGCGCGGATTTATTTACGTTGCGTCATCTCGTGCCGTGCTACTACCCTTCCCGTCTTGTGGCTTCAAGGGGTGAGCCCAGCGAATGGCGGGAAATACGGCATGCATTCAATGCCGTCATTTGGTAACGTCACGTGATGTATTTCAACCAATACACGTCGGTGAATTTGTTTTTTATCGATTGCATCACCGTCAATTACAGATACAGTATTTTACGGCTCGATGTTGCATCGGAACATAATCAGATGTGTTCATTATCGTGAATTCCATGCACAATGCCTATATTCACTCATGACAGCTTGAGGTATATATGACCACATGTGGAAGACTCGGACCTATGACACCAACAAAATGCCTATTAAAAAATCCCATTACCCCACCCACTTAGTCTCGTGCAGTACCATCTTCTATATAGAAAGGTGATAAAGAATATGGCTATTATAGAAAAAGCCCTCTCTTTTCTGACTCGCACAAACACAATATACATCGATTAAATGCATAACTTCTGTCTCTGGGAATATGTCGGTGAACGATCACAATTGGACGAACTTTGTATGGTTGGAGTTTCTAATGTATATGGTTATGGTGCACGACAGTAGTTTGAGCTGGCGATCAGCTATCGGCCAAATATGACCGATAATCCACGCCCAACGGCCTCCGATTCTGTGTGAGATTCTTTCGTACACGCAAATTTCGCTTGGATGGGGTATGCAAAATGCGAATAACTAAATAAATGCTGGAAACAGCGATTTAAAGTGAGTATATTCACACACCTAATACCTTTTTCGATTGCCAGAGACAGAAGTCATACATTTAATCGATGTTTATTGTGTCTGTGTGAGTCGGGAGAGAGAGAGAGAGAGAGAGAGAGAGAGAGAGAGAGAGAGAGAGAGAGAGAGAGAGAGCTCTTTCTATAATAGCCATATTCTTTATCACCTTACTATATAGAAGACGGTACCGTACGAGACCAAGTGGGTGGGGTAATGGGATTTCTTTTAATAGGCATTTGTTTGGTGTCATAGGTCCGAGTCTTCCACCTGTGTATATGACATGACACTATCTCTGACACAGTGGCTATGCATGTGACAAATACTATACTAAATAAATGGCATGATCAAATAAAGCAGAGCCTCAGATAAGTTTGGTATCTAAAGAGTATTACTAGTATACGCACAGGTTTCAAATTCAATGCGTATTTTACTTTTACAAATGTATTATTGATTTTCTTCCTCATTAAATAAGGAACAACTGATAATTTTTTAATTTTTTTTTTTAATTCACTTTAAAATAAATGCGTATGTTCACATTACATGTGAGTATTTTGTACCCCCAGACTTTTGATAATCAATGCGTATTCCATAAAATAAGTGCGTAAAATACGCAAATACGCACCTTATCTGTAGGCCATTTCACCAACATTGCAAAGTATACTTTGCTAGAAAAGTATTTTCAATTTCAGGATAAATTTATTAATTTTTATTATACTGAATTTATTACATTATCACAGCCATTTTGGCTGTGATAATGTAATAAATTCAGTATAATAAATCTGCATACATGTAATCATCAAATATATGCTGTTGTTAGTTCTATATTAAATAACACATTTCGGGAAAAATAAATGATTACTCCCTCAAAGTATACTTTGCTAGAAAGTATACTTTGCAATGTTGATGAAATCGGCTACTGGAGCGCTGTAAAAAGCATATAATAGTTTGGTCGGACTGACGTCAAATGTTGCCGACCAGCGCGTACATGCACAGTCGGCTACCCGATACGATTCTAGCAACAACTGTTGTTATGCGATCACTGTTTTAATATCGAGCAGCCTCGCAGGGGACGTATAATTTGTTTTTTTATTAATTCGTTACCACGAAATAACAATTCGTTTCCTCAATTTAACAATTCGTTCCCACGAATTAACAATTCGTTTCCTAAATTTAACAATTCGTTCCCACGAAATGACAATTCGTTCCCATGGTTATATCGTGGGAACGAATTGTTAATTCGAGGGAACGAATTGTTACATTGAGGGAACGAATTATCATTTCGTGGGAACGAACTGTTAATTCGAGGGAATGAATAGTAATATCGTGGGAACGAATTGTTACATTGAGGGAACGAATTATCATTTCGTGGGAACGAACTGTTAATTCGAGGGAACGAATAGTAATATCGTGGGAACGAATTATTAATTCGAGGGAACGAATTGTTAAATTGAGGGAACGAATTGTTGTTTCGTGGGAACGAATTAATAAAAAAAATACATGTCCCCTGCGGGGCTCCGTAGTTACGAGCGAGATCGCTGACTGTTTTAATATCGGGGTCAAGTCGGTTTATGATTGGAAGATACGAATCTGACTTCTTTTTAGTGTGCGCACTCGATAACATTCAATTTGGCAGGCGAGCGGCGCATGCGTAGACGATCGTGATATTGTACAACGTCGTCGCTACGATCTGATCTGACCTGCATGCAAAATTATTTCCAAAGACAGCAACTTCGCTATCGCAACGCCTTGAACGGCCTGCAAAAATAGATGTATCAAGAAATTCGCTACACACTAACCATACACGTTGACTAGATGGCCACGGCCCGCATATCGCGCCCGCCGATACTTTGATCGTGTACAGAAAAACGTTAACTAAAAACTTTAACCCTTACTACGCTGAATTAAATGTTGTCGTCTGCTGGAAATGTTTTATTTTCAATATTTATCGACAAAAACCTGGTTTTGACAGGACATGAGAATCGTCTCCAATGGAGACGATTCTCATGTGCTGTCAAAAACCAGTTTTTTGTTAAGAATTAAAGCAAAAATGAAAAACAGCAGACGGCAATTTCTGTCAACAGCGTAGGAAGGGTTAACCCGTACACACGCGTATGTGCCGACTATATCGCGCTGTCCACAAGCGGGCGCGACAATAAAACGAGACATTCGTGCTGATATCAAGTTTATCAGGCAAGGCTTGGAAACGCGTAGGAATTCAGATGCTTGCCGAGAATACGAGACTTGTGTCTTTTGCTATCAACTATATATGGTTATGTTCTGAAAAATGGTATGAATTCCTCGACTTGACTCGGAATTCCCATGCTTACCTCTAGTTATATATATATATAGATATATACGCGCAGGAATGTCGAGGCTCCCCTGGTGAACTTGATACATGTATAATAATACCAAGCGAGTGTGTATATACATATACACACTAAGCACGTATTACTTGACATGTATTGGTAATACTTATCAAGTTCCAATCAGACCAGCCTCGTAATTCCTACGCGTTTCTTAGCCTACCCCGATAAGATTGGCATCAAGACACACGGGTGGGATTCCCTGTGTTCTGGTATTATTGTGAATGATGATCTGTGGCCCGTTTCACTAAACTTCGTAAGACTAACCTGGTCGTAAGTGCAAATTAAGGATCATCTAAAATTTCAATTGATGGATTGATATTTATTGAGCATAGGCTGCCTATGCTCAATAAATGTAAATCCAATAATTGTCTGCAAGAAAACATTGTTAATGTGTAATCATAATTTTGCACTTACGAACATTTTAGTCGTACGAAGTTTAGTGAAACGGCCCCCTGGCTTACGCTGTTTTCCAAACGCAGTATTGATGAATTCCAATCTCACACAACGTATTCTCTTGTGTCCCAATCTCATTTGTAACCTGTCACTAGGACAATAAATGTCAGGTTGTTAATAGAATAAAATGGGTCGATCGATCGATATCGGCGGAATCAATATGGTCAAGCCAAATAGCCAAGGTGTCCAGTGCGATGATAACTTGGATAACATGTTGTAAACATTGAAGCAAGTTTTAGAAGTACAAGTTTGGGAAAATACATTTGTAGACTGAACCTAAAAAAAAAAAGAGTTTAAACATTATTTATTTTACAACGATTACAAACAAGCACTTGTACAAATGCTTTCGTTTGCACAGATGAAGACATAAGCATGATCTTGAATGTGGGAGAAAACCGGAGTACCAGGAGAAAACTGACTTGTCGATCACCATACCATCTCACATACTGCCCCGTTAGAGGATCGAACCCGGGGTTGAATTAGTGAGAAGCGCGCTCGTTACCAATCGCGCTAGCCGGACAACCTAGAGAGAACGTACAGATGAAAATAGCTGTGAGGACCGCGTCATCGGCTAAAGCTAGTATTCAATTTCAGGAGCGGGATGGGTGGGGTATCTGCAATTTATTGCATGAAATAGACTTTCACACTGTAATAACACGGTGTAACAAAGATCGCTATATTAGTGTAATAAATATGCAACTGAGACTGGTACAGAAAGCACGCAAGGTGGTCATGACAGCGTCAACGTATTGTGATGTGCTTATACAATAAAACTAGAATTTAACATATGTGTTGATTAAATATGTGATATATTATATTAAACGAGTGTACTGATTTCATAAGAAACGAGGCATGAAATCAGTAAACTCGTTTAATAAATATCATATTATATCATCACTCATGTAAGATCCTCTCTATATAAGCATCAAAATTACTCTATTATTCGCTGAGATATGTATTAGAAAGATATAAGTGACAAAAAGTGGCGTAAAACAATCAAATACGATTCGATAGCAAACCTGCCAATTGTCAAAAGTTACATATTGTGAATTGGTGCGCAGAAAAAATTAGCAAGAATTTTTATACAAAACTTCTGGTAGCTGGAGTAAAATAATTACATGTAAAGACAATTATATATAAAACGTGTCACTTTTCGTTTCGACATAAGGTTACACAGTGGATAAGGCACAGACGAAAATAATGGGTTATAGATAAAAGTCACTGGTATAAAACAATAACATACGCTTCTATATGAAACTTGTGAGAACGGACTTCTATCATAAATAGAGGATCTTACACGAGTGATGATTTAATATGATATTTATTAACCCTTTCAACCCTAAGGAACTGGAATGGACTGTGATATGCTAACGTTCCGACCAATCCAATGGTCACAAAATGATTTTCAGATTCGTCCATTTGTGAAAAGGGGGTGTTTTTGTTCTAAAAAGTGCAGATCCTGATGAGACGGCTCGTTACGAGCCGGCTCATCTGGATCTGCACTGTTTGCATAAACCGATATAGCGGGCTTTCGGGTTCAAAGGGTTAAACAGAGGATCTTACATGAGTGATGATTTACTATGATATTTATTAAACGAGTTTACTGATTTCATAAGAAACGAGGCTATGACCTCACAAATGTTAGATTTTATTTATTGCATAAGCACGTCATCATACATTGAAGATGTACTGGTCACCAAACCTGTTTTCTGTAACGAGCTAATTTGCATATGTATTACACTAGTGTGTTATGATGTTTATTACACTGTGTTAATTCACTGCGAGCGCCAAGTTTATGCAATAAATGAGGATCTTGCATGACTGATGATTCAATATGATATTTATTTATTAATCGATGTTACTGTTTTCCTCCGAAACGAGGCTATGCCGAGCGAGTTATATAGAGGAGTTTATTTTACACGAGTGATGCTTTAATATGATCTGTATTTCACTAAACTTCGTACGACTAAAATGTTCGTAAATGCAAATTTAGGATCGTCTGTAAATTTAAATTGATGGATTTACATTTATTGAGCATAGGATGCATATGCAGCCTATGCTCGATAAATGTAAATCCAATAATTATGCTCGTTAAATGTAAATCCAATAATTATTTACAAGAAAACATTGTTAATGTGAAATTTACAGACTATCATAATGTTGCACTGACGAAAAGTTTATTCGTACGAAGTTTAGTGAAACCGGCTCCTGGTTTACTTATTTCATATATAACGAGTGCTTCGTTTCTTATGAAATTAGTCAACGAGTTTAATAAATACATGTAACATATAAAATCAACATCATTATTAGATTATATTTGTTTGTATGTGCACAGCATAATGCACTGAAGCAAACCACCTTACGTGTTTTCATTAAGCGGCCTCGTTTGTATGTGTACTTCACCATAGCGTATTATTATTAAAGGTACATGCCCACTCAGTAGGCACATGTTTATATCAGAGACATCATCCGAGACATTTTCTGGCCAAATAAATAGAGAATAGTAGGTTAGTGCCGTGAATGGGAAAAAATATCTGGCAAGGCTCAGGAAACGGGATGGGCTCGGCTCTGCCGAGCACATCCTGTTTCCGTGCCGCGGGATAAATAGAATAGTAGGTTAGTGCCGTGAAAGTGAAAAAATATCTGGCGCGGCACGGAAACGGGATGTGCTCGGCAGAGCCTCGCCCATCCCGTTTCCTGAGCCTTGCCAGGTATGTTTTCCCATTCACGGCACTAACCTACTATTCTGTATAACCTAACCCGGGTTCGATTCAGTTCCAGGGAGTCAGTATTTCTGAGATACTTTGTATTTCCTGCTCTACTTGACCTTTCAGATGGGGACTTTAAACGGCGGTCCCGTGTATCAGATTTAAAGGAGAGTCTGTGCATGTTAAATACCCAGAGGGGACTATTCTAATAAGAGATAGGTTTCCTCCGTATCCACCCCCTTATCCACCTTCCTTCCTTCCTTTCTACCCTTCTTGGGAGACGACGTGCAAGGTCATCGACCCAGTGCCGTCGTTAAATTCAAGCATTTACATTTTTTCTTTAAGCGGCCTCGTTTGTATATGTATTACACTATAGCGTATTATCATTTACTACACAGTGTAGAAACAAGCCAATTTATGCAATACAACTACACACACGTGTCTGCAAGCGAAGATCCAGTATATGCAATAAAATGACATACACGTGTATGTGTCAGTGTTCCCGATACAGTTACACATTTTCTGTTTGTTTAACCTCGTTTTTTGGCACAAACAGCGACCTGTTTTGATCAGCTACGGTCTGGTTCACATATTACTGCTGCCTCGCTGCGTCTATCCTTCAGTCCATTATAAGAGGATATACCATTTTACTTAATACACATAATATTATCTTAATTTCTCATCGAAAGTATATGTTGTGACCACCATTTGAACCGTCTCATCGAGACGGTCCAAATGAGTGGTCACAACATATACTTTCATTGAGAAATGAAAAGAATATCGGAAAGAAAATATCTAAAAAGGTTCATACATCCAAATATATATTCCGAATGCAATGGGTGAATTGATTAATTCGTGAATAATATAGTTGTATTCTAATATCATATTATACAGGTTTTAATTCGAATATTAAAGTCTGTGTATTTATTTAATGGTGTTTAATGGCCTGTCAACAGCTAAGGTCATTATTTTAGGTCGAGCTAATGGGGTCAAATCTCATTTGTCACCTGCTTATGTATTATACCATAGTATAGAGGCTTTAGAACGAATATTTCCGTCTGTATATTTCTTTGATGTGTACCAGGGCCCAGTTGCTCAAAGCCTATGTTAGCTTAACAGACTGTTAAGTCCTTAACAATGTTAAGGATTTAACAGACTGTTAAGCTAACAGAGGTTTTGAGCAACCGGGCCCAGGCTGTCAACAGTTAATGTCATTCTAGGCCGGGTTAATATGGTCAAATACCATATTCCCCATGCTGTGTTCTATCGTATTATATAGGTTTTAATTATAATATTACAGTTTGTGTAAACATAACTGTTTGTTTGCGTGTTTATTATTGTTTAACGGCCTATCAACAGCTAAGGTCATGTAAGGCCGGGCAAACGGGTTCGATCCCATTTTAACCTGCTACATTGGGGAGAAATCCCAAAATAAGAACGGAATATTTATATCAAGAACAAATATATTCAGCCCTGAAATTAGAATAACCTGACCTGGTGCCAGGTCCATACCACACCAAGTCACTTGGCCCCTTCCCTTAAAATAGGATTACGAATATCGTAATACTCACATAGGGGGTATAACCGGATTCAACTGTCACATACAAAATTCCAAAGACGTATGTGAGGGCCAAACCAGGTCTCCAGCCGAGATTCCGGTAGTGATGAACCCCGATCGTTAAATTACCCATCGCATGCTCCCACCTACCACCAACAGAACTGACCAGTTACGGTCTGGGGCTGTTTCACTAAGCTTCGTACGACTAAAATGTTCGTAAGTGCAAATGTAGGATCGTCTGGAAATTTCAATTGATGAATTTACGTTTATTGAGCATAGGCTGCAGTTGATGTGAAATTTAATAAGTTTGCACTTACTAACATTTTAGTCGTACGGAGTTTAGTGAAACGGGCCACAGGGGGCCGTTACACTTAACATCGTACGACTAAAATGTTCGTAAGTGCAAATTTAGGATCGTCTGTGAATTTAAATTGATGGATTTACATGTATTGAGCAGACTGCATGTGTAGCATATGCTCAATAAATGTAAATCCAATAATTATTTACAAGAAAACATTGTTAATGTGAAATTTACAGACTATACTAATGTTGCACTCACTAACATTTTAGTCGTACGAAGTTTAGGGCCGTTTCACTAAACATCGTACGACTAAAATGTTCGCAAGTGCAAATTTAGGATCTATAAAGTTTAGTGAAACGGGCCCCACGTTCGTGAAATACTGTCGCTTCGCTGCATCTAAACTTTAATCCGTGTCAGAATGGTACAATACTGGTATCTGTGCCGATTGTAAATAAAACCTTGATGCGTTGCGTAGTCTAGAGCGGTGAAATTTCGAATATTACAGTGTAGATCGCAATGTGTATGATCAGCGTATGCCCTTGCTCTACGATCATGGTCTATATGACGTGTTTGTAGCAAATAGACGGCTAAGTGTAGCCAGCGTAAAGCTGAAAACGGTATAGATTATGGTTGTAAGTGGATTCATTGTATATTGACATACGCTGAGTATAAGGTTGTAAACTCCAAGTGCTGCGTTTCTATGCGTTGACGCTATTGGATAATTATCTGTGACAGACGACAAATGGAGATTATATTATTTTTACTGACAAATACAGACCAAATTGTAGGGTATTGTTAACTTATGAAACAGTTATTTACAGCAAGTGGTATATAATATAAATGCCGCACTGCTATTTTAACTCTTTGCATGCTAGCGGCGAAAATATCCGCCAAACGAATTAGGAGTGTATGTTTTATTTCTCTCTGTAAATATGTCTTGAAATTTCATTAGAATTGAGTCCTCAGGACTCAATTCTAATGAAATTCCAAGACATATTCATGATATTTACGGGGAGAAATACAAGAAAATATGATGAATTGTTGTCCGCTAGTTTTGAACTATTTATAGCCCACAAGTTTCCCAGCATGCAAAGAGTTAATGTATACCAGATACTAGTATATTGAAGGCGTTTGCGACATTGTATTTTTAGACGTACTCATTTGAAAATAAAACAATTTACAACATTAAATGTGTGTTTGCAGTGAAGTAAGACAGTGTATTATAAACCCAACTACGCTAGTGTAATACATGGTACGGGGTAACGGAGACCGGTACATAAAACAAGCTGGTCCGATATAGACCGGTACATAAAACAAGCTGGTCCGATATGTGATAACGTGTGTGTTTATTCAATATGATATTTATTTAACAAGTTGAATGATTCATAAGAAACGACGCTTCGTTTGAACGAAATCAGTAAACTCGTTTAATAGATATCCAGGGCTCCAGATAAGGAATTAGTAATCGAGTATTGTCACTCCATCATTTCTGAAGCAATTGGGTACATGTATTTCAAAATTGTAATTGCGTAAAATAGAACAACACTACTGTTTACACATTAGCAGACCGCACTTATTGAATAATTTACTTCTAAATGAAAACACATCTTGGTATTTCATTAGAATTGTCTCCTTGGAGACAATTCTAATGAAATACCAAGATGTGTTTCCATGGAAAAATAAGAAAATATGCTATATTTGTGGTCTGTTTATTGTTTTCTGTAGCATGATAAAGATACGACAAATTTTTCATTGCTTTTTGATACTCACTACTTCTGATTTCAATTGGGTTTTCGGCAATTTTAATTGGGTATTTACGCAAATACGCATCTTATCTGGAGCCCTGGATATCATATTAAATCTACACTCAAGTAATGTCATAAATACCAAATGCATGAATTTACATTTAATAAAACTCAGAGGAAAATACTAATAGAAAATTATATATATATCAGTTAACAAAAATCATACTAATTTCGCGTAGTACTCTCTACCGATTTAGAAGAAATACAAGTCATAAACAAGATTTACTGACGTATAGATATTCGTCTGCAGACATAGTATTTATTTTAGTTTAGTATCAAGGTGTATGATCACGTGGTACTAACACCAACAACAAGTAATGAAATATATATACTCTGCATATATACTCTGTTTTATTTCCCCATGTTGCATGTTATTCACTGTAATGGGATGTAAATAAAGATATGTTGAGTTGAGTTGAAACTTCCAGAATCCATCTGATTAAAAGTACGTATTATTTTATATTGTCCTTATTACGTAACGGATTTTGATGAAATATGGCGCATCAAACGCGTATTGTTCAGCTTCATTTGGTGGTATCCGTATGTTCGCCCAAACTTCTGTCGTTTTTGCGAAGAATCGATTTCCGTGTCTACCTACACGGAAATCGATTCTTCGCAAAAACGACATATGTGCCGAACTCCATGGACCACCAAATGCAGCTCTTGAAGACGCGTTTGCTGCGCCGTATTTCATCAAAATCCGTTGCATGTTAAGGAAAATATCAAATAATACTTTTGAGTGGGCGACGTTGTTGTTGTTGTAACCACGTGATCATGCACCTTGAGTATGCATCAGCGTCATTACATTACACGACTTGATATGTATGTATAAGTTATTGTACACATATAGGATTTCTAAGAAATTAAATGCGAGGGAGCTCTAGCGATCGCAACCTTTAGTTCCTGAAAAATCCAATATGTGAATAATAACATACTTATAGTTCAGCCCGTGTACAATACACTATCCCATCCGGGATTAATTTTCCATTTCCTGTCGAACAGTTTAAAACCATTAAATCTGGTAATATATAAACCTGTTGGGGTTAAACGTTGCAATCTGTGAAATAAGTGGAGCACAATGCTGCCCAGCGATTGGCTTAGGAAGAACGGCGAACTATATAATTAATAAGAATCACCTCTTATAAATAATTAAAAGAAAAGTGAACCAGTGTACCATACATGATGCATTGTGTAACTTCTCTCATTATTGTTTACCCAAGTAACTTTTAAAATTGTTACGTGTATCAATAAACGAGCAAAATCTCGTCATTTACATGTATGACAGTCAGTTGGTGTATTTTGAGGGACCTCGTATATCAATGATTTCACTGAGAGTATCGTATTTATGTCTGTGTATATCAACACGTTCGTTAACCCTTTCCCTGATAGAAACTACTTTTCACGCCTCTGCAGAAGATGTCTTTTGAAAACATTGTGGGAAAAGGTGAAATTGCTTGTAACAAGCAATTTCTCCTTTTCCTACAGTGTTTTCTACTCTATCAGATAATTTAACCATCATTTGACCCAGCATTTGATTCTTTTATTCAGATGTTTTGGATTTGGAAGAGTCGAAATATCGCAAAACAGGGAAAGGGTTAATGGATTCAAAACTAACGATGTTACAGTAATGATACGGAATTTGAGGTTTCATTATTTAAATCTCATGTATATCTGTACAATGGCACAAGAAAGGAATCACTACCATTACTTTCTCAAGCCTGATGGTACAACGCAGACAAAAGGAAAAGTAACTGCCAGTTAGTTTTCCTTTTGTTTGCGCTGTACCATCAGGTTCTGCGTAGTGTAGTTTATAAGACAGCTCCGTACAATTTAAATAAATTTATAGATGTAGGGTTTGGGTGGCGGAGGTCCCCGGGCGATTCGTTTTGGACTTTATTACAACCCTGGCGATTGTGGGAAGTTCAAACCAACATGGTTGTATGGGCAGCTGGTTAGTGTCAGTTTACACACGCGCCGGGTAAATTTAATCTAAAGTATGGTGGCTAATTCCTGCCATCTTATTAACGGGATCGGCTAGCACACCTTAAAGGTCGTGTTAGATACATAATTGTCGCGACAAGACGACTTTACTAATGTGTCCGGACGAGATAATTTGACGAGATAAAATAGACAACCCTCGTCAAAATCATGATACTGCACACGAATGACATCAGTTTTAATCCATTTTAATCCTGTCTTGATTAATTAGTAAATCATCTAGAAATTCAATTGACAAGCCTGTAGCAGATTAGAGAAACGCCGACAAACGTCTTAATAACTGGACCCGCGGACGGACTGGCGGACACACACAGTCCAAACATTTTATCTACAGGCTCGAACGAGACCGGGGGCCATCACAATCGATCCCACTAGTATGGACTGTGTCACGATTTTCACTCGATTTATCTCGTCCGATTGAGTATCTTCATTAGACCAGTTAGCAGGTCGTCTGAACGCTATAATTATGTATTTATTGTTTGACCTATATTCTCGACCAATGAAAGCACAGCATTTCGTCTCATTTAATCGCACATTGCGACGCTTTTTTCCAGTATCTATTCTATAAATCATTGAATGTGCAATACATACGAATACAATTTATATTTATAAACAGATGTCCCACCTTGTTGACGTAATTTCCCGTGACGTGAACCCAAGTACTCGCGTGTGCATATCGATTCGGTGTAAAGCTGCACATAACGTACCACTATCGTGATTTGAAAGCGTGTAGGGGGCGGCGCCCCGCTCAAACGTAGCATGTGTGCGCAATGGGGCGTAGCAAACAATAAGTAAGTTATAGTTCACATATTGAATTTTTAATAAACTAATGTATTAAAAATTAAATATGTGAACTATACCTATTACTAAGACGACATATAAGTTCCAGAGCTCCAGATAAGGTGCGTATTGGCGTTTTATTTTATCAGAATACGCATTGATTATCAAAAGTGGGAGTACAAATTTCTCACAGTAATGTGCAGAATACGCATGATTTTCACGTTGAACATTTACTTAGTTGAGCTACAAAACTTTTTGCAGCTTAAATACATGAACTTTTTTAATTTGTTTTATTTGTTATCATTTGTTCCCTATTTAATAAAGAAAATCAATACTACATTTGTAAAGTAAAATACGCGTATTTTACTTTACAAATGTAGTATTGATTTTCTTTATTAAATAGGGAACAAATGATAACAAATAAAACAAATTAAAAAAGTTCATGTATTTAAGTTGTCCAGTTGAGAAGGTGTACAAAGACGACTTGGCAATCACACTATCACGTTATGATGATGGCATAAATATGCCACCGTAGTAAAGATATCGTTTTTGTCGTAAACAAATAATTATCTACTTTAAAATTCCGAATATCTTAGGACATTGGACTGATGTAGGGAGGATAGCATTGTCCACCCGGCAGAACGAGTATAATGCATACAGAACTGAAACATTTAAATACAAATACGGTGAAACCTCTCTCAACTGGACAACAAGAAAACACATGTGATCTTAATTTTGATGGGTTTCTTGGTCATTTATCTCGGGTGATAATGCCTGTTCGTGGTCGCATAATCAAATGCCTGATTTACAGTGAAACCTCGCTAATCCAGACACCCTGGGGACCTCCCACGGTGTCCGGTTCAGCGAGGTTACACTGTATATACTCGGGGGCAGTCAATATAGATATTAGAGGAAAAAAACACTGACAGAATACAGGTCGAAACTTCAAGAAATATAAAGCGAGATAAATGGTAATGTGATAGTATTAGAATTGTTAAAATGAATGTTTCTTCCTTTTGAACAGAAATCAAAAGAAATCCTAACTAGACATTATGTTTGTAAAACGTGGATTTGATATGCCACGGTGACATACTGGGGCCCGTTTCACGAAACGTCGTACGATTAAAATGTTCGTAAGTGCAAATTTAGAATCGTCTGGAAATTTCAATTGATTGATTTACATTTATTGAGCATAGGCTGCATATGCAGCCTATGCTCAATAACTGTAAATTCAATCATTGTTGAATCATAATTTTGCTCTTATGAACAATTTAGTCGTACGAAGTTTAGTGAAACGGGACCCAGGACTCTAAGACAGTACATACTGGAGAAACCCTTACAAACTGTTCGACGTAACGAAATGGTAAAGTGCTTCAGCGTCATTTCGAATGTGACCAAGGTCAAGGTCGTGTTAATGGTGGTGTTAATGGTGGTGCGAGTGTGTGACAAATGTTCAGGTGATTCAAGTTTCCAAGTGTGCCCACTTATAGCGTCAGTCCTCCGTCTGTTCGCGGAGATAATCTTCGAGATTTAGCCTTCAAAATGTTGTATTTTGACAAAAATAGTATATGTAAATCCTTTTATATCGTTTCAGATTGCTTATGAAGATGTTCTTCTGTATGTGTTTGCCTATGAGCACATGTACTGTAAAACGTGTATTACTGCTTTGCAATCATGAACAAACAGTATACATGGAAACATAACACAATTAAACATGCTGATGTATGCTACGTACAAAATAGTATAGGTTATATATACATGTACAGTGAAACCTCTCTGAACCGGACACCCTGGGAAGTCCCCAGGGTGTCCGGCTTAGAGAGGCTTCATTGTAAATCAGGCATTTGATCATTCTGAGCCATAGTTGTGTGCTATGCGGTCACGAACAGACATTATCCCCTGAGACAAATGATCAAGAAATGCATGTGCCTACGCCAAAACGAAATACAGACGGAAAATAAATTTACCAGACCTTTATCACATACTACAACTGGGTGTCTGATTGGGATACTTATGCTCCCCAGGGATTCCGCTGGAGAAAATAAAAAAATCGCCACTTTAAAAAAGAAAGTCGAAACAAAAACACGAAGGAGATTATATTTGTGTTTGACTTTGTTTTTAGCGATCACTACACACAAGGAAACAAACTTCCCTCCTACATATAAATTGGCAGGAGTGTACTACACACAAGGAAACACTCCTTGCCAATTTATATGTACGGGGGGGACGGACTTCCCTCCGTACATATAAATGTGCTGTTTGCTGTTTAATGCCCATAAACGAATTGAATTGAATTGAATTGGATATAAATTGACAAGGAGTGTTTCCTTGTGTGTAGTGACCGCTGATTATCCACACCAAGGTCAAGTAAACATCATTATGTCACCTCAGCGGTGGTCAATTTGTATGGACGTGGACGTGTCATTAGTGCGTTGCATTGGTCGTCTCGTGGTGGGCAAAGTATACGTCACGCAGACCTGCTATGTTCGACCACATATAGTTATGCAGAGCTCCAGATAAGGTGCGTATTTGCGTAAATACCCAATTAAATTGCCAAAAACCCAATTGAAATAAGAAGTAGTGAGTATCAAAAAGCAATGAAACATTTGTGGTATCTTTATCATGCTACAGAAAACAATAAACAGACCACAAATATAGCATATTTTCTTATTTTTCCATGAAAACACATCTTGGTATTTCATTAGAATTGTCTCCAAGGAGACAATTCTAATGAAATACCAAGATGTGTTTTCATTTAGAAGCAAACTATTCAATAAGTGCGGTCTGCTGATGTGTAAACAGTAGTGTGATTCTATTTTACACAATTAACATTTTGAAATACCCAATTGCTTCAGAAATAATGGAGTGACAATACTCAATTACTAATTCCTTATCTGGAGCCCTGATTATGTATTTTTATTCAAGCGCTAGCGAAGAAGTATACAACCAACATCCACATTTGAGGTCTTCCAAGTTTGATGCTAACGAGCATATGTAGGTCGCAGCACATATTTGTGGGTTGAACTTTTTAAAAACACGGGTCTTACGCCATACAAAATAGTTCCAACAGCTTGATCGCCTTTTCATTTGTTTCTAAATCTCTCAGCACTTACTGGAGCAATACATTCTGGTGCGATAAATGTGTCACGCGCACCTGCTATTTTGGCGCGCTTCTAGCTACATTTTTTTCAAATTATCTCTGTAACCCCAGGGTCGATTTTGATGCGATAAAATGTAGATAGCACAGGTAATTATAAACGTAGCCTGTCGTGGACGTAATTCTCATTATTGTACGTTTTCTCGAAATAACCCCGAAACGGATACAGCTATGAGGACATCGTCATCGCCGAATGGGACGGAATACTGGCAACAACGGTCATAAGCCCCATTTCTTCATGAAGTCACACCTTCATTCAATACTACTCTGACCAGACATCGTATACAGTCACAAACCAGGGGGTCGTTTCACTAAACTTCGTAAGACAAAAATGTTCGTAAGTGTACAATTATGTGTACAATTTCATATAAACAATGTTTTCTTGTAAACAATTATTGGATTTACATTTATTGAGCATAGGCTGCATATGCAGCCTATGCTCAATAAACGTAAATATATCAATTTAAATTTACAGATGATCTTAAATTTGCAGTTACGAACATTTTAGTCTTACGAAGTTTAGTGAAACGGGCCCCTGGTGGACTATACTGGTAACAATTATCAACGACTCCACTACTGGCATCACAGATCATGATATAACCTGGCACCAAATGTAATAAGCCCAAACGGTCACAGTTGCATACAAACATCCTTATCAGACATCATATACAGTTAGTACACAATTAATTTAGCTAATCCCCTTGCTGGTAGCCTTGATAATAATAATATAATAATAATATAATAATAATAATAATAATAATAATAATAATAATAATAATAATAATAATAATAATAATAATAATAATAATAATAATAATTAGCATAATAATAATAATAATAATAATAAATAACTTTGCCAACAAACAAGGTGAACATAAGTCCTCAGTGACCCTGCCCTGGGGCGGTCGGACGTTGGTCGTATGCAAATCAAAGAAACATTCATACACACACATTGTGGCCAAATATTAGCAAAATCGGAGAAGCCATTCCTGAGTTATTGACAAATAAAGGTGTTGCAAACGCACGTACATGGTCTAACGCTATATCCCTATCGGTAAGGGGATAATAAGCCCTATTTCTCCATGAGGTCACAGTCGCATACAATATTTCCTATCAAACACCCTATACAGTCAGTACACAGATCAGGAGCTATACTGGCACCAAATGGAATAAGCCACATGTCTCCATGCAGCCACGATTGCACACAGGCATTCTTATCACGCGTGTTTTTCGGAATAACAGCGACCGCTGTGTGCATATACAATTGTATCGAATACCAATGACGCAGCCAGCCTCCGTTATATAACGGCGCAGCATGCTCTAGAATCGTGTATTATGTAACATTATTGGAATCAATATACAATGGAACCTCTCTAAATCGGACACCCTTCCAGGGTGTCCGATTTAGAGAGATTCCACTGTAATTAAGCACTCCATGGACATTGTTTTGTCGTTTTCAATCATAAACAGACACCGTGAAATATATGTAAAATCAACGCGATGGACACCAATGGTGTTCGGTTTAGAAAGGTTCCACTGTAATTAATCACTTCAGGAACATTGTGTTGTCATTTTTAATCATTAACAGACACGACATTGAAATAAGTTACCATGCAATACATCTAAATTCAACACATCGAGATCCCCAGTGTGTCCGGTTTAGAGAGGTGGGACTGTACACGTTCCTTGCATAAATTGTATTCTGCAGTGTATTAACACAGTGTAATAACGTCATAGTACACTGGCGTAATACACATACATATTCGACTGCTATAGACTACACATTACATACTCAGTACAGCTCCAAATATATTATGTTGTGCGTGTACAATAAATATAATCTAACATTTGTGTTGATTTCTTCTGTTATTTATTAAACCCGTTGACTAATTTCAGTAAACTCGTTTAACTAAATAACACATGAATTATATTCTACATATTGCTTGTTGAGAGTGTATATGACACGAATTGGTGATTAATGACTTATTCCATATTACTTTAGACCTCGCTTAACTCCCAACCCCATTATTCAGCTGGCCGCTTCAATTGTACTGAATGGCTGACATATTTGGCAAACACATACTATGGTATATTGAACTATATTGTTGACACCGCGGAATCCTTCGAAACCAAATTCCCACAGTGTGTCCGTTTTCGAAATCTTCAACTGAAGTTTTATGTACATGAACACTCCAAAATCATGGCGGTCTGCTTTACAAGCATAAACACTCATTACATTACATACAATACATAGAGAATCATATACAAATTGTTATACACAGAGACGATTTCTAGTTTGATATGT
This sequence comes from Conchocele bisecta, assembly GCA_029237695.1. NCBI lineage: Eukaryota > Metazoa > Mollusca > Bivalvia > Lucinida > Thyasiridae > Conchocele > Conchocele bisecta. The sequence goes on along the minus strand of CM055281.1, from coordinate 18,106,524 downwards.
CCGTCTGATTTCTCACAATTTTATTTAATTTTAACAGAGCTCCAGTTAAGGTGCGTAATTTGGAGGTAAATTTCTTATTTCTCCATCAAAAATGGCAAGTTGAGAGTGCTTTAGAATCGTCTCAATGAGACGATTCTAAAGGACTCCCAGCTTGCCATTTGTGATGAAGAAATAACAAAATTTCACCCCAAGTTGGTCAAATTACGCACCTTAACTGGAGCTCTGAGTTTATGTTATTATATTTGTACGTATGGTTTGCACTCGCCTAATTATTAATAAACTAATTGTAGTAAATAGTATTTACTAGAATTAAAGCTTCATTGCTTACAGTTTGGAAACGCACACACATCCAATGGCTAATATGAGAAAATGTAAAACATCTTATACACATAATTGTATTATATCCATCTATTTTTACGTATAGTTTGCACATGCGTGAACACCCCATGTCGCTTAATATATAGAGTCGATTTTGGGTCCCAGGTGTGAAAAAAAAAAGTAGCTAAACTATTATCTTACATGATTATTTAAAGAAATGGAAATTAATTAACAAAGCTCCAGATAAGGAGCGTATTTGCGTATTTTAGGCACTTATTTTAGCAAAATACGTATTGATTATCAAAATTAGAAGTACAAAATACTCACTGCAATGTGAAACTACGCATTGGTTTTCAAATTGATTAGTGAAAATACTGTAATAAAGTTGATGAAACATTTGCTTAGTTGAGTTGCAAAAAGCAAACAGTACAGTGTGTTTGCTTTTTGCAGCTCAAATAAGCGAATTTAATTGTTTTTATCATTTGTTCCCTATTTAACCAGGAAGAAAATCAATAATACATTTGTAAAAGTAAAATACGAATTGAATTTGAAATATGGGGGTATAACACTCTTTAGATACACAACTTATCTGGAACCCTGAATGAATTTCAGGCTGTATTGCACTTGGACAATTTGATATCAAGCCTGGCACGTGTCAGCCAAATATATTTATAACAGCTTTTGACACATTTTCGAGTTTTGTATCTGTATACAATACAATACAAACACATATTTATTAACATCGTTTTCCGCTATATATCATAGCCTAAACAATATATTATTGCAGCGCTCCAGATAAGGTGCGTATTTGCGTATACCCAATTAAAATTGCCAAAAACCCAATTGAAATCAGACGTAGTGAGTATCAAAAAGCAATGAAAAATGTGTGGTATCTTTATCATGCTACAGAAAACAATAAACAGACCACAGATATAGCATATTTTCTTATTTTTCCATGAAAACACATCTTGGTATTTCATTAGAATTGTCTCCAAGGAGACAATTCTAATGAAATACCAAGATGTGTTTTCATTTCGAAGCAAACTATTCAATAATTGCTGTCTGTCGATGTGTAAACAGTAGTGTGATTCTGTTTTACACAATTACAATTTTGAAATACCCAATTACTTCAGAAATGATGGAGTGAAAATACCCAATTACTAATTCCTTATCTGGAGCAATTATTATTGGTACTGTAGCTTTTCTGTATAATGTGTGTGTTTTTATTGTGTGTAACAGTTATCATTGTAATCGATTAAATGTAAAACACTAGTGTTGCCAGGCCAACTGGGTAGTTAATAATATTCCTATGAAATAGTGTCCACAAACACATCGGTAAACATGTAGCCAATACAAGAGAATTATGAACCAGATTATTTTATTTATTGTGCAACATTTGAACAGTTTCTTTCGGAAGTTCAAGATTTTCTTTAAAAACTTCTGCAGAATATTTCCCAGAAGTTTTGACATATTGCATACTCGTAATTTTACTTACGTTTTCTTACTCACCGCTTCTGATTTTTACATTTTTCAGTGAGTATTTAAGCAAATTAAGAACCTTACCTGCATCTCTACTAGTAACAGCATTTACACAGCACGTGTTAACTTTTGTAGGTGCATGTACATAGATGATGGTATGCTAAGTATCACACAACACTCCTCCTTCCAACAATTATGGCATATAACCCTTTTACCCCCAAATAACTGGGGCCGTTTCACCAAACTCCGTACACTGTACGCCTAAAATCTTCGTAAGTTCAAAATTATGATAGTCTGTAAATTTCACATTAACATTGTTTTCTTGTAAATGATTATTGGATTTACATTTATTGAGCATAGGCTGCATATGCAGCCTATGCTCAATACATGTAAATCCATAAATTTACAGACGATCTTAAATTTGCACTTACGAACATTTTAGTCGCAAGAAGTTTAGTGAAACAGCCCCATCAAGTGGATTTTGATATGGTAATTTTCTGGCCAATCCAATCGTCACTAAATGATTTTCAGATTAGTCGATTTATGAAAACGGTGTGGGTTTTTTTCCCCAAAGAAAGGATGAAAATTACTTGCAAAAACTGCATCTGGATGTATACTGTTTGCAAACGCAGCTATACTATAATACACGTCTGTAGTGTTGAAAGTGTTAAAGCCGTTTTTCCGCCTGTACAATCGTAATCCACTCGCCCATACTCCTGGAGTATCTCCTCGTACACTCGGACGAACGGTGATCTAGCCGATACTTGCAAACATGGTTTAATTTTGAGGCTCGTTCTAAATTTTCTTCACATATGTACATGTAGTACATTACTCGTGTTTGCCTGGAGCAATACAGTTTATAGATCTCCAGATAAGATATTGTGTAACTTGATACTAAATCAAAACCACACAAGTTGAGTGGTCTTTAGAATCGGCTCCTTTAGCTAAACTGGTGAATTATTTCATTTTCGTATAGTTTGTTGACTGGAGTATTACCAATATAGTACGCGTGTACCTGGACGTAAAATGTGCATGCATAGCAAAATCGAGATATAAATAGAAATAACCTAATCTGTTTTTACAAACATGCAGTTTTGTTGATCTTGGCATACAAATAGTAAGACTGTTTGTCTTCAAACTTAAGTGGTTTAATACTAACTATACAAAGGACTATTTTTCTCCGCGGAGTTGCCTCCTACGTGTATGCATATGCGGGTGGTCGCCTTGCAACGAATTTAATTACCCAGATATTTAAATTCGAATTAATTAGAGCTATTTAATGCAACGCATCTGGTATTTCTCGTCGGCTGAACGTTTTACACTGCAGAACGAAAACTTACACATTTGCAGGTATATTTAACACACGCACACAGACAGCCTAGTCGTCATATCACAAAGGATTCGCTGGCCTATTCAAAATTGACTGATGGTCGCCATTTTGAACTGGTAATATTCTCTCCAGATTACGATAAAACGGAGCTGTAACACGAAAACTAGAACATGACAATACACATGGTTACACATGGTGTTAGTAGATATAATTATAAATCGATGTAACTCACCTTTGATGATCATAAAGCAGAGAAAACGATAAATATCATCCACAAAGAAATTGACCTCGTCCTCAGCGTTATAACAGTTGTAAGCATAAATATCACGTGACCAAGATCAACGGCTGTCGTATTATTTACAAGGCCGTTATTTTTAGCAGACCACCTAATCATCCAATCGGCTGCCAAGAAAGGCGGCGTAATCGTTGTAGCTCATGAATATTCATTAAACAGCGTAACAAAGAGGCCTTCGGCAAATTCTGGTTTGCATGATCAAAAAAGAGAGCACAACAGTGAAAACGCAAACCAAACACTAGAAATTAATTATAAAAATAATATATTTCTTCATCACGTTGGGTTTTCTTAAATGTTCAGCAAAAACGTATGCAGTTCAACGCATACAATGACTTATAATAATAAATTCAAATGGCCTCCTAGCAGACGTATCGTCTGCTATGAGGCTATTTGAATTTATTATTGTACGAAACTGATAAAATAAATTAAACATATGCCGGCCCGACAAATTTCCTAAAATAGATTTGTGTTACAGATCTAAATATCGACTCAGCAAACACGAATGATTGCGAAATAATATTTTAATTAAATGTAACTGTTTATAGCACTGCGTGTATATTTGCATACCGTATATTTGCATATGCTAGCTAAAATTCATATACGTGAACTCGCATAATTTAACAAGTTCATCACTAGGTAAATTGTGTGGAACATCAACACCAGGAGCCGATTTCTTCAAAATTGCAAAGTATACTTTGAGGGAGTAATCATTTATTTTTCCCGAAATGCATTATGTCATATAGAACTTAACGACTGCATATATTTGATGATTAAAAGTATGCAGACTTATTATACTGAATGTATTACATTATCACATGGCTGTGATAATGTAATAAATTCAGTGTAATACAAATTAATACATTTATCTTAAAATTGAAAATTTCTCCCTCAAAGTATACTTTGCTAGGAAAGTATACTTTGCAATGTTGATGAAATAGGCTACATGGTCCCGTTTCACTAAACTTCGTACGACTAAAATGTTCGTAAGTGCAAATTTAGGATCGTCCGGAAATTTCAATTCATGGATTTACATTAATTGCGCAGAGGCTGCATATGCAGCCTATGCTCAATACATATAAATCAAATAATTGTTTACAAGAAAACATTGTTAATGTGAAATTTACAGACTATCATCAGTTTTCACTTACGAACCTATTAGTCGTAGTGAAACGGCCCCCTGGTGCAGATCCTGCTGAGACGGAATTATGAGCTGGCTCATCAGGATCTACACCGTTTTTTTAAATATTAGGAAAGATAGATGTGTTGAAATAGTTAATAATGAGCCGGGATCCGATATACGATCTGAATATTTAATTCTGGTTTTTCAAGCAAACACACCGCGTGCTATTGTCCGGATTTGTCCCTGGTTACACAAACGAAGGATTGACTATCGTTCACAAATCGTTTTGACAACTTTTTTTATAGTTATAAACGATGTTTTGTTTGCTTTAAACGTGTCGCGTTTAAAGCAACGAAGACATCGGTTTCTAATTAAAAACAACAGAAACTGTGTCACAACGAAAGAAACGACAGGAGTTCAACTATTTGAAAATCTGGTATTTAAACGAAAATATCGTTTTCTTGTACGAAACAGAGAGACGGTACTCGTTTTATCCACAATCGTTTCACAAAACGAACGTTTGCACTGCGTATTCCATTCGTTTTTGTTTTTTGTATATGTAAGACAAGCCTTGAGATATGTGTGATATCTTATGAAAATTATTTACAATATTTACGATAATTTCCGTAATTGACGTACAAAGTTGACGAAATGTTCACAGCAAATGCGGAATGGCATTCCGCATTTGCTGTGAACATTTCGTCAACGTTCGACTTCATTTACGGGTAATATCGTAAATTTTGTAAATATATTTAATGTGATATCGCGAATGTTCTTTGGTGCGAAATAACAACGTATGTTTCATATGTGCGCCTGGGTTCAAGTCACTACTCCCTGTACCGTTCTGTTTACCCCCATCCAACCCCACCCCACCCACTCCCCGTGCTATATAATAATATATGTAATAAATGTTCACCTCACATAATTTTCAATGCAAAATATACAATGTTTAATAGCAAATAAATAGTAAGTCTGCTATTCATGCGTCAATCATTTATGTGATATAAATCGCAATAGAATAATAAAGTAAAGTAACGCTGCACCCCTGAATATATAACACGGTTGTAGAACCCCCCCCCCCCCTATTGTTCACCCTCCCCTATTGTTACCCAGGGGAGGGTGAACAATCGGGGGTTCTACACACGGTATGCCATGTTATTTGTTGGACTATTTCATGAAGCAAAAAGGATGTTGTTTCAAAATTTTAAAAATAATGACAAACACGTACATTGAGAACACCAGGCAAGTTTCTTTTAATATTAAGTTTATCAGGCAATGCTAAGAAACGGTAGGAATTCCGAGGCTCGCTGAGGAATTCCTACCGGTTCCGAGCCGAGCCTGATAAATTTGGTATCAAAGGACTATATAGCATGGCAACATTTTACGCTACATAATGAGCAAATATGGATTTGTTTTCGTTGTTGGAACGAACGCGAATTGTTATATGTTACATCATTACAATGACGTTAACGTCACGTGACACCATTCGACCAATGAAATGTCAGTTTTCAATTCGTATTAACCCGGATATTAGTATCATGTCAATGCCTGATACGATATTATGTTATTAATAAATTCGGAAACAAACGGGCCAACGGTCATTGGCCTGCCATTTTTGGGCTCAAATGCCCAGGTTTGGAAGGTCTTCGGGCCAATTCCTACCCTTAAATATAAGATAAAAGAAAATAAATTATGTAACTCAGTAATCCTCATTTAGTACTACGGAAGCCCATTAGGGCCACTTCACTTTTTTTTCATTTCCATTTATTCAAGATGTTCTCTTGAATTTTCAAGTTATTTTCTTGAATTTTCAAGATATTTTCTTGAATTTTCAAGATCTTTTCTTGAATTTTCAAGAAAAGATCTTGAAAATTCAAGAAAAGAACTTGAAAATTCAATAACAACATCTTGAAAATTCAAGAAAACATCTCGAAAATTCAAGAAAAGATAAAAAACTGTGAAGTGGCCCTAATGGGCTTCCGTAGAGGACAATGACAGTGCTGAAATTAACATCTTGAAATGTTGCTGAAATTGACATCTTGAAATGTCAGTTTTGTAACTACTGTCAGATTGTAAATGTAGCACTACGGCATATCCGTAGCAGCAGCGTGTTATTATAATTCAAATCTGCGGAAAGAGAAATTTAATATATTTGGTTTTGTACAGTAATTCTTTAAAACGCACTACTGTTTACCCACACCTAGTGTAACCCTGGTTACACTAGGGGTGGGTGAATAGTAGCAGTAAGTAAGTAAGTAAGTAAGTAATTCCTTTATTATAGCGACATGTGTTAAAGGTACATGTCCACTTAGTAGGCACGAACCGTTCTTTATAGGATAAGAACAGTTCGTGCCTACTAAGTGTATAATTGTGTCACTATTCCACCAGTTCTAAAACTTACGAGTGCCCGCTATACAGATATAATCATTTAGTACTATTTATTTTATTGATAGTGACGCGCGGTGGTATCAGGCTATTTTCATATGCAAATGAGGCATGATATTATTTGATTATTTATACTAATCAAATGCCTCACCTGAAGAAAATAATATTTTCGACAGATTATAAAGTATGATCATTGCACATCAAACAATAAATACAGAGAATAAACAGTAATTTTCGTTAACATTTTAAGGAAACACGGTTATCACCCCTGATAACAATGTGGAAATTTACGTCTGATATACAATGTATAATAATGCCAATCAATACTTGGAGTAATGGTGAATGAATGTGTATTTTACCAGAACATGTCTCAGATGATGTCTCTAATATAAAGAACATTTTGTGTCTACTGAGTGGGCGTGTACCTTTAAATGTAACATACCCGTTTATATTTGAAAAATGACGAAAACATCTGGTCCTATGTACTGAAGTCCGTTAGGGCCACTTCACATTTTTTCAATTTCCATTTATTCAAGATGTTTTCTTGAATTTTCAAGATGTTCTTGAATTTTCAAGATGTTTTCTTGAATTTTCAAGAAAAGATCTTGAAAATTCAAGAAAAGAACTTGAAAATTCAAGAAACATCTTAAAAATTCAAGAAAAGATCTCGAAAATTCAAGAAAGTATCTTGAAAAATCAAGAAAAGATCTCGAAAATTCAAGAAAGTATCTTGAAAATTCAAGAAAAGATATTGAAAATTCAAGAAAAGATCTCGAAAATTCAAGAAAGTATCATGAAAATTCAAGAAAAGATCTCGAAAATTCAAGAAAAGATTAAAAAAAAGTGAAGTGGCCCTAATGGGCTTCCGTAAGTATGTACAGTGAATCAATTGTAAATGCAAATTGATTGAAACCAGACACATGTTTTGCATGCAAGTTTGAAGGAAGCATAACTTTTATTTGCATATTTATCGCACGTTGGTGCAATTATCTGTTTAGTCTGCATATGTTTTCCTCCGCTCTGCGTCCAATTCCAAAGGATATGGACAACGATAGTTATTGCGTGCTGTGACCCATTTCATAAATGTGATATGACACACGTGTAGCAACACCTGGAGCGAATTTGATAGGCTGGCCGCATCATCCTAATTATGTATTCGTATTTTGCGCCAACGTTATGTCAAATGGAGACGTTCCAAATGACGTCCATAATGGTATGACAACGCAATGATGTTTTGTCGTTGACGTCATCATGTTTTAAACGTCATTAGAAGCGTCAGTGACTCGTTAAACTTACTGAAACTGTTTGAATGTGCTCCCGTTTGGCAATATTAAGTGTTTACAACGAACATGAACATCTTATATGGCATATTTATAATAATAATGTTCTTGCAGGGATAAAATATATTTTTCGTAGTGGAGATTTTTAGTTAGATGGAATGGTCACTGAAGCGTATTGGATATCTCCATGTTGGCTGCTCTTTGAATGTAATAAACAGAATCTCAAACGAGTTTCCATTTAATATGAGATTTATGAAACTCGTCCGCAATTTTATTCACCTCGCCAGAGGCTCGGTGCATAAAATTGCGGACGAGTTTCATAAATCTCATATCAAATGGAAACTCGTGTGAGATCATCTATATGTACTGCACTAAATGCATTAAACTGTTTTGTTATTACGCAATACAAAGCCGGTTTATACAATGCATATTATTCTAAATAGTTTTACGAATTTTACAAAATATCAAAATGTATGTGGAATAGGTTAATGAATTGGCGCTTAGCTGGAATCATTGCATTTACATTACCAAGGTGCATGATCACGTGGTTACAACAACAACAACAGCTGAAAGTGTTGAAAGCTCGCCCACTCCAAAGTAAGTATTATTTGATATTTTCCTTAATATGCAACGGATTTTGATGAAATATGGAGCAGCAAACGCGTCTTCATGAGCTGCATTTGGTGGTCCAGGGAGTTTGACACAGCCTTATGTCGTGTTTGGGAAGAATCGATTTCCGTGTCGGTAGACACGGAAATTGATTCTTCGCGAAAACGACAGGCGTTTGGGCCAAAATACAAGAGACCACCAAGTGAAGCTTAGTAAGACTCGTTTGATGCGCCATATTTCATCAAAATCCGTTACGTAATAAGGACAATATAAAAGAATACGTACGTTGAATCGGATGGATTCTGGAAGTTTCAGTACTTGTTGTTATTGTTAGTACCACGTGATCATACACCTTGATTACGGCTAACTTTCGAGAGAGACAAATAGCGTAAAATGTAAATTGGAATACAAAGTATTATGTTAATAATGTTGGACAGAAGATACCATTTTAACCAAATTTGGTACACATTTTATATTTTACGCACGTGAGTATGCGGGTTTCAAATCCTTATTAGTACTTATTCATAACAATTATAAATAGAAGTAAATACGCAATACATATCTCTTGTGTAGTGCGTTGAAATACTTTGAAAACAAAGTGAAAACACATACATATAATTTCCGCAAACTTATTTATAATCATCGATTGCTCATGCTGTTTCGGAATATTATATTATATTATATATATATATATATATAGTTTACCATTCTTTTTTTCGAATCTTAGATACAGGTGGCTTGAAAATGCTACAATTAAAGAAATGTTCACTGGTCTGTTTGTCACTTGCTGTGCATATCTGAGACCCAGTCCCTGTTAGCATGTCCGCGTTATTTTCACCGAAAACAGCATCATTCTTTCTAAATCCACAGCATAAAATGCTACCAGATATAAAATAAAATATAATGTGTTGTTATTTTTGTATCTGGCTTAAACAACAATTCTTAGGCTCGGCTCAGAAACTGTAGGAATTTATTGACTCGCCCTGGAATTCATACCAGTATCACAACCTTGCCGGATAGCATTGCTATCAAGATGAAATATGAAATATGGCGCATCAAACGCGTCTTGTTTAAGCTGCATTTGGTGGTCTCGGTACTTTTTGCGAAGAATCGAATTCCGTGTTTACTGTAAATATTGACACAGAAATAGATTATTTGCAAAAACGACATAAGTATGTGCCGAAGTCCCGCGACAATCAGATGCAGGTCACGAGGACGCGTTTGCTGCGCCATACTTCATCAAAATCCGTTGCATATTAAGGAAAATATCAAATAATATTTACTTTGGAGTGGGCGCGATTTCAACACTTTCAGACATGGTTGTTGTTGTGGTAACCATTAGAAACAAAATTGCTACCCCGCGCCATACCTCTCGCGAGGGTAGCAATTTAACCCCATCTCTTTAATGTAACACATGGCAGAGTGATTTTTGCAATCGGTTATCCGGCGTGTTTGATATCTTAGCGATATAAAACTTTCAAAACTGTATAAATAAATTATTAATAAAGAACATACACATGCATAAATTGGTTATTTTACCGTGTCAAGATGTTTATCTGACATTCACATGTATATCTTGTAAATTTGAAAGCTTCATTTTGTTATGTTGAATGTTGAACAACACCAAGAGAAAAGATGGTTTCCATGGAAAAAATATTTCCTTTTTCTATTTTTTTTTGGCAATTTACTAGGTCTACATCAACGATTATTTGTTTAAATGTATAAAATATACAGTTTACTAATTTTTTACCTACATGCAACAGGTTTGGGTATGCACTTCGGTTGCTCACATTTTTGAATGGGTCAAATTGTAGCCGTAGATAACATATCGGAGGCGAATTATTGCAGCTATGGTAACCATGTGATCATGCACATTGACATTCCTTTTCGCCTTTCTTATATACATGCTCAGTTTTATGCCCTGCTGCCATGTAATCATATGACGAAATACGGCAAAACATTCGCATTTCTGCTATTGTTCAAGATCGGCAAAGGTGAAACAAAATGCACGCTAATAGACATAGTATGCGTATATCTTACATGAATGACTATCATATTTCAAAGTCACAATTTTCATCTGAACTTGTGTCGGAAATAAAATCTGAGCCACTGCAGAGAAAAATGAGAATTACGACGTGTGCGAGCAAGGCAGCTCCAGACCAGCCTGCGTAATTGCTTAAATACCCAATTAAAATTGCCCAAAAGCCAATTGGAATCAGAAGTAGCGAGTATCAAAAAGCAACAAAAAAAGATGTGGTACCTTTATCATGCTGCAGAAAACAATAAACAGACCACAAATATAGCATATTGTTCTTATTTTCCACTAAAACAGATCTTGGTATTTCATCAGAATTGTAAAGACATGTTTTCGAAGCAAACTATTCAATAATTGCGGTCTGTTGATGTGTAAACAGTAGTGTGATATTATTTTACCCAATTAAAATATTGAAATACCCAATTGCTTCAGAAATGCTGGAATGACAATACTCAATTACTAATTACTTATCTGGAGCCCTGGAACACTCTAAAACACGGTTCTGTGTTTTGTTTTACAATCGAAAATATAGATTACCATATGAGACACATATTCGTGAACCTCCGATTAAGAGAAGTTCCACTGTATTGGCAAACATATAGCAGCTGGGTATGACCTACTCATTATGTTGGACGAGTGTCTTCGAATGTTCAATCGTACGTTGTTAAATAATCGTGTCATATCTGAATGTTTATTGTACATTTAATATTCGAGGTTTTTGTTTTTGTCAGAAGATAATTTCACACTGAACGAGCACATCTCATAGGTTGAAGTAACCGACCATACATACATACATTTTATTCACTCTAAGCCATATACGTGACACACGAGGTGTACAATAGATTACATAATACAACGATGTGTACAACCAAGATTCATAAATACATTAAATATACATACTGTCTGTGCCACGTTTTGCTGCCGACGAACATTTGGCCATTAAACACATTACATCTAAAACATATTTAAAAATAAGTACATTTTCATCAATAACAAAAAAGTCTTCCTCCCCCATAAAGATTATTTCATGAAATTCCATCAAATATTGATTGTATTGCGAAAAAACTATTTTCCTATGGGAATTTAACATGGGGTTTCAATTTCCAAAACTTTGAAGATTGACTCCGAAACCTGGCGAGATAGCTTGAAAAAGATGTAATTAAGACAACAAAAGTTATATTTTGAAAATCGGTCCACAAATAAAAAAATATTTAAAAAAAATAATATTTTTAGCCCCCCCCCCCCCATGTTAAATTCCCATAGGAAAATCGTTTTTGATGTTATTGATGAAAAAGTACTTACTTTCAAATATATTTTAGATTCAATGTGTTTAATAGCCAAATGTTCGGCGGCAGTAAAACGTGGAACCGACAGTAGAATCACTAATATGTGAAAACAAAATAAGATTATTTTTTTCACTCCATCTTATAACACGTTATGGTAATGTGTTATAAGACGGAGTAAAACAAATGTTAGCTTATTTTGTTCTCACTTATTTGTGCTTTTATGTATATTTAATGTCCGTAACTTCAACCTGTGTCACGTCTGTGTCCAAAGTAAGATATTTCACAACAGTAAATAAATTTGATCTCAATCTGATTGTTCGCTATACCCGAGCTATCTGTATCGGTAATTTCTACTTAGTGGTATGGCCGTTTGTTTCATTAAATGTAAATGCATAACGGTGGTACTTTATGTGTATGTCCGACGACTTTTGCTACAGTGGAACCTCTCTAAACCGGACACCATGAATACACGTGTGATCTTATTTTTCATGAGTTTCTTGGTCATTAATCACAGGTGATAATGTGTATTCGTGATCTCATAGCACACAGCTATGGCTCAGAATTATCAAATGCCTAATTTACAGTGCTCAAGCCCCCGAAGACAGGGTGTCCGGGTTAGAGAGGTTTCACTGTATATATTTCTAGAAATGATCTTCCAGAAATATGTGTTTATACAGCTTATAAATAATTCACGGAAACATCTAAACAAAAATATGAAACACGCGAATGAGTATTTACAAAATAATTTCAAGGAGAGGAACTCTATACGATAGCAATCTTTCGTTCTAATCCTCTTTACACTGCTTGTATACCGAAAAATTATGTAATTACTATTTAATAAAATATGTGTATACCAAAAGAATTTGGGTGTGGGCGGTATGTCCATTATTGTATTCGTACAGCCACTGGTAACACAATATTATAGAGTTGATTCAACTAACATTTTGAAATACCTGTATTTATTTCCCGAGACATCTGGAAATCCGATAAAGAAACGAGTGCGGAGCACGAGTTTCTTTGTCGGATTTACAGATGTCAAGGGAAATAAATCCAGGATTTCAAAATGATAGTGGAATACATTGTATGTTACATGCTCTTCGAAAAATGTGAAATTTGCTCTAACGTCAAAATTGTCAATTGTTAATTTTGACAACGGTATAGGATGCCTATACCGTTGTCAAAATTAACAATTGACAATTTTGACGTTAGCGTATGAATTGTTTCTTCGCCGGAAATGACGTCAAAACGTTGCGTCAATTACGTCTCACAAACGTCTAGGAGAAAATATTTCCTTCAAGGAAATGAATCCTTCCAGAATCACGGTAAATCACTGGGTATCATATACTGTTCGTAATATATTAATGTTGCAGAATTAATTAGGCAGATATTTTAAAGGTACATGCCCGCTCAGTAGGCACAAACTGTTATATAAGGAAAATAAATAAGTGTATAATTGTGTCACTATTCCACCGGTTCTAAAAATTACGAGTGCCCGATATACAGATAAAATAATTTAGTAATATTTATTTTACTGATAGTGACGCGCGGTGGTATCAGGCTATTTTCATATGCAAATAAGGCATGATATTTTTTTTAATTATGTATACTAATTAAATGGGTTACCTGAAACAATAATATTTTCGACAGATTATAAAGTATGATCATTGCACATCAAACAATAAATACAGATAATAAATAGTAATGTCCGTTAACATTTTAAGGAAACACGGTTATCGCCCATGATATCAGTGTAGAACTTTACGTCTAATATAAAATGTATAATACTGCCAATAAATACGTGGGGTAATGGTGAATGAGTGTTTATATTGCCAGAAAATGTCTCAGATGATGTCTCTGATATAAATAACAGTTTGTGCCTACTGAGTGGGTATGTACCTGTAAGACGCATACTGCTAAACTAGTCAACAGTGACAACGCACGTGAGCCTTGTATTAAAACGTTTACGCTTTCATTGTTATTACACACAAGTGGTGGTATATTTTTTAAATGCGTTCACCAATATCATACGAAACGAGTCATAACCATTTTCATTATTAAATCTGTCAATAGGTTTAATAAATAGTAAATCAACACAGATTTTAAATTATATGTATTACATAGGTCAGACACATATTACAGGCATTAAATCCCTGCATAGGTATAGCATCATACATTGACGCTGTACCGGCTACCTAATATGTTTTCTGTAGCGGTCTCATATACATATGTATTAAACAGAGGATCTTACACGAGTGATGATTTTATATGATATGTATTAACCCTTTCAACCCTAAGGAACTGGAATGGACTGTGATATGCTAATGTTCCGGCCAATCCAATGGTCACAAAATGATTGTCAGATCGTCCATTTATGAAAAGGGAGTGTTTTTGTTCTAAGAAATATGAAAATTACTTTCAAAAAGTGCAGATCCTGATGAGACGGCTCGTTACGAGCCGTCTCATCAGGATCTGCACTTTTTGCATAAACCGCTATAGCGGGATTTAGGGTTCAAAGGGTTAAACGAGTTTACTGAAATCAGACAACGAGTTTAATAAATAGATTTTATTTATTTCATAGGCACATCATCATAATATGAAGCTGTATTGATTACCTGTTTTCTGTAGCGGGCTCATATGCATATTTATTACACTAGCGTATTATGATTTTTATTAAACTGTGTGATTAACTGTGAAAGACCATTTTATGCAATAAACTAATGTATTAAGATTGTAATACACGCAATTATCATAATACGTCAGCCCCATTTCGTGCAATACACGCTACACACAATGACAATATGTGGGATAATTTGTAATAAAATATTTACTAATGATCACTTATTCAATAATTCATACTCAGGAACTAACACAAATATAATAGGCTATCGATAATGATCATGAAAGATTGCTCGGTGATTTACGAGCTTATCATTGAACTGGTTATACACGATATGCAATATTATGTAAACACACCTTGCTCGGCATGAAGCATTGCAACCCTTTCACCCCTGGTAACTGGAATGGATTTTGATATGTTAATTTTGCAACCAATCCAACCGTCACAAAATGATTTTCAGACTAGTCCATGTATGAAAAGAGGGTGTTTTTGTTCTAAAATATGAAACAGTGCAGATCCAGATGAGACGGCTCGTCACGAGCCGGCTCATCTGGATCTGCACTGTTTGCAAATACCGCTATAGCGGGTTGTCGGTTTCAGGGATTAGTGGCCGTATCTATATTGATTGTGCATGTACATTACTGAAGAGTATGCCAAATAGCACGTGTTGTGTACCAGCAGTACATGCATACAGCAAATCTCTGTGAAACATAATTACATTGTTCTTGATGCTGATAATTTAGTGCTACAAAACATTTTCTCGTATGCGTGTTTATTAAAGTTACATTCCCACTCAGTAGGCACAAACTGTTCTTTATAGGAATTAAATAAGTGTGTCACTAGTCCACCAGTTCTAAAAATTACGAGTGCCCGCTATACAGGTATACTCATTTAGTATTTAAATATGTATTTTATTGATAGTGACGCGCGGTGGTATCGGGCTATTTTCATATGCAAATGAGGCATGATATATTTTAATTATGTATACTAATTAAATGGGTATCCTGAACAAATAATATTTTTGACATATTATAAAGTATGATCATTGCACATCAAACAATAAATACAGAGAATAAATAGTAATGTACGTTAACATGTTAAGGAAACACGGTTAACGTCCCTGATATCAGTGTGGAAATTTACGTCTGATATAAAATGTATAATAATGCCAATCAATCCGTGGGGTAATGGTGAATGAATGTTTGTTTTGCTAGAAAATGTCTCAGATGATGTCTCTGATATAAAGAACAGTTTGTGCCTATTGAGTGGGCATGTACCTTTAAAAAGCAATGATATACACTAGCACAATGAATATGCAAATAAGCCTGCTATACAACATCATTTGTGACTGGAGAAATGGGGCTTATCCGTTCTGTGACTTGCGTATGTCCTGATTAAATAGCACAACCCTGTAGCCTGATACCGATCTACGTATATTGCTTGTTAGAAACATGACGGGTGTTTCATTGGTGGAATGGCGAACAGTGCAGATGCTGATCAGACTGTGCGGACGCACAGTCTGATCTTGATCTGCACTGGTCGCAAAATCCATGAGCCCACTCTCCAGTCACAGCCACATTTTAGGTGATCGGTACTTTATTTAAATGTGTTGAATTTTTTATTATATATGTATGCAGACCTCCAAATACGTTTTGTATCTAAAGAGTATTATAACCCCATATATTAAATTCAATGCATATTTCACTTTTACACAACACATTATGTATTTGCTTCCTTAAGTAGGGAACACATGATAACAACAAAAACAAATTTAAAAATTAACTTATTTGAGCTGCAAAAAAGCAAACACTGTTTGATTTTTGCAGTAAATTTTCAATTTTATTCAGTACATTCACTACTCGATTTGAAAACCAATGCGTATTTTCACATTGCTGTGAGTATTTTGTACTCCCACGTTTGATCATCAATGCGTATTCTGTTAAAATAAGTACGTAAAATACGCCAATTCGCACCTTATCTAGAGCTCTGTTAAGTAACAGAACAGAACAGAACAGAACAGAACAGAACATATCCTTTATTTGGCAATGATCTCAGACCACTTAGTGGTATATGAGTGCATACATGTACAAGCATAATTTATTATGAACAACAACAACAGCATGGCGAGAGTTATGTGGAAGTACTGTACTCGGTCTAATTTATCAGCGAACTTGTTTGCAGGCAAATTTAGTTGCAGTATGAATCGTATAATATAATCAAGAGTTGCATGGTGACGTCGGTGTTTGTGACTTATTCGGTGTTATAATACATAGTATCCATAGAACCATATTCACAGTACCCATAGTCACGACATACCAACTACTTGTATGCATTAACCCTTTCAACCCTAAGGAACTGGAATGGACTGTGATATGCTAATGTTCCGACCAATCCAATGGTCACAAAATGATTTTCAGATTCGTCCATTTATGAAAAGGGGGTGTTTTTGTTCTAAGAAATATTAAAATTACTTGCAAAAAGTGCAGATCCTGATGAGACGGCTCGTTACGAGCCGGCTCATCTGGATCTGCACTTTTTGCATAAACCGCTATAGCGGGATTAAACATGTAATATTGTTATATTAATGGTTTACATTTTAAACATAAATTATTTATCTATCTGTACATCAAAACACGCATGTTTATTGAAATATAGAAAATAAAGATTGTTTTTCACACCACATTACATAAAATATATTTTCTTCGAAATGATAAAATAATTCTAAAGTTGTAATTATATTAAAAATGTCACATGAAAATAGTACATATAGTTGAACCGTGTTCGTCACAATAGTGAGATAATAAATAAATCTATTTCAGATATCGGAGAAACTGTATTTGTTTAGTAAGCTTTCCGCAATAATACGATACGTTGAACAATTCTGCAACTACCACGAACCCACTTTTCCGACGTTTCGGCACAAGGCCTTTATCAAGGAATTAGTTTCTACTAAACGCTAAGTGGCATTCATAATCTAAAATGGATGCCACTTAGCGTTTAGTAGAAACTAATTCCTTGATAAAGGCCTTGTGCCGAAACGTCAGAAAAGTGGGTTCCTGTTTTTAGCAGAACTGTATTTTTTTTAGAACTGGTGGAAATATATAAAAGAAAATATCTTCAGTAAATTGATTTTATTTGAAACTCCACAATGCCTCGCGTAATTACAATGGTAACCTCGTTAATTTATATCCACTAAAACATCCCTTATGCATGGTTTTAATATATTTATCCTATTTCTCCGTGAAACTGTCGTTTGCATTGTTGCCTTCAAGTCTTTGTGACATAAATGTTATATTAATAGAGTGCTGTGTTAATTTAAACTGGGCCCGGTTGCTGAAAACCTCTGTTAGCTTAACATACTGTTAAATCCTTAACATTCTTAAGGATTTAACAGTAACAGAAGCTTGATAATAATATCATATTATATCAGCACATAGATTATATTTATTGCATAATAATTCCAGCACAAGAATATTTACACAATTCCCTAACATCTGATTGGCCCGTAGCATGTCTCTGTCCAAAATTTATATCCCAGTAAACTCCCACGCCGAACTACTTTCCGTAACCGTGACGCGTAGCTGAAATAATTCTGAAGAAAATGGAAAATAAACACATTTTCTTGATGAATTTATTTCAAATGCTGGAATTATAAGGAATGAATGGCCTTTTTGTGGAATTTATCGGGGATATAAGCTTGGAAAAGTCGCGGGAATACTAGACGAGGCCTTAACAATTTCCAATTTTTTTTTTTTTTTTTTTTTTCGAAAATTGTAATTTTTTATCGCTACGTTCAGTATTCCCGCGACTTTCCCAAGTTTATACCCCGATAAATTCCACAAAAATGCCATTCATTCCTATAAACATAGCATCACGTTTGGAAGTTCTACTGATCACCAATGTAGCAGTCGTATTTGCATATTTATTACACTAGTGTAGTTTTATTGGTGTTATTGCACTGCTATTTCTAGTTGCGAACAGTAACTCTTGCAATCTACTCACGTACCGCCCGTAGCCAGATGTACGGGAATAGATTTCAAGAGTTACTGTTCGCAACTATGCTATTTTTTGCCGCAACTATGCTATTTTATGCAATAAAGAAACTTATGTTGTTTGTATTCACATAAGGCTGTGTCATAAAAATGTATTCTTATAACCCAGCATAAGGGCATGCGTATGAATATTTCTACCTTATCGCATGTGAATTTCGAATTAGAATTGAATATCTGCAATTGTTGCAAATGTTGAGAAAACAATTTGTCCGCAAACTTTGAGATTTTCGTCAATCTCCGACGTCATTAACTGATATTTTCCTAGTTGTATCGGTATTAAATATTGTCGAATAAAACAGAACACCGTATAATATACTTGTAATACATGAGCTGTAGCACAGCTCAGACTCAGCCAATCAAGCTGCTTTATTACAAGCACAATATTCAAGAAGTTTGGAAGAAAACAAAGGACAAATAGTGGCAAGATTAGCGCAGACGGTGATGTATTTTAGCCCCTCTAAATTTACTATTATACATTTTGTCAAATTTACAAAACTCCCGTTCTGAGCCCCTGTCCTATCGGATTTGGTCTTATTTCACGCGGAGTAATTGATCGGTTGTAACCGACTGACCTCTCACGCAAGGATATCCGTCCGCGCAGAAAATGCTCTATTCAAATTACACACAGCGTAGTAAAATCAACATGCCTATCTGTGCATTCTGACCAGACTCTAGACTGTCCGCTAAATAAATAATATAATTTGCAATAAATCGAGCATTTTTGAAACAACACAGTCTCCAGTCCGGTTACACGAAATTGACGACTGCGCGGACTGATATTATTAGTGTATGTTGGTTTCACATACCATTTGACATGTTTTGACGTTTAGTCTGTCATATCTGCTTATAGCGATACCGATATGCCGAGAGGTCCTCCGAAAGAGAAAACCGACAACTTGGTGTGTTGTCTGAGCTGTGGCTGACTGATGAAATGGGGCTTATGGGATATGTGAACAGTGTAGCTCCTGATGAAATAACACGCTCCTGTAGCCTGACAACGATATTATATTACTTGTTAGAACCATAACGGGCGTTTCATTGATGGAATGGCGAACAGTGCAGAGCCTGATCAGTCTGTGCGGACGCACAGGCTGATCTGGATCTACACTGGTCGCAAAACCCACCAATCCTCCGGTAACAGCCACATTGATGACTTAGTAGATTCTGGTATCATACCCCATGTAGAAATGCATTTGTTTCTGCCTATGTTCATTTCAAAGACATGACAACAATGTTTATAAAAAAACACATCGAAAGCTGTCACAAAATGTAGAAATTAAATTCAGCAGGAGCTCCGATTTTCCTCGTCAATGTTCGACGTTACTGACTGATTTT
The DNA here is from genome assembly GCA_029237695.1 of Conchocele bisecta. Lineage (NCBI taxonomy): Eukaryota > Metazoa > Mollusca > Bivalvia > Lucinida > Thyasiridae > Conchocele > Conchocele bisecta. The sequence goes on along the minus strand of CM055281.1, from coordinate 18,086,383 downwards.
CGAAATCAATATCGGCTATGTAAGATTCATTATTGGGTCTGGGTGTGAAGCGCGGATAAATTTCGTCAGAATGGTGTATATGCAATGGGTCTCAGATATGCCGGGAAAGTGATGAACCAGAATTTTTGTTTTTAATTGTATCGTATAATTTGTATTTGTATAAATTTTATCGTATTTCTGAACCGTAAACAGATGTTTATATTACTGAAAAATAACTCGCGATGCAAAATTGCAACACAGGTTATTTTTCAGTGTTATAAAAATATTTGTCAATCGATGGTTACTAACTGATTTATTGAAATTAATTACGCTGTCGTCTATAATGGGAACTACTTTCTAAATATGGTATTATAGGAATGAATGGCCTTTTTGTGGAATTTATCGGGGGCATAAACTTGGAAAAGTCGCGGGAATACTGGACGAAGCGATACAAAATTACAATTTTTTTTTTCGAAAATTGTAATTTTTTAAGGCCTCGTCCAGTATTCCTGCGACTTTTCCAAGTTTATATCCCCGATAAATTCCACAAAAATGCCATTCATTCATTCCTTATAATTCCAGCGGATGCGCAGGCTGATATGGGTGTACACTGCTCGCTAACAGCATAAACCGCCATCCCTTAATATTGAGAGATACTAAACCTCTATCATGGGTTAGTGGGAACATTTATTAGCAAATTACCGAAATTCTCATGAACCTGTTTGCAATTGACGACCTTGAGACGTTTTTGATAACAATATTAAGAGCATGGAGGTATTTGAACACACATCTTGCATTTGTAATCAACACAACAACCACTGTATGTTTATATGCGATGATTTATAGTAATTCAAATATTTAAATACCTTTGAAAAGGTATGTTTTGTTTCGTTACATTCAGAAGAAATGTTGAAAATTCGCTTGCAATTAAAGGTTGGATATTTTCGTGCGTCCAGAATATATTTAGAAAATCTCAAGTGTAGATTTTATAGACAGAATATTGTTCTTAAATATTATGTTGTCAATCACATATGAATAGCCTTGACAAATGAAATTAATGAAGTGGCGCAGTCCATATTTTTGCCTCATACAATTAACTTGAAGTGCGTGGGAGGAATAAGATAACAAATATTGATTTCATCAACTAACATTGAAATGATTATACATATTTCGACACATTAGTTTTGTGTGAAATCAACGCTATTTAGTTGATGCAATGATGATGAACTGAATGAAACAAAATAATAACAATATTAAAAAGTATTAAATAAAAAATTAATAATAATAATAATATACACACATTTTAATGAACTTATTGACTTATAGATATGCGAATACATGTTTAGTTAATGCAAAGTATATACTTATATATACTTCTACAGTGTATGTTCTACTTTCTCTCTATAAGAAATATAAATCGAATAAAAGGCATATCGGCGAATTATATATCCTACGCTCACCGTAAATACTTATATATTTATGTTTGCCACACATACGAATACAAATACATACACAAAATAGAGCAATCATTTCGACTAATTCTATTATGTCTTGACATGCATCTCACACTTCGGAATGCAACAATACGCGACCAGAAATTCCCCGTGGGGCGCCTCCTGTCAAATCGACTTTCATATAACAAGTGTTTCCGACCTGCGGCGGAAATCCACTCCGGCAAGTTAAACACAACGCGCGGCATGTTCGGGATTCTACCAAACACATTTCTGGCATGTGCAAATCATTACAATATGAGGGTTACATGATGCCTGGTTTTCAGAGGTTTCACTGTAACTCGAACATGTGACCACTTCGGTGATTTATAATCATGAACAGATAGAATAATTAAGTACAAGTTATTGTTCACATATTGGATTTTTAAGGAATTAAATGCCAGGGAGCGCTCACGACCGCAGCATTTAGTTCCTGAAAAATCCAATACGTGAATAATAACATACTTATAATTCTGCCAAGTGTAGAATGCAAGGTCCCATCCGAGTATTTAGTTTCCATTTCCTGTCGAACAGTTAATGATTAAATATGGTAATATGTAAATTAATTGGGCTTAACAATATGTGAAATAAGTGTAGTACAAGGTTGCCCAGCGATTGACTTAGTAAGCAAACTTGGGCGGGGCAAGCAATAAGTTGGCTATATTTCACATATTGAATTTTTAATAAACTAATTTATTAAAAATTAAATATGTGAACTATAACTATCACATACAGTGAACTGCCGCTGAGACTTTATGTGTGTCCAGTTTAGAGGGGTTCCAATGTACATATTCCATTGCTGGGTTTTAATAATTTTGCTCAACCACAGTTAGATCACGGTTTTTCCGCATGTACGAGGAGATAATCCACTCGCTTTAGCGAGTGGATTATCTCCTCGTACATGCGGACGAACCGTGATCTAACTGTGTTACCACATCCTCATGTCCATACATTTACCCATGCGTCAGATACATAGCTACTATACAAAATCCTGGATTGTGTGAACGCAGAAACAAAACAAGAACATGTATCGAAAATGTGATAATAATATTATACGCTTATGCATTGAAACAAATAATGTAACTACCAATGGATCCTCGTCGAGAAAACATTATTAGAAGAAAAGGAACAAAACAGTTTGAAGTGTTTTCTTGCGCATGTATAACATAATTATCTCCTGTTGATCTCCTCTCGATATATTTACATCGGTGATATAAAAACATGGTTTGACAGCACTTTAGAATCATTTCCTTTGGAAAGGATTCTAAACTGCTATCAAACCATGTTTTGTTCTTGTGTAACATTATTCTTGTGTGGGTGCTTCCGTTAGCATACTTACAAATGCAGATGTGGCGCTCTATTAATTTCTGCATTCGCTCGGCACTATGGGTTAAATGACTTTTTTTCTAATAATAATACATATATTGTAGAAAATATACTAAAGGTTTTTGAAAATCATATTGGTTTGAACTTGGGCAAAACCGTGAATATTGTATTTGCACTCAGTATACGAGACACGCCAAGTGAGTTTGTACCGGGAACATGTGCGATATCTCATGAAAACTATTTACAAAATTGACGATAATATTCGTAAATGACGTCGAAATATGACGAAATTTTCATAGAAAATGCGGTATCCAATTCCGTATTTGCTATGAAAATTTAATCATATTTCGACACCATTTACAGAAAATATCAAAGTTTCTGTTAATATATTTCATGAACAATCGCACATGTTCTTGCGTATAAAACGGCGTGTCTCGTATATGCAAGCATGATCAGGGTCTACAATGTTCGCTGGTAGGTTCTTCAAATGTCAATCTCCGGTTTACTTCGATCGTTGCATATTTTATATCTTCCAAAGTTTGAATCATATACGTTGGCTGTGACTGGAGAACTTAGATTTACGTCACTTGCAATCGGTGTAGACCCATATTAGCCTGAGCGTCCGCACAATATTATCCGGGTCTGCACTGTTCGCTATTCAATTAGTAAAAAACACCCATCATGCTTTTGACAATTAACGGATCGTTAATTGTCAAAAGCATGGTGGGTGTTTTTTTACTTATCAACCTGAATAAATGTATGCCATAGTGAACTAAATGCAAGATCAGGATTTTTTATAAAAATAAATGCAATAAACTTTTTTAAATTGTTTACATCATGGCCCTGTGTAAAGTGGTTTAATTGAAGATATATGGCGATACTAGGACCGCTTGGTTGTTTCTATTTTCATCCCTGTAGGTACATACTTATCGGATTTCCTATCTTGTTGCGTTCAACAGAAAGTTCAACAAGATAGAAAATCTGATACTTATGTACCGATATCGGTGAAAATAGAAACAACCCAGCAGTCCTAGTATTGTCATAATTATATCTTCAATTAAACCACTTTACACAGGACCATGATGAAATCCCTTTTTTATTTTTTATAGTATTTTTTAAAAAAATCGTGATATGCCCCTTTAAACACAAAATCTATAAACCACCATTTCTTCAGTTGGAGCCACATTTTACGCAATATTCTTCCTGCAATTCGCAAACTCTTGTTATCTGCCACAAACTGCTACTCTCGGTTGGCTCAGCCGGAGAAAATGAAACTTACACGTTTTTACGACATTTACAACAAATATACAGACATCTCTGGGTCTCAGGAATTTCTAAACAAATCGTAGAATCTAATCTCTTGCATCAGCAATTAATAGCGACCAACGTAAGCCCTGATCAGACTGCGCGGACGCGCAGGCTGATCAGGACTTACGGTGGTCGTAAAAATGGCAATGTCTATTTTGTCTGCGGGATCGATTTGTACTAAAGCCTGGCGGCTGACTGAATATCGACCGAGCTGTAGCAACGAGCAGTCTGCGGTTGGAATGTACAACGGTTATACCGACATATAAGACGATATGATATGTCTGTAATATTTTCAAGATTTTTTCCATCGGTGTCGGTGTATCGTCGGATCAATGAAATGTGCAGTATTGTGAGCAGAGAGCAGTCTGCTATTTGGAATGTGGGAATTTTATACCGCCCTATAAGACGATATGATCGATCTGCAGTGAGAACATTTGAAGATTTTCAAGATTTTCTAGATCTCGGTACTGATTTTTGACGGAAAATCATCGGAACAATCTACTAATGAATGAAAGTTGCCGTATTCAAGGTGTAGGATCACGTGGTTCCGACGTGACGTAATCTGTGACGTAATTTTTACAGTAGATTTACTTTAAAATCTTCCTAACAAACGGATGGATTTTGATGATATGTACCGCCCGCACCAAATACGATGGCATATGTGTTTTATGGGTGCTCTGAAGTTATTTGCAATAACTGAAAACTTTCATAAAAAATCGAGTACCGTTTATTTCTTACATTCACGTGCTCTAGATTTTATTTACAATTACGGTAACCGATTCTTCGTCAAAACGACATAATTATGAGATTAAAGCCACTCGTATGGAGTACTATACGTTTGTGAGGAAACATGCTTACAATATTATTGCCGAAATATATACACCAATTCATGTATTCTTATGACCCAATATACAATGACAATATGTTACGTTATTCCCTCTTTTATCGTATCGCCGTATTTCACCGATATTGATATCGAAAACCAGACGCATTTCCTGTAAATGCCGGCTAGAATTAACAGAATATTCAGAGCTCATCTGAATTTCGTGTCAATTTCATGACAATGTTGCGTTTCTTCGAAATTAATTTCTGCACAATGCGGCGGATGCGATAAGGATTGCAATACCAACGCCAAGCAGATTTATTGTTGTTATACCATTTACCCAAACGGCGTGTTTTGTCAACACATGATTAGAAATGGACATAAGACAAAACTTACCATGGAATAACTTACGTATTTGACGTATTCATTGCAACAAGGTGCATGATCACGTGGTCACAACAACAATAACGTCGCCCACTCCAAAGTAAGTATTATTTGATATTTTCCTTAATATGCAACGGATTTTGATGAAATATGGCGCAGCAAACTTGTCTTCATGAGCTGCATTTGGTGGTCCATGGAGTTTGGCACAGACTTATGTAGTTTTTGCGAAGAATCGATTTCCGTATCGAAATCGAATCTTCGCAAAAACGACAGAAGTTTGGGCGCAAATACAGAGACCACCAAATGCAGCTTAACAAGACGCGTTTGATGCGCCATATTTCATCAAAATCCGTTACGTAATAAGGACACTATAAAATAATACGTACTTTGAATCGGTACTTGTTGTTGTTGTTGTTGTTGTTAGTACCACGTGATCATACACCTTGTGCAATAGCCGTATTTGTCTAAATATCGTTTATCCTAATTCTATACAGAATGGCATTTGTACAATATTTTTATGCAAAAATGTAGTGTATCTGTTTTATGTGTACAATACTGTTCGTAAAAAATCACAGACGTAACTAAAATGTACTTATACATATTTACACCAGTCCTGCTGTTGTCTTTGTCACTATGATATGTTTTGATTTACAGTTTGCCATTTTCGTATTGCTTCATGGGCCATATGGCTTAAAGTGTTGTATTTTGAATAAACATCTCCCATCTAGGTTGCAGTGTCAGTTTATTAACACAATCAGAATGTCAAATGTGTGAAATAAACGGATATGTCCTATTTCGTTGATCGTCAAAGCGAATGTTAATTGCTTATTAATAGAAACAATACCAATAAAATACTGAATAAATATCTGAGATTATTTGTTATTAAGTTTTGTAATGTAAAAATCAATGAGTCGATGAAACGAATGAATATGAGTGAACATATAAAACTCAGACAAAAGGGTATCAATTGATAACATTGTCGTATAACATTATTCTTTTATTACATCGATTGTCCTGTAAATTAAATAGAATATTGCTTTTAACAAGACACTGGCAGTCCATGTTGCGTCCCTTTCGTGTCTTTGAACTATAATTAATGTCACATAATTATGTATTTGTACGACCTGACCTTCATTTGATTGCATTGTACGGAGCCCCGAAGAGGACGTGGATTTTTTTATTAATTCATTCCCACGAAATAATAATTCGTTCCCACGAAATAACAATTCGTTCCCTCAAGTTAACAATTCGTTCGCACGAAATAACAATTCGTTCCCACGGGAACGAATTGTTAATTCGTGGGAACGAATTGTTAATTCGAGAGACCAAATTGTTATATCGTAGGAACGAATTGTTAATACGAGGGAACGAATTGTCATTTCATGGGAACGAATAGTTATATCGTGTATTACAACTGGATGATTTGTATAATACAGGGTCAAATACACACTAGTCCATAGTTCTACATGGATATCTTGTTACGTGCTGCATTAGCCGTATGTTATAATAATGCTTATTACACCTCACAAGTCAAGGATTGTGTATAGTATTTATGTCTCTGCTCACAAGTTAAGCCGATGTATTTTTGCATAGTCTATGCAGAGACATGACTTAAAATCCTTGGTCTAAGCGATAATCGTCACTACCCCTTAAGCAAGGGAAACAGTACATTACAAATGTACACGCACTGCAGCGCATGTGCACGCAGCGCAGTGTTTACAGCGTGATATTGTAAACACATATCACATGCGCGTCATACATGCGCACTGCGCTTCATTTCGGCTAACTTCGGATTCTCTACAGACGTAAAGCGTCTAGTAATTTATTTATTGATCAGCGTTACCAAATTACACGGTTGCGGAAATGAACAAGAACATTAGCGACAGCAAAAACTAGCGGATGCAAAACGAAACGAAATAAAAATCTAAAATCCTAAGCCTAAGGTGGTAGTCGTGTCCACTGGCACTTTGTGGTATGAACGTCAATAGCCTCTTTAAATCATACACAATGTTACTCCAATATTAAATATCTACAAGGCACGATACTCGCCATCTGTGCAACGAACGGAAGTGGATAATTTACTTTGGGCCTAGCTCGCTAATTCAGTAATTGTAATGCTCGCGAAGGCCGGGACCAGCAGGGTCCCGGCATTCGGCCTTTGTACGAGTTACAATTACTGAATTATAGAGCCGGACCCAAGGTACACTACTTCCACTTCTGTTGGTTGAAAAGATGACGTATGTCATACCGTGTATATATTTAATATCGTAGTAAAATGTGTACGATTGAAATACGCTATTGGCGTTCATACCACAAAGCGCCTGTGGTCGTGTCAGGAGGGGTTTGGAATAATAAAATAAATAATGCATTCGTGGGAGGGCGTCGCAGACAATATCACCCTCAGATATCGCGTGTGTACAGACCAGGAGCCTGTTTAACTAAACTTTGTACGACTAAACTGTTCGTAAGTGCAAACTTATAGTAGTCTGCAAATGTCACATTAACAATGTTTTCTTGTAAACAATTATTGGATTTACATTTATTGACATAGGCTGCAGCCTATGCTCAACAAATGTAAATTCATCAATTGAAATTTCCAGACTATCCTAAATGTGCACTTACGAACATTTTAGTCGTATGAAGTTTAGTGAAACGGCCGCCAGAGTTACTTCTGGAAAACCCTTACACCATTTACACCCTCGTCTACCGCAGTGATAGCAAATTCACCCATTGGGACCCTCAGCGAAACCAGACCCGCATCAACAATGAAATCTACATGCATGCACTTGCTACAATCAATGTCAAATCAAAACCAACACTCCGCTGAATGGGCCGTCAGTCGTCCAATTACGGCGCGCGAAACTAGGTCAGATGCGAAACGGTTACACGGGAGGAAATCGACATTATGCGTATGTAACCGCTGCATTTCGCATTTCTCCGAAAAGAGTCGTATTTCCGGAAATGATGTCGAATGTTGGTAAAACTGTCAGAGCAAATGCGGAATTTCCTACTGCAGTTACTCTGAAAATTGAGTCAACATTCACCGTCATTTACGAAAATGATCACGTGTTTTCTGATTTGTTTCTTATAGCAAATCGCTGTATGTTCAGCAAATGATGTCGAATGGTGGCACAATTTACTGGATAAATACGGAATTGTACGGAGCCCCGCAGGGGACATGGATTCTTTTTATTAATTCGTTCCCACGAAATAACAATTCGTTCCGTCAATTTAAAAATTCGTTCCCTCGAATTAACAATTCGTTCCCACGATATAACAATTAGTTCCCGTGGGAACGAATTGTTAATTCGTTGGAACTAATTGTTAATTCGTTGGAACTAATTGTTAAATTGAGGGAACGAATTGTTATTTCGTGGGAACCAATTAATAAAAAAAAAAAAATTCTACGTCCCCTGCGGGGCTCCGTAGAATAGCATTCCGTATTTGCTTTGAAAATTATACCTACATTAGGAGTCATACTACTAGTTTTCCTAACTGTTTATTTCGAAAAAAAAGTTATATATTCAGTAAATTATGTCGAATGTTGGAAAAATCGCCAGAGCCAATCATTCCGCATTGGCTCTGAAAATGGGGTCAACGTTTGACGTCATTTACGCAAAATATTGCAAATTCAGTGTCTGCGAAACACGGAGCCGCGAGAAAGATAAATTTCTCATAGCTGGTCATATGTGGCTGTGACTGGATAACTGGGGCTTATGGTATTTGTGATCAGTGTAGCTCCTGATCCAATATAACACTCATGTAGCCTGATAACGATGTTTATGGCGTTGTAGAAGCATGGCTGGTGTTTCATTAATGGAATGGCGAACAGTGCAGATCCGGATCAGACTGTGCGGATGCACAGGCTGATCTGGATCTACACTGGTCGCAAAACCCATAAGCCCAATTTCTCCAGACACAGCCATATATTTATCCCTCCGCCGATTGGTAGGAAATTGCTCCATACTAGTACACTAAGCGTAACAATCAGATATACTAAATGTCCGCACTTAGCACACTGTCGATGACATATTTGAATAAAGAAAATGCATTTGTGTATTTTAATATTAAACCAAGGATCTCACGCAAGTGCCCGAGTCTGTTAGATGATATATTTATTTCGGCAATAGTTTAGAAAATCAATTTATTTCAAGATCAGCCTGTATAAAAAACAACAACAACTATCTACACAATGACAGTTCATTTCCAGTGTTAATCATTGTCATTTAAATTACGCTATACGTGTAATGCTAATTTACATTACTGAATAAGGGGCGTTTCAGGATAATATAAGCGGTAAAAACAATTGTTATCATCTTTAATAAAATAAAAAACTTTTATCATATCGAGTTTTGTTTACACAGCACATGGGAATGTAATGAAAAGAGGATGTGATAACACGGTTAGATCAAGGACTTCCGCATGTACGATCGATAATCCACTCGCTAAAGCTCACCGATTATCTTCTCGTACATGCGGACGAACCGTGATTTAACTGTGGCTTATATGTATATTGACGTTGGTGGATCATACTTATTATATTCCCTGTAATGTTCATACACCCATTTGATTGAATCAAATAAATTATAATATACGACTCACGCGCGCTAGTGAAACATACAATCGGTCAGTCGAGCAACAACATGTTCCCTAACGGAAGAAATAGCTCTCAATACCCGCTGCAATGGTCTGAATTTCGGAGGGAAAAAAATAACCATATATATTAGCCTCCGTGTACAGTGAAACCTCTCTAAACAGGACACCCAGGGTGTCCTGTTTAGAGAGGTTTCACTGTTAATCAGGCATTTGATCATTCTGAGCCATAGTCGTGTGCTATGCGATCACCAATAGACATTATCACTTGAGATAAATGACCAAGAAACTCATCAAAAATAAGATCACATGTGTTGTCTTGCTGTCCGGTTTAGAGAGGTTTCCCTTTAGCAGCCAAACTTGAGAACATTCATTTTCGTCTGTACGCAGCGTATAAAAGTAGTAACGCAATTCAATGTATTTAATCTTCATTTCTCCTAATCCGAATTATCTGTCTGTAACGCAGGGCGACTTAATGTAAGTCGCTCTGCGTAACAGACAGATAATTCGGTTTACATTTTTACGTTCCGACGAGGGAACGATGAGACGAAAATAGAGAATACCACGCTACTGTCAAGTTTATCAGGCAAGGCTAGGAAACGCGTAGGAATTCCGAGGCTTGCCGAGGAATTCCTACCGTTTCCGAGCCGAGCCTGATAAACTTGATATCCAAAGACACTAGCCTGGTATTCTGTTTATTCTGTTTATCAGGTAACGTTTTATGCTCGAAAATGACCACATATGACGTCGTTATCTGTGGACAGAACAGGACTTGTTTACATTGCGTCATTACACTGACGTCATTCGGTAACGTCACGTGACGTCATCCGACCAATGGAACGTCAATATTCATCTCATTGTAACCCGGATGTTTGTATCAGGTCAATGCCTGATACAACAATATGTTATCAGTCAGTACGTATTCGGCCAATACAGGGCAGGTTACCTGATAATATTCATAACAAACCCATCATAGTATGATTGTGTTACCGCATCCCTGGGAATGCACCTTTAATGATGGGACGTGAATATTTGTGTAACATGTACGGTATATATAAAACAATTTCCGCTCGTTTTGCGTGCATGCGCACTCCGCCTATACTCCTTGCCAACCACGCGCGTGTATAGCAGATAACGATTGTGACGTAACAGACAGAGTTTATTTTCCGGAACAAATGTGTTTCTAGGCACATTGCGCTTCGTAAGGTTCATACCAGCGTAGTTCCTTGACATTGATGTCGATATTTTTGAAATGTTCCTTACAGCAATTATTATTTGTTCCACGTTTGTCTGCTGATATCTATTTGACAATACATCTAACAAATTATCAACTGCAATTCACCTGCTGTTTTGTTAACACTTCCAACACAACACACAACCCTAAGTAACTGGAATGGACTGTGATATGATAATTTTGCGACCAATCCAATAGTCACTGTATGATTTTCAGATTAGTTCATTTATGAAAAGGGGGTGTTTTTGTTTTGAAAATTATGAAAATTACTTGCAAAAAGTGCAGATCCTGATGAGACGGCTCGTTACGAGCCGGCTCATCTGGATCTGTTCTGTTTGCAAACCGGACATCAGCGGGCTTTCGGGTTCAAAGGGTTCAAAGGGTTCATGAAATCCATTGCATTATTAGATTATTCCGATTTTTTTAAAAGACACATCATCCTAGATGTACGTGATGAAACAGATCAGTAAACAATAATTTAATGGTATATGTGTATCGCATTTTCGAACATAATCATCACCTGAATACACTATTTGATAAAGTAATTTTTATAATAGTGAAAAATAACTAGCGTCGCGAACGTTAGTTTTTCCTCAATCTGTGATTACTAATTTAATTTTATTTAAAAAACTAATCCACCAAGGGAATGGTCTAGAAGGGGAACTATGGCGGTACAGTCTTGTCATACAAATAGAAAAACGTTATGTTTCACAAAAATTGTGTTTCCTCAGGGGAGATAATTTGGTAACACGTTTGAGCTATTACTGTAACGGCTACAGTAATAGCGCAAACGTGTTACCAAATTATCTACCCTGTCGATCACAGTCGATGTTGTTAGTATATAGAATAAAGCATATATTATTTTGAAATCTTGATCAACTCAAATAGTGTGTTTGACCACAGGTTGAAGAGACGGACCATGGTCTATAAATATATCGATGGTCTAGTAACATAAGGTCGTAACTGCTATGCTACAGCATAGCAGTTACGACCTTATGTTACTAGACCATCGATATACCAAAAAGCACCAATAAGTGAACAAACAATAAGCTAAACAAAATTATTGTGTCCTCTTATCAAACTATTACCTAACTCCTATCATTTATTTAGCTTATTGTTTTTTAAATATACCAAAAAGCATCAATAAGGGAGAACAAATAAGCTAAGGTGTTGTTTACTCCCGCCTATCACACTATTACACTATTACATCCCTCCTATCATTTCTAGTTTAGTTTTTTTCACTTATTGATGCTTTTTTTGGTATATTTAATGTATTTGTAGACCATGGTCCGTTACTTCAACCTGTGTGTTTGAGATTTATGTAATTAGCGTATTACATATTACGAAGCGGTATTTTGATTACATGAGACGTCATCCGATACACATTGCTAAAGTATATAGGATGAGGTGCTATTGGTGAATATATCGATACAACAAGAGAAGAAACAAAAACTAGCGAGATAGCTTGGCAATCAAAAATGAAAAACTGAATTTTTTTTTTAAAAAGGAATCTCTCTAAACCGGACACCTTGGGAGGTGTCCGGTTTAGAGATATTCCGCTGTATTCCATGAATATGACTTAAATAAAGGTTGGCGTACTTTGCAGAAATTATGATAAGACATTACCATATCTTTTTATATGTTAAGCGTCCACCCAGTTGACCAAAACCTACTGAAATATCCAGTAACAACATGCAAGGCTTTGAACAAAACGAAGATAAATTTATGTTAAAAGCTTCCTCAACCCGTTGCAAGTTTTTCAGCATAGATTACATTTTAGCCAGCAAACTTTAGAACAAATAAGAATACTCTTATTAAAATGATTCAGTGGACATTCGTGAACGGATTTAATACTTGGACACGTCTCCCAATCAGTTTTCGTATTACTTCACCAGTAAATAGTGTAAAATAGCATACACATTGTGTTTCTTCTTCTTAACAGAACCACTTGCAAAACATACCCGTACGCGGAGGCTTAACCCTTTCAACCCTAAGGAACTGGACTGGACTGTGATATGCTAGTGTTCCGACCAATCCAATGGTCACAAAATGATTTTCAGACTTCCATTTATAAAAAGGGGGTATTTGTTGTTCTCAAAAATATGAAAATTACTTTCAAACAGTGCAGATCCTGATGAGACGGCTAGTTACGAGCCGGCTCATCTGGATCTGCACTGTTTGCATAAACCGATATAGCGGGCTTTCGGGTTCAAAGGGTTAACAGAGAAAGAACTTGATATGGCCTTATACGTGCACAGCGTATATCATTTACAAGGAACCCCATCAAAAGTATGCACGCTGGTGTATTTCGTGCGTCTGGTGCCCGTTTCACTCAACTTCATACGATACAAATTTCCGTACGAACATTTTTAATACTTTGCTTCTCTCATTACCGCGGTTAAAGATACATACCCACTCAGTGGGCACAACGTGTTCTTTATATCGGAGACATCATCTGAGACATTGTCTGGCAAAATAAACATTCATTCACCATTACCCCACGTATTGATTGGCATTATCATACATTTTATATCGGACTTAAATTTCACACTGCCATCAGGGGCGATAACCGTGTTTCCTTAAATGTTAACGGATATTAATATTTATTCTCTGTATTTATTTTTTGATGTGTAATGATCATACTTTATAATCTGTCGAAATATTCTTTTTGAGGTGACGCATTTAATTAGTATAGATAATTAAACAAATATGATGCCCCGTTTGCATATGAAAATAGTCTGATACCACCGCGAGTCACTATCAGTAAAGTAAATATTATAGGAATGAATGGCATTTTTGTGGAATTTATCGGGGTATAAACTTGGAAAAGTCGCGGGAATACTGGACGAAGGCCGGAAGCCTCGTCCAGTATTCCCGCGACTTTTCCAAGTTTATATCCCCGATAAATTCCACAAAAAGGCCATTCATTCCTTATAATTCCAGCATTTGAAATAAATTCATCAAGAAAATGTGTTTATTTTCCATTTTCTTAAGAATTATTTTAACTGCGCCTGACGGTTACGCAAAGTAGTTCGGCATGGGAGTTTACTGGGATATACATTTTGGACAGAGACTTGCTACGGACCAATCAAATGTTAGGGAATTGTGTAAATATTTTTTTGTGCTGGAATTATTACTAAATGATGATATCTGTATAGCGGGCACTCATAATTTTAGAACTGTTGAAACTGTTGAAATAGTGACACAATTATTTAATTCCTATAAAGAATAGTTTCTGCCTACTGAGTGGGCATGTACCTTTAACTAACGTTACGTTACAATTATACACGTGCATGTACACATAATTACACGTGGACACATCCACGAACTATTTTTTCAACATCCGCTGTCAATGTAGATAACGGTTCGTCCGCATGCACGAGGAGATAATCTGCGAGCTTGAGTGAGTGTGGACGAACGTGATCTAACTGTGTTATCACATCCTCATGTCCATACATTGCACATGTGCTGTGTAAATAATGCAGAAACACAACTCGAACATGTATCAAATATGGGATAATGCAGAGCTCCAGTTAAGGTGCGTAATTTGACCAAATATTCGAGGTTTTTTTCTTAGTTCTTCACAAAAACTGGCAAGTTGGGAGTTCTTTAGAATCGTCTCAATGAGACGATTTTAAAGAACTCCCAACTTGCCATTTTTGGTGAAGAAGTAACAAAATTCCCCCCAAAGTTGATCAAATTACGCACCTTAACTGGAGCTCTGATAAGCTAAAATTAAATTTCGCAGTTACAAACTTCTTAGTCTTACGAAGTTTAGTGAAACGGGACCCAGGATACTTTAATACTGAGCGATGTTTTGTTGAAGGTTCCTAAAGGAAACAAATGAAAACGAATGGAACACGAAGTGAAAACGATAGTTTTGGACAAATATATGCATAGAAACGAATATCGTTTGGTTTATTTGTACGCAAAAATCATTGTTTCGTTCAAAAACCAAGCGGCCGTTTCACTAAACTTCGTACAACTAAAATGTTCGTAAGTGCTAACTTATGATAGTCTGTAAATTACATATTAACCCTGTTTTCTTGTAAACAATTATTGTATTTACATTTATTGAGCATATGCTGCATAGACAGCCTATGCTCAATACATGTAAATCCATAAATTGAATTTTCAAGACGATCCTAAATTGCACTTACGAACATTTTATTCGTACGAAGTTTAGTGAAACGGGCCCCAGGTTCACAACTATTTTAAGCCTGTCGTTTCCTTCAACGCATGTGTCGTTTTTTGCACCGCAGGTCGTGTCTTTTACACATCGTTTTCGTTCGTTTTAATTAGAAAACTATATATGTTTTCGTTGATTTAAACGTGTCACGATGTGAAAGCGGGGTGTTAAAGACACGACATGGTAGACACGTTTAAACCAACGAAAACATCGTCTTCTAATTAAAACAAACGAAAACGATATGTTTAAACCAATAAAAAAAACTAAAACGATGTCAAAACGATGTGTAGACGATCGTTTGTGGAACCAGTAGCCTATTCCATCAACTTCGCAAAGTATACTTTTCTAGCAAAGTATACTTTGAGGGAGTAATCATTTATTTTTCCTTTGAAAAGCGTTATTTCATATAGAACTCACGACTGCATATATTTGATAATTAAAAGTATGCAGAATTATTATACTGAATTTATTACATTATCACAGCCAAAATGGCTGTGCAGCCAAAATGGCTGTGATAATGTAATAAATTCAGTATAATATAAATTAATAAATTTATCTTAAAATTGAAAATTTCTCCCTCAAAGCATACTTTGCTAGAAAAGTATACTTTGCAATGTTGGTGAAATAGGCTACTGGAACAAATGCTATCAAAAAAGTATGTTATGTTCTGTTGTAAATGCCGTTAACGCAATTGCGTCTAATTTACCAAACATATTACATTGTTTATTTGATTTTCATAAAACGCCGTAAATATTTAGAAAGAAACACTGTTGAAATAGGAAACATAGTTTTATATATTTAGGGATATACATGTACGATTAACACGTGTCAAACGGTGACCCCGAGGTCATAGAACTCTCGCGAGATTTGATCTTTGATCCCGTAGGATGAATCTGAAATAGTCCGTATGGTATGTACATGACTGGTTTTGTCGCTTCATGAGGGTTTATGCGAATTGTGACCGGTGTAGCTCCTGATCAAATAGCACATTCCTGTAGCCTGATAATGATCTATATTATTGTTGGACACATGACGGGTGTTTCATTGATGGAATGGTGAACAGTGCAGATCGTGATCAGACGGTGAAAATCGTCCATATCTTCCGTAAATGACGTCGAAAGTTGAAATAAATTGCACAGCTCATATGGAGTTAGATTTCGCATGAACTTTATGTCAATTTCCACCGTTATTTACGGAAAATATTTCATGTTTTTCTCAATCTTTATCCGACTGACAAACGTTGATGCGATAAGGGGATTTACACCACCGCCTGTGCTAATCTTGCAAATATTGATTTCAAATATCAAAATAGTTGACTATTGTGCTTGAAATCAATCAGCTTGATTGGCTGGGCCTGGGCTGTGTTACAGCCCAGGCCTAGCCAATCAAACTGCTTGATTGCGAGTTGATATATTGCCAATAGATGTTTAGAAGCGTTGCAATCATGACAAGATTAACGTCTGTAAATTTCAATTGATGGATTTACATTTATTGAGCATAGGCTGCATATGCAGCCTATGCTCAATAAATGTAAATCCATTAATTATTTACAATGAAAATATTGTAAATGTGAAATTTACAGACTATCATAATTTTGCACTTACGAACATTTTAGTCGTAGGAAGTTTAGTGAAACGGGCCCCAGAGGCGGGTCCATATACCGTATCTTACAACCATGCTGGTTTGCTCAGTGCTTGAACGGCGAACAGCGTAGATCCAGAACACACAGCGCGGTAACCCGAAATTTCTGTCTGCAACGCAGGGCGACATACAATAATGTAAGTCGCCCTGCGTTACAGACAGAAATTTCGGGTTACCGAGCCGATGCGCAGGCTGATTGGTGGCTACGTCGGTCGTAAATCCGACACGTTCCATTTTATAACGAGGATCGTTTCAGATGCAACATGTATGTTCCCCCAACTCCATGGCAAACAGTGTATGCCCTGATTTGACTGTGTGGTTACACCGAATAAAATGACACTACATGCCACGTGTTTTCGTGGTGAGTAATGCTTATTATAGAATCGTCTTAATTCGTTGTTTTTTTTCCAGCGTAGAACGATGGTATTTCTCGAAATCGAAAATTAGATTTTTTACCAACGTTATAAAGAATTAGACACGAAAATTGATTTAGCAGCGATGAGATAGAAACGGACTTTTCGCATTTGTGACCAGTGTAGTTCCTGATCATTCTACGTTCTTATCTAACCTGTCAATGTTTTACTGCATATAGAGGTGTAATACTAATAGTACACCCCGTTGTGTATATTCCTATGGTAGAATGAATATGACATACATACATGTACATGGATTTGATAAAGTATCCGTTGAATGCAATGCGAACAGTGTATACCCTGATCAGACTGCGTGGTCTACACTGATCGCAAAGACGGTAAGCCCGGTTATATCCTGACGTGGATTTTGTATTTACCGCTACCGACAGAGATTGGGAAAATAGCGAAAGGTAATAAACGATTTACAACGGAAACAAACATACAAAACATAACCATAGTTACGGTAAACATCCAGGTTACAGGTATGGCTTTTATTGCTTTTTGCTTTCCACCAGACCCGATAAGCCTGGTATAATTGACAGCTTGGCAAAGACGGCTGGAAAGCTTCTCGTGCGAATAGCCACCTTGTTGCCAGGTAACAATATAGCAAATCAAACAGATAGTATGTTGTGTTCAGGTTCCAACGTAGTCCGTAATACATAGACCATGATTAAAGGTACATGCCCACTTAGTTGGCACAAACTGTTTTTTATATCCAAGACATCATCTGAGACATTTTCTGGCAAAATACACATTCATTCACCATTACCCCACGTATTGATTGGCATTATTTTTCATTTAAATCAGACTTACATTTTCACACTGATATCAGGGGCGATAACCGTGTTTCCTTAAAACGATAACGGACATTACTATTTATTCTCTGTATGTATGTTTTGCAATGATCATACTTTTATAATCTGTCGCAAATACTATTTGTTCAGGTGACGCATTTAATTAGTAGCAAATAATTAAAAATATCATGCCCCATTTCCATATGAAAATAGCATGATACCACCGCGAGTCACTATCAGTAATATAAATATTACTAAATGAATATGTATGTATAGCGGGCACATGCAACTTTTAGAACTGGTGGAATAGTGACACAATTATACACTTATTTAATTCCTATAAATAGCGTTTTGTGCCTACTGAGAGGGCATGTACCCTTTAAAGATGGGGTCCCGCACCTATTGTATAGGTTATTTAGTATTGTTTCAACCATTAGATGTGTCATTAATATGTACAAATAGCAATTAATTTGTATTACCTGGTACACTTATTGGTATTATTTTGCCTTATTTGAATGACCATTTTATTAAGTTTAATGTTAGGGGAGATAACCGCGTTTTTTCTCAAAATATTAACAAAAATCAATAGTTATTCAACGGAAATCAATACTTATTCGTACAATGCATTTTATAGTGTACACTAATTACACTTTATAAGACATCGACAGACACGGAAATCGATTATTCGCAAAAACAACAGAAGTTTGTGCGAAAATACAGAGACCACCAAATGCAGCTTAACAAGACGAGTTTGATGCGCCATATTTCATCAAAATCCGTTACGCAATAAGGACGCTATAAAAGAATACGTACTTTGAATCAGATGGATTCTGGAAATTTCAGTACTTGTTGTTGTTGTTAGTACCACGTGATCATACACCTTGGATACGATCAACGGTGTGTATTATCCACACTGACTCAGGGTGATTGCAGAAACTTAGTTCTGAGTACATGACTCTAATTGCATTACATTACATTGCATTACATAAACGTTATGGCGGTCTGCAAACGGAAATTTGGAGGTACTACTCCGTCTCTGGCGGAGTAGTACCTCCAAATTTCCGTTTGAAACGTTCTTTGTTTCCTTGTTACTTCGTGGAGAGTGACCTAAACATTTTGCTAATAACCACTTTATTAGGTGAGTTGAGGATAGTATTTTTGATTCATATCGTAAACATTTCTTTCAATACTATAGCGAAGTATGAAATTCAACGCCCCGCAAATTATTGCTATATTTTAGTGCGCGAAATGGAAATGTTATTCCGCAAATGTATAACATTGACTGTGGTGTAGCGATATAGTGTAACCTGTTGCATATAAAGCGGAAAACGTACAAATAGTTATCTCCCAGTAAAACTAAAAAATATATGTGCAGCATTAAAGTCAATACATCAGATGAAATATGACATGTAAAAAATATCTCAGTATCTCATTTTATTTTGCCGACCTCGGAAAATGTTTTGAATTCGCCGTCACGTTGGTAATGCAATTCCACACAGTGTTGAGTTCTACTAGAGGTGGGTGGGGTTGGTATTAGATATAAACGTGAAAACAAACGAATTTTGCATTTTTCATTTTCTGAATCTCCATTCCTTTATAATTAAACAAATATTTACTTTTTGCATGTTTTGCCTGCGATAATTGTTTTTAAATAAATTCCAAATACGCGCATATCGGAAATTAATAATGACGTTACACAATGACGTCACACTTATGTTACACTACCGCCTGAGCTAATCTTGACGATAATTGTCAATTATTTTCTTGCATAATACTTGAATATTATAGGAATGAATGGTCTTTTTGTGGAATTTATCGGGGTATAAACTTGGAAAAGTCGCGGGAATACTGGACGAAGGCCGGAAGGCCTCGTCCAGTATTCCCACGACTTTTCCAAGTTTATATCCCCGATAAATTCAACAAAAAGGCCATTCATTCCTTAAAATTCCAGCATTTGAAATAAATTCATCAAGAAAATGTGTTTATTTTGACAGACGGCAGCCATTTGTTTACAATGACAGCACTGACAGCGCAACTGTAGAAAGTAGTTCGGCGTGGGAGTTTACTGGGATATAAATTTTGGACAGAGACTTGCTACGGGCCAATCAAATGTTAGGGAATTGTGTAAATATTTTTCTGCTGGAATTATTGTCCCATGAAATCAATCAGATTGATTGACTGAGCCTGAGCTGTGCAAGACTAACGCAGGTGGTAGTGTATAAGAGTACCTATAAGTTGTACAAATTCTCGAACTACAGATCATAGGCGCTCGGAGAATCGGAGATTATGGAATGTGACGTCGGTTTGGGAGAATTATGTCTACAAATTAGAACGACTGCATGCTAAGTCATACCATGTTGCAATAGAGTTTTGTCTCTTCAAAGTTGAACAAGTATTTGTACTTGGGCCGGCGACCTATATACATGAAATAAACAACTTAAACTTGAATTTGAACAAAATATTGACTAGCAAGTAAGATGGGACATTCAGAAAATGGAAAACCTCTGAAAAATATTTTAATTGTTGTCAGAGACGATTACGCTTCCAGCACACAACTGTAGCCTATTTCACCAACATTGCAAAGTATACTTATCTAGCAAAGTATACTTTGAGGGAGAAATTTTCAATTTTAGAATAAATTTATTAATTTTTAGTATACTGAATTTATTACATTATCACAGCCATTTATGCAATAGATTCATTATAATAATCCTGCATACTTTTAATCATCAAATATATGCAGTTGTTAGTTCTATATGAAATAATTCATTTCGGTAAAAATAAATAATTACTCCCTCAAAGTATACTTTGCTAGATAAGTATACTTTGCAAGTTTGATGAAATCGGCTACTGATCCGCTTTTCTTTTCACCTCTCAGTGAAACAATTGTATGGCCAACTCGGAAAAATAATACATTTTATATATTTTTATTCTGTTCTTCCCAAAATATTTGTATATACATTTATATTTCTAAACAGATTAAACTAAAGGATTACACTTACACAAATGCTGTATCATGTACTGCAGTGCAAATACCGACACGCGATAAGGGCGTTTTAATTGGATAATGCTTAATATGGCATTATATTGCCCGATTCAAACATCTCTGTACATACTATCCTGAATTGATACTTGATAGCTTAAGAAAATATTTCATTTTCTGCTTGAGAGCTCAATAATTCATAATTAATGGCAATATTTAGTTACAGCATATAAACGAAATGTAGACCACACCGGTAATGTACACCTTATAATGACAATATGGGGTTAGTCATGAGAAAGCGGCTTAATGCATTGCCTTTCATAGTTTGCGATCAATATACATACATGTTACTGTAAATGTATATCGATATACGAAAAGTGTATATTAGGCGTTTATCAGGCAACAAGCTTGGTATTGGCCGAAATACGTACTGACTGATAGCATAATGTCGTATCAGGCATTTAGTAGCTACGAATATCCGGGTTACAACGAATTGAAAACTCACTTGTCATTGGCGTCACATGACGTTACCTAACAACGTCGTTGTAATGATGCAACATAAACCTGGCCACGTCACAATTGTTAATTATGTAGCGAAAAACGGTACCTGATAAATTGAATACCATGCTAGTGCCTTTTGATATCAAGTTAATCAGGCTCGGCTCGGAAACGGTAGGAATTCCTCGGCGAGCCGAGGAATTCCTACGCGTTTCCTAGCCTTGCCTAATAAACGTGACATACAAATACACTAATCTGGTATTCTCTGTATAGCGAATGGGGGCCAGTTAATTAAACTCTTGTAGTGGTCGTGTATGAGCCAGACGGGGTCACCATTACCACAAGCCGGGGCGGGGGTGTGGGGGGGGGGGGGGGGGGGTTCCCATGCCACTACATTATATTTTTGAAATATACCAGATATAAATTCCTAAATCTGCTAAAAACCCATAAAATGGATAGTGACAATTGTCCCCACCCAAAAGTGGTAACAGTGACCCTATCGGTATACACTATATATTGTATAAATGTTTGGAACGGTAAAATAAACACGACTAACACAGCCAGTAGTGTACAGTCAAACCTCCTCGAATAGCCGCCTCTCTAAAACAACCCCCTCTCTGTAACAGCAAAATGAGTTATTTTCCAATTGAAAAAATGCCTGTACAGTAGGAAAGTTAAATTATAGGCAATTATTCAACCGAGAAATAAAATGTTGGCTGTTATAGAGAGGGGGCAGGGTTGTTGTAGAAAGGCGGCTTTTCATGGAGTTTTGACTGCATAATGCCACAAATGGAAGACTCGGACCTATAGGTCCCCGGCAAATGGCCGATCCAGAAAGTTATCCCACCCACAAACCTAACACGAATTTTCTGTCTTGTAAGTCGCCTTGCGTTACAGACAGAAGATTCGGGTTACCACCAACCATAGGCTGCGCATCGTATTACCGATGCATAGAGCATCTAAGTGAGTGGATAAGATACTTTTTATTCGAGCGCTAGCGAAGAATTATACAACCAACATCCAAATTTGGGGTCTTACAGCTTTTTATGCAAATGAGCTTATGTCGGTCGCAGCAGATATTTTGCGGGTAGAACTTTTTTTAAAAACACGGTCTTACGCCATAAAATATAGTTATAACAACTTAGCTTGATCGCCTTTTAAGTGTGATAAATGTTTTTGCTTTTGTTTTGCTAAATTTATGTTATTGCACATTTTTCCGTAGTCTATAAGAGTGCGACGATTAACCGCCATACTCGATTATTCGCGATTCGTAACTCCATGGTTCGGTGCATGAATACAATCTTCAGAATAAGTCTCAAAATAGAAATATATTTATTAGTTTGTGTTTTCCAAAAATCTATTTTTAACTCTTTGTTGTTGTTGCTGCTGTGACATTCTCGCGCTTATTTTTTACGAAACGCTCTCCACTCTAGATTAATTATTAGTCTATGCGTCATCCACAAACACACACTGCTAATAATTTTAGGGCGTTCAGTCCTTTGATTTAATTGGCTATTGTCTGATTCCTAGGTCCGAGCCTTTCACATGTGTACACTATACGAGGTCTGTGAATCTTGACGAATTCCCTTGTTTATTTCACATTCCCAACCATTATGCGAAATGAGAGCTCAAAATCAAGCAGTGTGATTGTCCGTGCCTGGGCGTAGCTTATCCACGGACAATCAAACTACTTGATATGGAACATGCGAATCAAATGCATGTTGATGTATAGGAGTGTATCAAATATACTTGGTTAATAAGGGCATTGCTATCATTAAGATAATCCTCTCGCTGGCAGCCTTAACGCATTGACCGTACAGACAAGGTCAACATACGTCCTCGGTGTCCTTGACATTGGGCAGTCGGACGTAGATCGTACGCGAAACAAAGCACCATCCATAGACGCACATTGCGGCCAAATATTATCAAAATCGGTGAAGAGGTTCATGAGTTATTTAAAAATGAAGGTGTTACTAACGTACACACGCACGTACGCACGCACGTACACGGAATAACGCTATATCCATCTTGCATATCGGCGAGGGGATAATAATGATGAATGAGTAAGCTCAATAAGACTCAATAAGGGGTGGTCAAAATTCTCACCAGCCTTGTTTATCAATGTACGGATCATATACAGTGGAACCTCTCTAAACGGACAACAATACATATATGTGATCATAATTTTGATTGGTTTCTTGGTCATTTATCTCAGGTGATAATGCCTGTTCGTGATCGCATAACACACTACTATGGCTCGGTATAATCAAATGCCTGATTTACAGTGAAACCTCGCTAAACCGGACACCCTGGGGACCTCCCAGGGTGTCCGGTATAGCGAGGTTTCACTGTCACATGCATGGTACGAATTGTACGGATTTCCAAATGCAGATACATAGATTTATCATCATAACAGCAGTATTTATACAATCTGAAGGTATTACATGTCTCTAGAATGTTAATTGTTTGGTATTCATTGTCAAACAAATATAATTGTTTGCAGACTTAATGTAAATAGTCTAGTGTAAAATAAAAAACGTTGTTTGAAATTCGCCATAATTATATAATAATGTAACAAATGCCATTCAAGAAATCAAAATCAAATCATCGTGTTTTATTGTGTAAGAACACAATTTTTTTTGCGGAACAGAACAGAGCATACTTGTATTTGAAGTCAGATTACATAACATACGTGGGCAAATAACAGATTGTATTACTATATTATTTTATCAAAATATTGTTACTAGACTGGCCAGTGGTTGTGCCGTTCCGAAGCGCAGTTGTAAATTCGTTAACACGATATGTTATCAGTAGCCGATTTCACCAAACATGTAAAGTATACTTATCTAGCAAAGTATACTTTGAAGGAGTAATCATTTATTTTTCCCGATATGCATTATGTCATATAGAACTAACGACTGCATATATTTGATGATTAAAGTATGCAGAATTATTATACTGAATTTATTACATTATCACAGCTAAAATGGCTGTGATAATGTAATACATTCAGTATTTGTTTTTTTTCATTTTGGCTGTGATAATGTAATAAATTCAGTATAATTAAAAATAATAAATTTATCCTTAAATTGAAAATTTCTCCCTCAATGTGTATTCAAAGTATACTTTGCAATTTTGGTGAAATAGGCTACAGGTATTTAAATAGATTTATGGGCGGATCTATTCTGGCCTTACACTGAAACTTGCGGATATATATAATTAGCACTAACTGTATATGAGAGATAACCAAAGTTATCGACCCCATTAAATGAGACACACCATGCGATTGTGTACCTAGGAACATGTGAGATATTTCATGAATATATATATATATATATATATATACAGAAACTATAATATATTCTGTAAATGACGTCGAAAGATGACGAAATTTTCATAGCAAATGCGGAATTTCGTCAACATTCGACGTCATTTACGGAAACAATCGTACATTTTTTCAATATTTTTCATGAAATATCGCACAGATTCTGAGGTACACACAATCACCTGGCGTGTCTCAAATTTAATAATTTCAATTTATGGATTTACATTTATTGAGCATAGGCTGCATATGCAGCCTATGCTCAATATATGTAAATCCAATAATTGTTTACAAGAAATCAGTGTTAATGGAAAATTTACAACTATCATAATTTTGCCCTTACGAACATTTTAGTCGTACGAAGTTTAGTGAAACGGCCCCCTGGTGTGTCTCAAATTTAATAAATATTGTCCTAATGTCAAAACATGCATATTATATGCATGTTTCGACTCGAGGACACCTTTTTTAATGTATTTAAATTGAGCGAAAACGTTCGAGGAAAAGTCCGCATTTGCTTTTAATTGTCACCGACCTGGGATATTGTGAAAAAAATATTTCTTCCAATTATTTTAGATATAAATTCACAAGCGGTAAGACATTTTTATATTGGCTGAACTACTAATGTAAGCAGATCTGTTTGAAAATATGATCGTTTATGTACGTTTGGCACGCACATTTTGTTAATGAATGAATTCAACGTGCAGTTTGAATTTAACACGTTTATAATGCAAGCTCTGCCTTTAGCAGGAACATATTGTTCCGACGTTTCGGCATAAGGTATTTATTATTATAATGCAAGCGTTTTGGAGGACATTTTAAGTTTACAATTGCGTGGTGGAATATGGAACATTCGCATCCCATCATCTGCATTAGTTGAGGACACGTAACTCTTCCAAACCTCCCATTGCGTCCGTAGCAGAAGGACAATACGCACACCGTACCACGTGCTATCGCTAAACTGTGAGGCCTGTGAAATCATCGCCCATCTGGCGCGGCTCGGAAACGGGATGTGCTCGGCAGAGCCTCGCCCATCCCGTTTCCTGAGCCTTGCCAGATATGTTTTCCCATTCACGGCACTAACCTACAATTCTCTATATATTTTCCTTATTTCTGAACCAAAGTATATGTTGTGACCACTCATTTGAACCGTCTCGATGAGACGGTTCAAATGGTGGTCACTACATATACTTCTGATGAGAAATAAAGAAATTCTTGAGCCTTGCCAGATATTTTTCCCATTCACGGCACTAACCTACTATTCTCTAGCAGAAGGACAATACGCACACCGTACCACGTGCTATCGCGACTGCAGTTGTTACCAAAACAACAGTCGGACGCGTAAATTGCTAAACTGTGAGGCCTGTGAAATCATTGCTCTTAGCTAGTTAACCCCATGTAATTTAGGAGCACATTCGTCGATAGTAGTTGCAGATATACATTTATCCCGTCAACAGGCCGTGAAACACGGTGCCGTGAAACATTTTTGATATCCAGTCAATACAATTTTTGCATTTTACAGCCATTTGTAGGTGTTGACGGGATAAATAGAATAGTAGGTTAGTGCCGTGAATGGGAACAAATATCTGGCGCGGCACGGAAACGGGATGTGCTCGTTAGAGCCTCGCACATCCCGTTTCCTGAGCCTTGCCAGATATTTTTTCCCATTTACGGCACTAACCTACTATTCTCTATATACTTTACATGGTAGAAAAAATTGCCTTGTAAAGCATATTTGTATCAGCAACTGCTATCGAAGACTGTGATAAGGGACGGTATCAAGGTGCACAATCAAATGGTTACAACAAGAACAACAACAAGTACTGAAACTTCCAGAAGCGCCTCCGATTCAAGGTACGTATTCTTTTATATTGTCCTTATCATGTAACGAATATTGATGAAATATGGCGCATCAAACGCGTCTATGCATTTGGTGGTCTTCGGTACTTTGGCCCAAACTTATGTCGTTTTTGCGAGGAATCGATTTCCGTGTTTACTGTTTACCGACACGGAAATCGATTCTTCGTCAAAACGACATAACGAAGTCCCGAGACCACAAAATGCAGCTCGTGCATTTTTATAAAAATCTGTTGCATATTAAGGAAACTATCAAATAATACTTACTTTGCAGTGGGCGCGCTTTCAACAATTTCAGTAGTTGTTGTTCTAACCACGTGATCATGCACATTGGGTATGCTAAAGACAGTACCGGCCAGCAACGCCACAAGAGGTGAAACTGGCTGATGTCTGGATTTAATGGAGTTTAACTGCCTGTCAGCAGCTACGGTCATTTCAGGCCGGGTTAACGGGGTCGAAAGGGGGGGGGGGTGTAAATGCCAAAATCAGAATTGAATATTTACAGAAAAAATATTCAGCCATGAAATTAGAATAACCTGGTGCCAGGTCCTCACCAAATTATAATCACTTAGCCCCACCCCCACCAAAAAAGTAATACGATTAGTTCTAATATTATTTCTTTTATAATGGGTGTAACCGGATTCAACTCTCATGTACCAGAAAGCCAAAAATGTACATGAGGGCCAAACCAGGGATACCGGTAGGAATGAACCATATCGTTAAAGTTATCCTTCGCATGCTCCCAACCAGCCACCCAACGCTGATGGCTGGAACAAACAAATATTGCCGACTTGGCCACTCCATGTGCCGTATAGGATACAGTAACGATGCCATGGGGTTCACAATATGATGCATATATGCAATTCAATTTTGCTTTATATGTTTTATCACCTTCCGTTTTGCGCATAACCGAGACTCCGTGGCATTAAAACTCAACACGCCTCATATTGTCGTGACGGGTACCATACGCGGTCTCGAATACTCCAGGCAACACTATACAACAAACACAGTATTTCTCATCGATTCATTTATTCAGTGACAAAACGCTAAACAACAACATAATTAAATATGGACTCATATTGAACCAAATACGGTAACATGTAAACAACTTGTTACAAGATTCTAGATAATGAGAACATGTATCTAGTGGCCTGGTAGACCCTTTATCGTCCCAATTTAACCATGACAAAACCACAGAAAAAGAGACTGTTATACTCATAGCCTTGTATTTATAAACAGTGTACATCCAGATGAGAAGGCTCTTAACAAGCCGCCTCGGTGTGATCTACAATGTTAATATGTTCCACTTTGTTTTGCAAACTTACCCAATATTAATATAATATACGTAGTCCAAATATTAGCGTAGGTGGGCCCATGCTAGATATTCCAGATATTTGGGGGTGAACGGTCTACTATTCGCGTACTTATTTCACATGCTGTGGGTTTATACTGACGGTAAGTGTGGAGAGTAACCGTGACCCTAGATGTGTATTATCTTGTTATCTCGGAGTATTTACGGCTACATGTATATGTATTTTAAGTATACAATATTATAGCCCGTACATGTTGTTCGGCTCATGAGCAATGCCCAATGTCAATATGTACGACTGACTGAATGATACACGAAATACAATGTAACATATTTAGCTGACTTCCAAAAATTAATTTCGGAAAAAAGGTACATTTTCGTGTTTTAACACTAAATTTGACTGTATACCTTTCGGGAAAGCAAATGCACCCGACATCTTTGCAACACATTCACATTTCTCAGCATTAATGAACTATGAAATATAGTTTATGTTTAGTTGGTGAATAAAAATAGGTACTGCCGAATCATTTAGCAGAAAACAAAATTCGTACAATGTGTAACCTCTCTAAAACGAACACCATGTGAACTCTCAGCGTGTTCGTTTTTGAGAGCTTCCAACGTAAAATGTATATCAAATAAGTAACATAAACATGGATGAAATTACAAACAAAACAAAGTACATATACATAGAGATCGCCGAATACATAGCACGGGGGTTTCCCGTAATGGGACAACATATTGAAACATGTAGACTACTTTTACAGAGCTCCAGATAAGCTGCGTATTTGCTTAAATACCCAATGCTGCAGACAACAATAAACCGACCACAAATGTAGCATGTTTTTCTTATTTTTCCATGAAAACACATCTTGGTATTTCATTATAATTGTCTCCAAGGAGACAATTCTAATGAAATGCCAAGATATGTTTTCATTTAGAAGCAAAGTACAATGTATTAAATATTTGCTGTCTGCTGATGTGTAAACAGCAGTGATTTTATTTTACCCAATTAAAATTTTGAAATACCAAATTGTTTCTTTATCTGGAGCCCTGCTTTTATCTACATTTTTTTCTAAATATCTCAAATTCGATACAGTGCAGCCATCAGGGTATTATATAACACTGCATTCCGATAAAACCATCCTCATAGCTTATTTGTATCGGAGATAATTCGAAAAAATTTACATAAATGTAAGTTTTCTGAAAATAACTCTGAAACAGCTCAGCCATGAGTACGACACCAACGTTTTGGTATGCTGTACCACAAATATGTATTCAGTAATTGCGGGGATACTTTGGAAAAAGTAGAAGTCAACCAAAATAATAGAAGCGCATATATCGTGTACACACATATGTCAATGCCCGTTCTAAACTATTCATTCATGTGCAGTACTTAAAAGCATGCGTGCTGCAACCTAGCCTATTCATTCATTAAATAGATCACACAATTCTCAATTACGTGAAAACGCATACAGCGTTGATCAACAATACGTCGTAATTTCGACATTTTGACCTAAAACGTCGTGTGCGCTTCTACCACTGTTATAAAAGGACTAATTTTGTGGTAAAAATGCCTAGAGTAAAATGAGTAAAAGCTGAATATAGCCAGTTTTCGCATGTGAATGTGTTTTCATAAAATGTTGAGTATAAGTTATTGTTCACATATTGGATTTTTAAGGAATTAAATGCGAGGGAGCGCTAGCGACCGCAGCATTTAGTCCTGAAAAACCCAATATGTGAACAATAACTGACTTATAGTTCAGCCAAGTGTACAATGCAATGTTCCATCCAAGTATTCCATTTCCTGTCGAACAGTTAATCATTAATTATCCCGTCAACACAGTGAGTATGTGCCGTGAAACACGGTGCCGTGAAACATTTGTGATATCCAGTCAATACAATTTTTGCATTTTACAGCCATTTGTAGGTGTTGACGGGATAAATAGAATAGTAGGTTAGTGCAGTGAATGGGAAAACATATCTGGCGCGGCACGGAAACGGGATGTGCTCGGCAGAGCCTCGCCCATCCCGTTTCCTGAGCCTTGCCAGATATTTTTTCCCATTCACGGCACTAACCTACTATTCTCGATATCTGTGAATATACAACTTATTGGAGTTAAACGTTGCAATATGTGAAATAATCGGAGCACAATACTGTGGCTTAGAAAGTACGGTGAACTATAATGATCATTTTGATCTACGTCTGATATTCGTACGCAGGTCGGTCGCCTCTTTTGGACCTTATTCACATTGCATGTAAAGCACCGAATATTCGTCAACGTACATGGTTGTATGAGCTAATCAACAACTACATTGTCAAACACAAAATGAACAATAACCTATAAAGATAAAAAATAAGCCATGCGAAATGCATATCAAACGTATATTTGTACATTAGTACTTAACTCTTAAACTGTTTGCTAATATTATACGATCTGCATTGTCTGAAGACTGTTTGACTCAACATAAACTGCGTGTATGTTTATACTACCGTGTAACATGTCAGTATATTATATAATGTCATTGAAACATGATAACGCTATTAACGACTCGAGATATTCGACCATCTAGGAGAAAGTCAAAACCGCCCTTATGACGAAACCATCCTTCGAAAACCGGCGACCAAAAAACAGATATTGGGACAGGGTATATTTTTGTATTTGAATGAGCGACTGGAGAAACGGGGTTTATGGGAGTTGTGACCCCTGTAGATCCTGATCAAATAGCACACGCATGTAGCCTGATAGCGAGGTAGATCGCTTGTTAGAAGCATGCCGGGTGTTTCATTGATGCAATGGCGAGCAGTGCATATCCAGATCAGACTGTGCGGAAGCACAGGTTGATCTGAATATACACTGATCGCAAAACCCAGAAGTCCCATTTCTCCGTTCACAGTCAAATAATAATAATGTACTTTTTTGTATTTACATGATTGTATATACCTTTTTCTGGGGGAAATCTGGATTGAAGCAATAGACGAAAAAGTAATATATTTGTATTAATTACAAACAGTGACATGTGCTGTTTTTCATTTTGTCTTAGTTCTCACAATATGTTTTAACAGTGCTTACAATTCTCATGTACTGCAACAGCATGCTTGGCAAAGTAATCGTGAATATAAATAAAGAACAGCTGACAACAAAAGTTAATTCAGCGTTGCAAGGGTTGATATTATACTCATATCCTTATACAGGACATACAACACGCTGTTTCTGAATACAACGCATACATATGCATATGACTAAGTTTGTAGTAAAACATTCACACTATCCACAGGTAAAATACCACAGCGAACGCAGGTATTAATCTTAAAGCTTTAATTGTACGCGTATTCAAGTCTGATTAAAGTTACTCCAATAATAAAAACATAAATCATGGAAACGAGCCCACTTCGGGAAATTGTAGATACAATACAGCGACAATATAATTGAGCGACCCGACGATGCAGTAACACTATAGCGCGCTAGAAGGGCAGCCATAGAATTGAGTCCTCCTATTTAAACAGGTGATTGGCTGGTGTATGTCTGTCAACCCGTCTACTGAACAATGACACTACAGGTTTTCGCAGGTGAAATATACTACAGATCGCGAATTTCCCACGCCTGCTTATGCAGTGTTTAGTTTTGCGTATCTTTAGAAAACACTCGTTGCACATTCATCGAGAATACCAGGCTAGTGTATTTTGATATCAAGTTTACCAGGTACGGCTAGGAAACGTGTAGGAATTCCGAGGCTCGCCTCTGAATTCCTACCATTTCAGAGCCGAGCCTGATACATTTGGTATGATAATAAACTACCATGATATTCCGTGTATCAATAGTTGTGGTATCTCCTGAAAACATTCGTTACCAAATCATATAAATACAGCCCTAGTGCATTTGTTACCAGCGTATATCTTGAACGATCTACATATAATTAATTCATGATTCGATATATTTGCAAGCGTAAGCCACCAGTGAATGGCGTAGTAATTTACTTAAACATTATATTGCATCAAACATTGTAAATTCGATAACATGCGCATAATAACTTGGCTATAATTGGTACGCTTTACTGAAAAGCATACCATTATATCAATGCATATCGACGCGAACTTGGCCGAACTAATTATGTCACATTAGAAGGGCAAACTAGTGTAAATTGCTCGGTGTATATTTAAGCTATTTCACATACAATATAAAACGACTGGTTGTAAACCACATACTGTCTATAGCTTTTTCTCCGCAAAACCATAAAAATTGTTCCTCTCAACGACGGTGCAAGGTACACACACTGTTCGCGTGACAGTGTATGAATAAAAGTTGTTTATATCGGGCGTATATACAACAATGCAACACTGACAATCCATATTTTAAGACGCTATTTAAGACAGATCACTAAAGATAAACTTTACAAATATGAATAAACCGAGAGACATATGCGAAACCACAGGTTAACAGAAATGCGAAAGCGACATTAGATTGATGTGCGAAAATACACGTGCAGACAATGATCAGGGGCGGATCTAGAGGGCGGGTTCCGGGGTTGCAACCCCCCGTTCAGCCACGGAGCTTACAAAGATCACAGTTTACCACCAGTCGGAGTCTGAATTTAAATGCCGTAAAACACAGGAAAGTGCATTTCGAAGACGTCAACAATAGGACAACCCCCTAGTTGCGAACGGTAACTCTTGCAATTACTCCCGTGCCGTCCGTAGCTAGCTACGGACGGTGCGGGAGTAGATTGCAAGAGTTACCTTCGCAACTAGACAACTCCCGTTCCCCAAATGCTGGATCCGCCCCTGATGATGTAACCGTATCTACGTTATCAGTGATTAATCTGCTAAGATTTTAATTTTGCTGGTGTCTATCCGCATTATAGATTTCCCGATATTTCTGAATCAAATAAAGTAGGAACCAACGCTCACAAGGAAACAGAATACGGCGTCGACGGATACAGTAGTACAATTGTACACCACAGCCTGCGTTATGTTTAAGAACATCTATTGGCAATGCAAACTCGCAACCACCCTGGGCCCGGTTGCTCAAAGCTTCTCTTAGCTTAACAGACTGTTAAATACTTAGCATTGCTAAGGATTTAACAGTCTGTTAAGCTAACATAGGTTTAGAGCAACCGGGCCCAGGTCTACCAGTAACATACACCACCGTCCACGTTAATCTCGTCAAGATGGCAACGCTTCTGAACATATATTGGCAACACCGACTCGCAATCAAGCAGTTTGATTGACTGTGCCTGAGCTGTAGCACAGCTCAGGCTCAGCCAATCAAGCTGCTATCTTTTAAACACAATAGTCCAGTACTGTGTAATAAAGGAAATTGACAACTATTGACAGGATTATCACAGGCGGTGGTGTATTGCTGTGGTAATATGCTTGTCCAGACTATGTCATGGTGAATGGTTTGCGACGACGGTATGTATATTATTTTCCATTTACGTGGAAGTGACTGAAGAAATTGGGCGTATTAGTTTTGCTACCAGTGCAGATCACGATCGGTAAAACACGAACCATGCTTCTAACAAACTATATACATGTATATCGTTATCACGCTGCTGGAGAGTTTGTTTGCTGGTGTTTAACGGCCTATCAACAGTTAAGGTCATATAAGGCCACTCTCAACGGTTTCGATCCCGTATTCAACCTGCTGGATTGGAGGTGTGGTGGGGGGGGGGTGGGGGGGGTCCCAGAATCAGAACGAGTGCTGGATTGGAGTGGTGGTGGGGGGGGGGGGTCCCAAAATCAGAACGAGTAATCATATTACTCATATAAAGGGCATAGCCAGATTCAACTCTCACATACAAGTAAGCCAAAGACGTACATGCGGGCCAATTCAGGTCTCTGGTCGGGATTCCGGTGATGATGAATCTTGATTGTTAAAACAACTCATCGCATGCCCCCACCTGCCACCCACCCTACTGGCGAGAGCTAGTTGCTCAGGAGCAACACTGGTCACAAATCCCATAAGCTCAATTTCTCCGATCACGGCCACATACATTATCATTCCGCTCTGAATGGCATATCTCTACTCTTCAATAGCATTTAACGTGTGATAAATCCTTTTTCAGGGCCTGTAATATATTGTTATTTCTATTTTGTTTAAACTATTGCCACATGAATGCGACTATAAGTACTTCGAAGTAAAAGCACCATTCTGATAACACGCCCTTTAAATCGACCAAATGTGCTGACAAACGCAATAAAGGTAATATCGAATATATGCATACCTTCCATAACTATTTCTTACAACCACCATAGTGTACATTACGCTGCCGGTTATGATGCGGATTATTTGCGGTGGTACACCACGCCTCCGCGTCAATTTCAATTTCTGTGTTACACAATACCTGCATATTGTTCTTGAAAGCAATCAGCTTGATTGGCTGAGCCTGAGCTGTAGCACAGCTCAGGCACAGCCAATCAAACTGATTGAGGCACAGCCAATCAAACTGCTTGATTGCGGAGTTGATATTGTCAATAATAGATGTTTATAAACGTCTCCATTTTGGCAAGATTAACGCAGGCAGTGGTGTACAAACAAAGAACCAAATCACGCATCGATAACTCGCATGTTTGTAATTGGAATGCGAAACATGGCATATGTTCAGCTGGTGATAGCGCTGTTGCCAAATAATTATAAACTAAATAGCTATCAATTATACATAATCTGCTAGCTCAGACATAAATCACGAAACGCGAGTTTATATAAAAGAACCATAGAACACACCACAATGTGTTGACTTTTGGTGTAATGCTACATAAGAGAGCATAAAACCACGAGATCTGTTAGAATTGTATACAAAATTCGGTCAATATGCCAAGAAGAAAAGTCTAGACGAGTAAGGAAGGAATGCATTAGTTCGACTATGGTAATGCGGTCAACCTTTTCAACACCACATGCCTGTATAGTGGTATTGAAAAAACGTGTAGATCCAGATGAGCCGACTCGTAACGAGCCGTCTCATCAGGATCTGCACTTTTTTGAAAGTAATTTTCATATTTTTGAGAGCAAAAACACCCCGTTTCCATAAATGGACTAGTCTGAAATCCATGTTGTGACGAATCGATTGGTTGAAAAAATAACAAGTCAAAAGCCATTCCAGTTAGTTAGGGGTGAAAGGGTTAAAGTGAAAACCCGATTTTGATTTAAAGATCAAGACGTAATAAAATAAGTGACACTCTTACATATATTTGTTAAAAAAATCGGTCAAATATAGAATAGTACATCATACACATCAGGGATTCCGCTGGGGAAAATAAAAAAATCGCCACTTCAAAAAATTTGCGATAAAAAATTACAATTTTCGAAAAAAAATAAAAAAAAATAAAAAAAGAAGAAAATTGTATTTCTGTTTTCGCCAATTGTTTATTTTTATCGCCAATTGCGAAAGTAGCGATCGCCAGCGGAATCCCTGGTACATGTACATTGTATTGTGTACATCAACTGAGGTCACTAGTATCATACAGTGCTATTCCAGTACTCATTATAATCATCTCCTATGACATTCGAGATCTCATAACAGATGTCACAATACATGCATCTTTGCACAACGTGTCGATTACCGCAAGTTAAACAAAATCACTACTTATGAAACATTTCCCTGGCCCGATATTTTCCAAATGTTCGACGTTATTAATTTTGTTAAGGCGGTCCCCCGGGCGTCCGGTTTAGAGAGGTTATACTGTAAAACAGACGAACGACTACTTAAAGACAAGCGTGTGTGCATTGCGATCGTGAACAGACATTCTCATTCGGGATGTAAATGGCAAGGAAACGTATCAAAATTAAGCACAACTAACGTGTGTATGCGTCCTGTTTAGAGAGGTTTTACTGTACAAGACAACGTCACACTCCTCATGATAATCCCCGACCACATGCATCAAGGTGCATGATCACGTGGTTACAACAACAACAACGTCGCCCACTCCAAAGTAAGTATTATTTGATATTTTCCTTAATATTCAACGGATTTTGATGAAATATGGCGCAGCAAACGCGTTTTCATGAGCTGCATTTGGTGGTCCAGGGAGTTTGGCACAGACTTTGGCACAGATTTATGTCGTTTTTGCGAAGAATATCCGCAAAAACGACAGAACGCAAAAACAACAGAAGTTTGGGCGAAAATACAGAGACCACCAAATGCAACTTAACAAGACGCGTTTGATGCGCCATATTTCATCAAAATCCGTTACGTAATAAGGACACTATAAAAGAATACGTACTTTAACTCAGATGGATTCTGTACTTGTTGTTGTTTGTGGAGAAACGTATACACGTTTTAACGACAATACAACTTATTATATACGTGCGTTCGTTTCCCATTGAAACACAATGCAACGCAAGCCGTCAATATTTTTTCAACATCCTAAAATATTCTGAATCACCACAAATGTGTTTATTTTATCTATAGTGTATATAATGTATGGGGCGCATATAAATTCCGAGTGATGTACGTACAATAAAAAGGTTATTTGATTTGTCTGTGGATATATATATATGCCACTCGTTCCGCCGCGCAACCATATTGCGCTCATAAATAAGCGCAACATCGCACGTTAGGGAACTCATGCAAATACAGAGCTTCCGTTAAGGTGCGTAATTTGACCAAATATTCGAGGTATTTTTCTTAGTTCTTCACCAAAAATGGCAAGTTGGGAGTTCTTTAGAATCGTCTCATTGAGACGATTCTAAAGAACTCCCAACTTGCCATTTTTGGTGAAGAAATAACAAAATTCCTCCCAAAGTTTATAAAATTACGCACCTTAGCTGGAGCTCTGCATATATCACATACACATCAAATAACCTATAAATATACTATTTTACAGGGAAAAATAGATGGATATCAAATGTTAACATTATGGAATTTATATGCTATTTTATCAGTAAAATCGAATGATTAATATCGCAGAATGCAAAACCATTCATCGACCTGGGTTGTAAGTTTTACGAGAAGGAAAATCAGCAGAAACCGGAAAGTTCCATATATTCCACATATTATATAAGATTTATCTAACTGTAAACGGCATGAATAGCAAAATATGAAGTTGTTCGTCAGCAAAAATTAATTAAAACTGCAATAAACTGAGAACAAAACTGTTTTTTACTAGATTGTTTTAATACTCATTATGATTACATTTCGTAATTAAATCGCAATTTGACGAACATTTTGATAAATATCCAGAACGGAACGTCATTCCATTTTTTGTTGTACATTTTGACATTTCTGTGGGACATGTTCGTTTATTTATTGGTGTTTAACGGTCTACCAATAGCTAATGTCAGTTAATGCCGGGCCAATGGGTTCGATCCCGCATTTAACCTGCAACATAAATCCTAAAATAAGAACGGAATATTTACATCGAGATAAATATATATTCAGCCCTGAAATTATATGGTATATATGTGAGATCCAAAATATATATTTTCAGAAACAAGTTACTCATGTAGAAACGTATATTTATAGATTATATGAATTGCATGTGGATATATGCACAAGTTCCGCAGCTTGCCTTAGGCGCAGTGCTCCAGTTAAGGTGCGTAATTTGGAGGTAAATTTCTTATTTCTCCATTAAAAATGGCAAGTTGGGAGTGCTTTAGAATCGTCTCAATGAGACGATTCTAAAGGACTCCCAACTTGCCATTTTTGATGAAGAAATAACAAAATTTCACCCCAAGTTGGTCAAATTACGCACCTTAACTGGAGCTCTGTTTAAGAGTATATCTTCATACATACACATCAAACTCTTCTTATTATATACGTACATCACTCGCACCTTATATGCGGGTGAAAAACATAAGAAATATATATAAAATAAACAAATTAGTGTGCATTTACAAGGAACTGTTTTACCCAGATGAAAATATGGAACAAAATATTCACGGCTTGCCTTCCATTGTGTGTCAATAGGATACGTATATAACAAGTTGTATTATTCAAAACGATGTAAACGTTTATATGTATTTATTTCGCAATGAAATTAGCCTCGTTGGCTTAGCCAACGAGGCTAATTTCATTGCGAAATAAATACATATAAACGTAGGGTTAATGCTAGTATGTATGTTAGGTCCCAGATTGTATTGAACAAAGTACGAAACTATATATAGCCAACTATGGGTGTATTGTATCAACGGTAATTGGCAGATTTACAATATAATAATTAATATATAATTATTATATTCTTATTTTACAATTTGTCAAGGAATACGAATTATATAGTAATACTTTAATGGAATTATCTCGCTATGATAATAAGTTTGTTATTTCTTAATTATTAATTTAGCCAGATATGTGTTTCAAATTTAAAAGTCGCTATATTTTAATTAAAACGATTAGAAAAGTCTGTAGATTATGTACTAGTACAATACATACTAATCAGTTGTGGAAATGAACATCTGTACGTATACTTGGAAAAGTAGGTTAGCTTGATTGGTTTACACTTATGCTTGTTCAAAACGATACCTCAGCTCGGAATGTATAAATATACAGACGGCACTTAATCGCTCGTTATAAGTTATGGTACACTTATTATATAACGAACGCCAAACGTATACACAGGGTTAACCCTTTCAACACTACAGGCCGCTTTCCCAACGCTTGCAAACAGCGTAGACCCAGATAATCCGGCTCGTAACGAGCCGGCTCATCAGGATCTGCACTATTTCTGGATAGTTTGAATTTCTTGTTTTACAAAATACCCATTTTCGGATTAATGGAAGTGTTCAAAATGCTACATGGAAGAGTCTATACCAGTTACATAGGGTTGAAGGAGTTAGCTGTTACATAGTGTGTACGCTATTTTGCGGGTCTGCCAAAATCTAGAGGAATGGAATTTACATAAACGGGCTGCAACGTATATCATAAACAGGACGATAAATCACACGCCTAGCCAAACAGTTAGTATATGAATAGATATATAACCCATGGTGGAATCTTTCTGCCATGCCATCTAAATAACGCGATAGCTAAGACGTTTTTTACGTCCCGTATAAGTCGTCTTGACTACATACTTATCGCCAGAAGATGATTAATTCGCTGTTAAGAACGAAACGAATTAGATAACTAACATGGAATTGATGCAAAAGAAAGTGCTACTACCAACAGTGACATAGTTTTTATTACATTTTATTTCGTCTCGAGTTACTAAGAACAGTCGCGTTAAAACTAACTAACTGGTCGAAACCAAATAAAATACATTACGTCGCCTTACTGTTTTAATATGAGGAGCGAACAATAAAAATAAATTTCACAATCGATATCACTATATATAGTGAGCAGTATCACAGTTTTGACGATATTTCGTGTTAATTATCTCGTCCAATTTACCCAATCTTGATCAGTTAGTAGGTCGGTATGACGCGATAACAATGTAGTTAAGACAACGTATCAGGTGTATTAAGACAACTTAGCTATCACGTTATGTATGTGGCAGAAATATGCGACCATACTAACCAGAGAGGCCAACGTATTACCGAATAAGCTTGATGTGTTATAAAAATATACAGGTAAGCTAATGTACTGTTCTGTGCCTGTACAAGCAGATCGCCCATGCGGGTCATCGAGTGTTAAAGCTTGCTTAATATACATCTCTTTGCATCCTGGGAAATTTGTGTTCTATAAATAGTTCAAAAATAGCAGACGACAATTCATTATATATATTCTTTTATTTCTCCCTGTAAATATCATGAATATGTCTTGGAATTTCATTAGAATTGAGTCCGGAGGATTCAATTCTAATGAAATTCCAAGACATATTTACAGAGAGAAATAAGAAGCATTCATAATTTGTTGGACGTTATTTTCACTGCTAGCATGCAAAGAGATATACAGAGAAAAGCATGCTACACCAATCAAATACGCCTCTCCCTATAAGCTTACTTAGCACCTGCTATTAAATCATAACCTTTCATCTACTGTCATTTTGTTAGTGCACTATTATGTATGCAGAAATAGGTTGAACAATGAACAAGCAGAGTTCAAATGAAATAAATGATGCTGGCAGTGCATTTGCATAATATTTAATGGAATATACAGTAGGTCACTGAGTATGAAAACTGTTGTGAGAACGAAATTATTGTACGATTATGAAGATGATGCATTCGTTCACCTGTTACTTCGGCTAATACAACACAGTTCGTGCAATTTACAGAAATACGGCTAATTACCTCGGTACAACCTGTAGCCCATTTCACCAACATTGTAAAGTATACTTTGAGGAAGAAATTTTAAATTTTAGAATAAATTTATTAATTTTTATTATACTGAAATTATTACATTATCACAGCCAATTTTGGCTGTGATAATGTAATGCATTCAGTATAATAATTCTGCATAGTTTTAATCATCAAATATATGCAATCGTTAGTTCTGCATGAAATAATGCATTTCGGAAAAATCAATGATTGGTCCCTCAAAGTATACTTTGCTAGGAAAGTATACTTTGCAATGTTGATGAAATAGGCTACTGGTGACGTGTAAGATTACATACACGCAATGCCAAATTGAAATCACAATTTATGCCACATAATTGTTATATATGTTTTTGTTAAAACAGTTGCACGTTTCAGTAAACATTCACACGCTACTTAGTAGTCAACACATATAATTATATATAATTATGCTATATGTTTAAGAGTCCATATTTAGAAATTATCAAAACTAATATTTTCGATACGATGTATATGTTTGTTTGTTTGTTTGTTGGGGTTTAACGGCATATCAACAGCTAAGGTCATTTAAGGCAGGGTCAATGGGTTTAGTACTAAATCCCATATATTACCTGTACAAGTACATGTTCATGTTCAAGTACGTGTACAAATGGGGGGTGGGGGGCGATCCCAAAATCAGAACTGAATATTTACAATAACAAAACTATATATTCAGCCCTGAAATCAGAATAATCCTGATCTGATGCCAGGTCCTAGCCACACCAGAATCACTTGCCCCCTCCCAAAAGCAGTAGGATCAGTAATAATATTACTACTTTTATAATGGGCAATAACCCAATTCAACTCCCAGGTAACTAAAGAGCCAAAGATAAAAACGTACCTGAGGGCCAAACCAGGCAAATCGTGATTCCTATAAGGAGGAATCCATACCGTTAATTTACACCGTCTCATTCGCCCGACCAACTACCCGCCCGACGTATACCGATGTACATACATACAATGAAGCATAACTCATAACTTGTATATTTCACAGGTCGTATTTTCACAATTACCATTAAATTAACTAAATGTATTTATTATCCATTGTTGTAAAGTCATTTTTTTATTAACTTTCCGACCACATGATCTTTATAAAAAGATCATGTGGTCGAAAATTTAATAAAAAAAAATGACTTTACAACAATTTGTATTAAATGTGCTTCCCTTCGGAGGTTATTGGAAATTACTATATTTATTATCGTTTGTGTAAACACTATGTTCCGATGATTTGTTTGTTTTATCTATCCAAAACGTTATACATGTATTCAACATCATAACTAATTAATCGTCTAACTACATGTACACAATAACAGACATAAACTTTACACATAAAACATGCCAAGACATTAACCATGAATAAATATCTAACTAGAAATTATTTCACATTTCCACATCTACAATATCACGATGCCGATTATAATACAAGGTAAGTGTATACGTTAATGATGATGAATCCCCGTCATATATCCAGAATGCAACTAAACGTTTATATTACACAATACCCAATCATGAGTGTAACGATTTCTGGCGACAAAACACATTTAGTATATGTAAGTTTCATACATGAATCCGTAGTTTGAATCAGTTTCTGTTCACCGTATTGTAAAACAGAAT
Organism: Conchocele bisecta; assembly: GCA_029237695.1. Classification (NCBI taxonomy): domain Eukaryota; kingdom Metazoa; phylum Mollusca; class Bivalvia; order Lucinida; family Thyasiridae; genus Conchocele; species Conchocele bisecta. The sequence goes on along the minus strand of CM055281.1, from coordinate 18,044,429 downwards.
ATATCCACAATACATAACCAAACAATAAACTAATATTTGAATATCCATCAGCAACAAAGGCATTATATGTGTGCGTAGGTAGTTAGGGAAACATTTTTTTAAATTTTGAAATGAATGCACATCATCACTTACATTGGAAAGTGAATCATTGCAATTTTGCAATTTATGATTTATGAATTATCAATTGTGTACTATTGCTACAGTGGGGTCAGCGTGTAAGTGCACACACGAACGAACACGACAGGTTGGAACCAACCTGTTGTGTTCGTTCGTGTGTGCACGCTGACCCCACTGTATTTGTCAAAATATTGCATGGTGCAATATTTGGATAAACAGCAATAGTAAAACATGTATAATTTAAGAACGAAATATTCCTATTAAATGTCATTATTTATGAAATCAGTCAGAAATAAAAAGTCCCTACCTGCCGACGCAAACATATTGTATCCATTTTGATTAGTAGGTAGCTGGAGGACACACAAACACTACTTTATCGTTTGCCCTATATAGCACTCTTGCGAACAGCTTGAATATCCGGTTTGTAATTACGAAGATTCGAATTAACTCTGGATTCGTCGTCATCAGTGAAGGCGTACTTATCCACGTCTTTATTGTTGTTCGTAAATTTTGATTTCGCTTCACTTTGGCGAGCAATACTTTTGGTACTCAAATCAATGCCGTTGATTTGTTCACTATATGTGGGTTCACTCTTACTTTTCATTTCATGAATGGCAGTAATAACATTGTCGATTGATTTCTCTTTGTTCTTCCGTACAGCACTATTTGATTTAATGTTCTTGGGGTTGTTTTGTGGAATGTTGATTCCATTCAAATCGGATTTCAGATTGACTGGAGACTTCGTCGAGTCTGGTGAATATCCACATGGAGACACTGCTGACTTCTGACCGTTGTGTGGAGGGACAAATGGCATACTTGGAACAGTTGGCGATGTTCCGTATTGGTATATATACGCTGGATGGGGAACGTAAAACGGTGTCTGACAAGAAACAATATTACTATGAGAGCTAATAGTTTCATTTTGTTTTTCAGCGCATCGTGGTGTTCCGTTTGATTTATCCGAAGATTCTGTATCACCTTGCAGAGATTTAGATCGATACAATGGAACGGCCAGCCTCTCGTTGCCATACCTGTAACTGCTTGGTGAAAACAAGTGGCTTGCAGAGAAGGTACTGTTTATAACGGGAATATTTAGAAACGTACTTGGCCTATGGGTAGGCATTCTGGCACCACTAATTGAAGCAAAGTATGGACTCTGGTGTCGGTACTCAGGTGACTTTGCGCTGACCTTTGGCTCAGATGATGTCTCTGGTTGTTTAGTAAAATCCGACGTGTGTGCTTTATCCATATGCCCGGACTTCTGTGTTTTGATATCAGTCAATGGTTTATGAATATCTGTTGGCATAGCTATTGGAGTCATAGGTGACATATCCAACTTGTCTGTGATGCTATGTGTCATTTTAGAGGACAATGTACAATTGGCGGAATGTTTGTCAGGTTTCATAACATTTTTGACGATAGCTTTGTCTGATGGCTGCTTCTTTGATTTTACCACTTTTTCCGTTACTGATTGTTTACGGATTGACTTAGTCTCAGTTTGATTAATACTGCTAGTTTGTTTTTTGTCCTTAATAATTTTATCGCCATAGCTTGCAGTTTGTGTTTCTGTCACTGTTTGCGTAGGTGAAATAGGACTACTTTGTTTTAATCTATTCAATCCACTGGCAGTAGTTATGGTATATTGTCCGTTTGAGAAGTACAACACTTGCTTTGGAATCTTTTGCTCTTCGTTAGGTGTCACGGCTTGTGAATCAGATTTGTGTCTATGTCGATTATCCAAATGTTTATCAGTTAATGACTGGGTATTCAGCATGGTTGAATCATACACAGAATGAGAATATCGTCGGAACGACTGCTTCCCGCTTTTATCGTTGTTCCTAGGTTGTTTTGGAGAATGGCTTCGCGATTTATGCTTCTTTGGCTTCTTAACAGGATGACCCTCCATTTTGATTTCTGGTGGTTTGTTTTTTGGTGGTCTTCCACGTGGTCGACCAGTTTTTGACGATGCTCCTTTCTTTGTCACTTCTTCACATTTGAGTTGTGGCATTACGGGAAGTGTGTCTTTCTTACTGTCTTTACTATCAGACAATGTATCAACAGCAATGAGGTTAGTGGCTTTCCGCAAGCCCTCAAATTCATCTGACGTATCGGGTAAATCCATAACAAAGGAATGATACTGTGACTGAAAGCCGGTTGTTTCTGATCGAGATGGTGACTTAGCTAGTGATTTAATTGGAGAGGGTGGCGGCGAAAAGGAAACTGCGATTTTTGTTGGTGATAATGGTGTTATTGTTGGTATGTGACTGGTGGCTGTGGACGAAATCGACTGTTGTGGCATTGTTGTGTCCGTAGTCGTTGACGAATCTACTGAAGTGTCAGTATTTATTGGTATCGGAAGGTTTTTAACATCTGTCGAGCTACCAACTGTTTTTAGGGTCTGTGCTTCCTTATAAAAGTCATTAACATCCGTCTCAGTTGATACTGAAATCCCTTCCTTAGACATTTTTCCAGATAATTCCGCAGTATCAGTTTCACACGACGCATCTACAGTAGACCTAACTGATGAATCGGAAATTGACGTTGATGGTGCATTGTCACTTTCGCAAGACAGTGGCAAATCCATCTGATCAGCGCATGGCGGTTCTGTTTGGCATGATTGTGTATTTTGTGTTGACGAGACAATTGGTTCTGATACAATATCCTCTTTAGCTGAACGTTTGGTATCTATTGCACTAGAATATATTTCACTGGAGTATGATGATGGCTCTGGCGTGTTTGTTTCACAGTCTTTAGTTTCTTTAATGGATTCACAATCCTTCTTTGTCGGAGCTTTCAGTTTACTTGGTTCTTCTTCCGCATTCATTTCGACTTATCTATTGGTTTATTAGAAACATCCATATCTTCAACCGTAGCTTGTTTAACTTCATTACTTTCACACACATCCTTTGCTGTCATATGATCAACTTTCTCTTCCATATCCACTTTCCCGGCATCTACTTTTCGACTTTCCTCAACAAATTCTGTATGTACAACATCACTGGTGTCCATATCAGTCTCTATATCTTGTATGATTCCACTGTCATTTTTCTCATCTGTTTCGCTTGTATCGACTTTGTCCGACTGCTTCATTTCTGACTTAACATCTAGTTTATCTACACATTTTACCACTTTTTGCAATACTCGTTTCTCTGCTTCGCTATCCACATCTACTGGTGTTATGTCACATTCGTCGTTCATAACAGTACTACTAGTGCCATTACTTTCAATTGTATGAACTATTTTGTCATGTGTTGGTATTTTGGCAGATGCCGCACCTTTGCTGACTTTTCTGCGCCGGCCTTTCACCTTCTTGATTTCTGCGTTTGTTTTAAGTTCTATTTCTGGAGTAGAAGTGTCAACCTTTTTTACTACAGCTTTCTGTTCTGTTGAAGGTTTGATGGCGATCGATGGCGACATGGATGACTTGAACCGTTTGGCAGGATTCGTATACACCGAATAGTAAAGTTGTAACGGTCCTTTCTGTAACAGATACATAGAAATGTTAACGAGGGCATCGTTAGCACTACGCTAATCCCCTCGCTATCAGCATTGATGATAAAACATGTTATTGAATAAACACAACATACGTCAACGCATTTGTCTTACAAACAAGATGAACATACTGCAAGTCCTCAGTGACCTTGACCTTGGGCGGTCGGAAGTGGGTTGTTTGCAAAACAAAGCACCATCCTTACACACACATTTATTTGGCCAAATGTTATCAAAATCGGTGAAGCGGTTCAAGAGTTATTGACAAATGAAAGGTGTTACTAACGTACATACGTACATGGACTAACGTAACAATATTTATCCCGTCAACACAGTGCGTATGTGCCGTGAAACATTTTTGATATCATGTCAATACGACCTAATCACTGCGTACGGATATCTGCGGTTGTCATACTAGTCGATTCTCCGATTTTGAGAATGCGGCTGGGGTTATGTGTTATAAGCTACCTGTAGACGTTGACGGGATAAATGGAATAGTAGGTTAGTGCCGTGAATGGGAAAACATATCTGGCGCGGCACGGAAACGGGATGGGCGAGGCTCGAAACGGGATGGACTCGGCAGAGCCTCGCCCATCCCGTTTCATAAGCCTTACCAAATATGTTTCTCATTCACGGCACTAGCCTACTAGTATCTATATCTCTTCCTGTCTATCGGCGTGGGGTAACAATAAACGGGTACGAATCGTGCCAGTACAGCGGGGTCAGCGTGTAAGTGGACACACGAACGAACACGACAGGTTGGTTCCAACCTGTCGTGTTCGTTTGTGTGTCCACTTACACACTGACCCCACTGCATAAAGGTTATCAGGCGTGTATAGATTATAGATTGCGCGAGCTACCGAAAACTAGCAACTAGTAACTTCCAAATATGTGAATATTGTCACATTGGTGAAGCTTATTACGAATATGCGTTGCATGCTCAAAATGTTATATTCGGCATTATAAATGTTATTAATTCGCTACAAAATACACATTTACGGGTGTTAAGTTATCGGCTGTGTGAAGTTAGCACTGCAACCGCAGATCGTTCATTCATTGATATTTACAGTGCTATCGAACGTTGTTACAGCACTGTCCATCGTTTATATCACAGCTAGTATGTATGTACATGTATGCCCTCACTCGTGAAACATTGCAATACAGAGTACATACTTGCCTATGGTAGCCCACCAGATTAGAATGTCAGTGAAAGGGATTACCACAAACTGATCCTCAATTTTCAAAACATTATGTGTACATTCTATATTTATGACATATGCAATTCAGGCGCGGATCCAGGATTTCGGGTTATGGGGGGGGGGCGTAACTACTTAGCGATACTTGACTATATTATCGAACGAGCTATGCTCGTTCGATAATATAGTCAAGTATTGCAAAATAGTCGACCGAGCAGAGCTGGGGATGGCACTAGGGGGGTCCGGGGAATTCCCCCCCCCCCGGATTTTTTTTTGAAATCTACATCGCATTTCCTGCGTTCTGGCGCATTTTGGAGCAAAGATATTGACACTGTCACAGTATGTTTAGACATGATTTTTGATTGAAAACGTTTACATTTTGAAACAATAAGACAACGACCGAAAAATTAATGGAATACATGGCACTTGGCATGAAACGTGCCTTGTAACTTGTAAAAAATCTTTACTCGGCGAATGTTAGGGAAGGGGTCCGCCCCCCTGAATCCGCCCATGCAATTGCGTTCACTTACTCTGCGCCATGAGTATATGTAAGCGACGTCCATCAGCGTGTATCTGTTGTTCAACGATTCATCCGTGTGGTATAGATCAATCTGGAGACAAGAAGAAAGTGAAATGGTTTAACGGCAAAGCAACAGTTACTGATATGAGGACAAGGATATAGACATTTCCAACAACCAGAAGGGCGATATGATAACAATATGGAATATCGTAGAACATATTTCCGACTTGTTCACGTTGTCTCCATTACATTGACGCCAATCGGTCATGTCATGTGACCAGATGATCTAGCACTGGAGACGTCAGCGAATGTAATTATGATACCGTTGTGACCGGTATATATATTTTGTTTGTTTTGTTTTTTGGGGTTTAACGGCCTATCAACAGCTAAGGTCAGTTAAGGAAGGGTCAATGGGTTTAGTACTAAATCCCATATATTACCTGTACAAGTACATGTACATGTTCAAGTACATATACAAATGGGGGGGGGAGACCCGTATATAGATAATCCCTGCCTAGTGGTTTTGATACGAAGTTCATCAGGGAAGGCTAGGAAACGCGTAGGAATTCCGAGGCTCGCCGAGGAATTCCTACAGTTTCCTAGCCTTGCATGATAAACTTGGTATCAACAGATACTGGCCTGGTATTCCATATATCATGTAACGTTATATGTTAGCCGATGATCAAGTATAAAATAGTTTTCCTTGAAAAGCAGGCGAACTCGTTTACGTTGCGTCATTAATCTGACGTTAGTCGGTAATGTAATGTGACGCCGTTCGTCCAATGAAACGGCAGATTTCAATTCGGTGTAACCTGGATATTCGTATCAGGACAATGCCTGACATAACAGTATGTTATCCGGTTATCAGTCGGTACATATTTGGCCAATACAAAACTCGTTACCTGATAAATACGCATATCTAGTCAACGCAGGATACGAACTTGTTTTATCAGTCAGTATATGTTCGGCTAATGTAAAGACTAAACTCGAATCAGTGCTTACACTGGTTAATTATTCAAAACATTAACGCAGTTACTTCTGTATTGTGCATTACTATTGATGGAGCGTAAAACCTCACACAACCAATCACTAGCATCGTAATTCATGCGCTCAAGTGGCTTCTATGATAGCTCATTAAAGGATTCGCTTTCATGACACGACATTCTAGCCCGATCCTACACCTTCACCGCAACTTATCGATTTCCCAGAACTCATAGCGCCAAGAAATATAGCAAGAATGCTGGTATCGATTGAGTTGCAGCGAGATACGAGGAGTATTGGACTAGTATTGCAGAGCAAAACCAGCGTAAACACCGACACAATCTACGCTTGTATTGTCTGTAAGCGTCTTTTTAATTGTTTGCCAAAGCACAAAATGTGTAATTAGTGCACATGTAACTGGTATATATCGTAAGACGAGGCTCATCGTATTGTGTGTTTATTCAGGCTGATTATATAAGCCAGAAGTGGGCCGATGCTTGTTGTTCCTTAACCGATCGACGTTTAATTTCTCTCGATTCGTCCTTCGCTAGCTGGCTGTTGCAGAACGGATACGATTGTATGGCTTGGTGAAATTCATCTTATATTCAGATAAATGAAAACACTTCGGCTGAACAAGAGACGGGTCAGAACGGAATGGGTGTTATGACAGTCGCCACCAGTTTAGATATGTTCTCCGTGCATATATTGTTGTTGTTGGTGTGATTATATGTAAGGAGGGTTGTGGTATGGTGACAGAGAATTGGACTTCAATTCGGGAGGTTATGACGTGATTCCCCGCCCTATGCATGATCGAAATACTTCCATAGTACATGCCACAGTTAGATAAACGTTCGTCCGCATGTAACTCCTCGTACATGCGGACGAACCGTGATCTAACAGTGTTATCACATCCTCATGTCCATACATTGCCCGTATGTCGAGTAAACACAGAAACAAAGCTAGACAATCTATCAACGATGTGATTTCCATTTACTGACAATTGGTATGATCGTAGGCACGTCTCTATATGCTACGCTGATCATTAATGAAATAATCCCGGTTTTCTCAGATCGTGGGACAAATTGTGTCGTGATATACTATAATCGTGCCGTCCTCGGGCCCGTTTCACTAAACTTCGTATGACTAAAATGTTCGTAAGTGCAACAATAGGATCGTCTGGACATTTTAATCGATGTATTTACATTTATGCTCAATAAATGTAAATCCAATAATTGTTTACCAGAAAACATTGTTCATGTGAAATTTAGAGGCTATCTTAATTTTGCACTTACGAACATTTAGTCGTACGAAGTTTAGTGAAACGAGCCCATACGTTAGAGCCAGTGTTTTAAACCATTCAGAGTACATAAGCAATTATTTGCTCTCGAAATCAGACAATTTGCTTGGCCGAGGCTGAGCTGTGCTCAGACTCGGCCAATCAAACTGTCTGCTTTTAGTTTGAAGATTGATTGATTGTGTCATTCATTACGTCCGTTCAGTAGCAAGGTGATACACAGGAAAGTACCTGTATGGAGGCGCGGACGTACGATACATTCACACTGAACTTACAATAAAACCTTTCAGCACTGAATTACAGTGTCCTGATCTGGTGCCAGGCACCGTTAACGCCCGATCATTTAGCCCCAGGTGTGAATCCCAGTACGATTTACCGTTAATATATGAATTCTGTAGGACGGATTGCGTCATCAAATAAAGTTTTTTGGGGAGGGCTTTTGGGGGAACATTTTTGGTATTGATGAAAAAGTACTTACAATTAAATATTTTTTAGATTTAATGTTTTTAATAGGCAAAAGTTCGTCGGCAGCAAAACGTGGAGCATAGAGTAAGAGTAATAATTATGCTAATTAGCTTGTTACAGAAAACCTGTTTGGTGACAAATATATCGATGGTCTAAAGCATAGCACTTACGACCTTATGTTACTAGACCATCGATATGTGATCATTACAACTTCATTGCATGATGATGTGCTTATGCAATAGATATAATCCAACATCTGTGATGCTTTAATATGACATTTATTAAACTCGTTGACTAATTGCATAAGAAACTTGGCATAGCCTCGTTTCTTATGAAATCAGCAAACTTATCATTTATCACAAAGACACGTACTCCCTCTCATCGTGTATTGTCAGATTCCCTCGATGGCGAGGTTTGAACCCACAACCTGCGGATTAGATGGCAGGTATTCTAACCCTTAGGTCACAACCCATTCCCGAATTTGGAGAATATGCCCGGATATGTGTTGTTATAAGCATGGCCCGGACGGGCCAACATCGGGGGTTTAGGAGCTTAGGGTAAGGGTTAGTAACAAAGGATTCCTTTGTTATAGTCGGTTAGGACGTCCGTCCGTAAGTCCGTTCGTCAGTGAGTACGTACCTGGTATCGATCACACAGATTAAACTTCATACGGACGAACTTCTTCAGATGGCCAATGGTAATGGCTGCGGGACACTGGAGGTATCGGCAGTCGGATGGCTGAAATATGGATTGATTGATTGATTGATAGTGCATTTACGTCCGTTCAACATAATGTAATATACACACTATAATTACAGCAAAGACTGTCAGCACTGAAGGACACCAGTAGCCTATTTCACTAACATTGCAAAGTATACTTATCTAGCAAAGTATACTTTGAGGGAGTAATCATTTATTTTTCCTGAAGTGCATTATTTCATATAGAACTAACGACTGCATATATTTCATGATTAAAAGTATGCAGAATTATTATACTGAATTTATTATATTATCACAGCCCAAATGGCTGTGATAATGTAATAAATTCAGTATAATAACAAGAAACGAGGCAAAGCCACGAAGGCCAGGTTTTTTCCAAGCATAGACACTTGGATAACATAATTATACCCACTTTTTGTAGACTAGATGGCCGTGGCCTGCATGTCGCGCCTTGGGGCGAGGCATGGACACTAAAAAAATAGATATAGTAGATGGAAAAACTTTAACCAAAAAACTTTAACCGGACACACGGACGAACGGACGGACGTATGCCAAAATGCCGACGATATCGCGCTTTCCGCAAGCAGGTGTGACAATGATGATAAACACCCATGTGAAGATCAAGGTATTGGGTGAAGCAGTTGCTACGGGGCGCCATGCAGGACAGGTTAATTATGTGTACAAAATTGAGTTTTGTAACACTAAAAATCACAAAATTCAATTCTGTCAATTCTGTGTCACAAAATTCAATTCTGTGTCACAAAATTCAATTCTGCATACGTTTCGTATACAAAATTCATTTTTGTTATAAAGGATTCAATTTTGTAAGACAGAATTGAGTTTTGTGAAGAAAATTCAGTTTTGTAGGACAGAATTCATTTTTGTCCACAATAATTAGTTTGCGTAGGATAGTCTATGTCATCTCTACGTTGATTGGTTGAGATCGGTCTTAGTCCATTTTACTAGATGGTGGAGTACACTTGCAGGTTTAAATATTTCAATGCGAAAATATAACCCAATATATCAATATTATACTTCTTTATGGACAGTTATTTTGGTTATATTATGATTACAAATGAGTGGTCACACCATATAAGCATATATACTTTGAAGGAGAAATAAGAAAAATATTCAGAATTTTCCCTCAATTATGTAAACAGGGTCAAACATAAAGTAGCCGGGACATAGCTAGACCTGAGAGCATGCCCATATATAGAGAATACCAGGCTAGTGTATTTTGATATCAAGTTTATCAGGCAAGGCTAGGAAACGCGTAGGAATTCCGAGGCTTGCCGAGGAATTCCTACCGTTTCCGAGCCGAGCCTGATAAACTTGATATTAAAATACACTAGCCTGGTATTCTATTTATCAGGTAACGTTTTATGCTCGAAAATGACATTAGATGACGTCGTATTCTAACAGTAGATCTAACCTTGTGAAACAAATGGTATTGGATCTGTGTCTACTAGTTGCGAAGTTACGTGTTCGCAACTATGTGTCTACATGCATTATTTACAGTATACACCATCTTAGTACATGTATCCATGGTATCTACACAAATACTACAAATGGTTTCCTCAAATGGCCCAATACACACATTCTGTTTATAAACACAGACAGCAGTCAGAACACAGGCCACAGCGCGTGTATTATTGATTTAACTGGGGCAAATGTACCTTGCGATACACACTAAATGACGTCAGTACTCGCGGGAGATCTACATGTACATGAATTATGTGTACAATTATAACGCAAATGAGTTTAAATACGAATGGGTTTGTCAACGTTTGACCGTTTGGAGATAGTTGAAGCAAAATGGCAGAATGAGAAATGAATCATCGGCAGAATGAGAAATAAATCATCGACATTGAATGTGTAGATCGGCGACCGTGATCCATTTCTCCAGTGCAGTTTCTGACCAATGGTAGTCCTTCTTACATGCGTGTGCAGAATTGACAGAATTGAATTTTGTGGCACAGAATTGAATTGAATTCTGTGGCACAGAATTGAATTTTGTGACACAGAATTGAATTTTGTGGCACAAAAGTGAATTTTGTGACACAGAATTGAATTGTGTGACACAGAATTGAATTCTGTGGCACAAAAGTGAATTCTGTGGCACAAAAGTGAATTTTGTGACACAGAATTGAATTTTGTGGCACCAAAATGAATTTTGTTGACAAAATTGAGCCATGTCCCACTTGGCGCCCCGTAAGTTGCAGAGATATAGTACACGAAAAAACATTAAAAAAAAAATTCAAAGTAATTTGAACTTGACATAGGGCACAGGATCGCGCTTTCCGCAAGCAGGTGCGACAATGATGATAAACACCCATGTGAAGTATCAAGGTATTGGGTGAAGCAGTTGCAGAGATATAGTACACGAAAAAACTTTAATAACAAAATTCAAAGTAATTTGACCTTGACATTGGGCATAGGATCGCGCTTTCCGCAAGCAGGTGCGACAATGGTGATAAACACCCATGTGAAGTATCAAGGTATTGGGTGAAGCAGTTGCAGAGATATAGTACACGAAAAAACTTTAATAACAAAATTCAAAGTAATTTGACCTTGACATTGGGCACAGGATCGCGCTTTCCGCAAGCAGGTGCAACAATGATGATAAACACCCATGTGAAGTATCAAGGTATTGGGTGAAGCAGTTACAGAGATATAGTACACGAAAAAACTTTAACAAAAAAAATCAAAGTAATTTGACCTTGACATTGGGCACAGGATCGCGCTTTCCGCAAGCAGGTGCGACAATGATGATAAACACCCATGTGAAGTATCAAGGTATTGGGTGAAGCAGTTGCAGAGATATAGTACACGAAAAAACTTTAACAAAAAAAATCAAAGTAATTTGAACTTGACATTGGGCACAGGATCGCGCTTTCCGCAAGCAGGTGCAACAATGATGATAAACACGCATGTGAAGTATCAAGGTATTGGGTGGAAGCAGATTGCAGAGATTATAGTACACGAAAAAACTTTAACAAAAAAATTCAAAGTAATTTGGACCATTGACATTGGGCACAGTGGGGCCGCACGGTTGGGGGTTAGAATGAAAATATGGATGATGATAAACACCCATGTGAAGTTTCAAGGTAATGGGCGAAGCAGTTGCAGAGATATAGTATAACGAAAATGTTTTAAAACCAAAAAACTTTAATCAGACGTACGTTAAAAAGTTAACGTTGAAAATGGCTAAGTCAATTACGTAGAAATAATAGGTGAAGGTAAAAAAATGGTCACATGTTGGATAGTTGTATGTGGTAGGCACCCCTTGGTTATGAAGCTGTGAAAGTTTGGTGGTCCTAGGTGGTACAGTACCAAGAAATGGACTTAAACACGAAAACTTAACATTGTAAACGCGAAAACTTAACATTGAAAATGGCTAAGTCGACTGCGCGGAAAAAATGGGTGAAGTTAAAAAAAAAAGTAATATGTTGGATAGTGATATGTGGTGGGTACCCCTTGATTATGAAGCTGTGAAAGTTTGGTGGTCCTAGGTGGTACAGTACCAAAGAAATGGACTTAAACACGAAAACTTAACATTGTAAACGCGAAAACTTAACATTGAAAATGGCTAAGTCGACTACGCGGAAAAAATGGGTCAAGTTAAAAAAAAAGTAACATGTTGGATAGTGCTATGTGGTGGGCACCCCTTGATTATGAAGCTGTGAAAGTTTGGTGGTCCTAGGTGGTACAGTAACAAAGAAATGGACTCAAACACGAAAACTTAACATTGATTGTGGACGCCGCCAGCCCGCCCGCCCGCCCGCCCAGCTTTCGCCAATCCAATAGCCTGGATTTTTTTTCAAAACACCTGGCTAAAAATTAATAAATTTATCCTAAATTGAAAATTTCGCCCTCAAAGTATACTTTGCTGGAAAAGTATACTTTGCAATGTTGGTGAAACGGGCTACAGGTGTGAAACCGAGTAAGATTCACCTGTGGCTAAAATATGGCATAACATACGAGTATTAAAGTGACTATCGTCATCACTGTAACAGTTACCAAGGTGTATGATCACGTGGTTACCACAACAACAACAACAATGTCAGAAATTGTTGAAAGTGCGCCCACTCCAAACTAAATATTATTTGATATTTTCCTTAACATGCAACAAATTTTGATGAAATATGGCGCAGCAAACGCGTTTACATTACCTGCATTTGGTGATCTCAGGAATTCGGCACATACTTATGTCGATTTTGCGAAGAATCGATTTCCATGTCAGTATTGACAGTAAACACGGAAATCGAGTCTTCGCAAAAACGACATTAAGTTTTGGTCAAGGTACCGAGACCACCAAATGCAGCTTGACAAGACGCGTTTGATGCGCCATATTTCCTTAAAATCCGTTACATAATAAGGACAATACAATGTATAACAGAATACGTACTTTGAATCAGAGGCGTTTCTGGAAGCTTCAATAATTGTTGCTGTTGTTGTAACCACGTGATCATGCACCTTGGTTATTATTCATCATGATATTATTTTCCTATATAACCTGTGTTGGCATATCTTCTTTTATAGAGTTGTGCCAATATTGTCTTTCATATGACGACTTTGACGCTTATGAAAATAAAATGATTTGTCAATATTCAAGTGTGTGGCGTATGACCTGATTTGACGATTTGCTAGTTATAAGCAAACCGACCTACCAATATCACGGACTACTGTAAACAATGAAGCGGTGCCGAGGAGTACCGTGGGGTCAGCACACACGAACGAACACCAACCTGTCGTGTTCGTTCGTGTGTGCACTTACACGCTGACCCCACTGTATAGGGCAATGCAACCCGAATGCCAGGAGCCATTACTGTCAGGAAGCTACATGTACAGACGAAGTTTGGTAAATATCTGACTAGCATAAATAATACGCAAGTACGTCCAACCAACGAGGCTTTCGAAGATGACGACGCCACCATCGGACTTTTGACAACAATTGTATAACTTGCCAATAAAGGTGGAGAGACAAAACAGACACTTGCGTACGTACCTCGATCTTGTGTTGTACAACTTTGACACTGGGATTATATGGCGGACTTCCACTGAAATAAATGCAATGATGCTGCGTCAAAAATTGAGTTTGTCTGTAAGAGAATGGTTGCATATCGATGGTCTAGTAACATAAGGTCGTAACTGCTATGCTTTAGCATAGCAGTTACGACCTTATTGTTACTAGATCATCGATATTGTAAATAACAATAAGTTATTGTTCACATGTTGGGCTTTTAAGGAATTAAATACGAGGGAGCGTTAGCGACCGCAGCATTTAGTTCCTTAATAGTCCAATATGTGAACAATAACATGTTTATAGTTCAGCCAAATTTTATATGCATTTCCAATCCGAGTATTGATTTTTCATTTCCTGTCGAAAAGTTAATGATAATTCTGGTAATATGGGGTTAGATCTTGAAAGATGTGAAATAAGAGTAACTCAATACTGGCCAGCGATTGGCTTAGAAAGTAGGGCGATATATAAATTACTACACCAATACATCAACTGAGGAAAGTCATTACTTATTTGTGATATTAATAATAATTTTATTTATCCATGGACATAATACAGTGGAACCTCTCTAAACCGAAAAGCAAGACAATACATGTGATCTCATTTTGATGGGTTTCTTGGTAACGCATCTCCGATAATAATGCATGTTCATGATTGCAAAAGACATACGTATGTCCCAGAATGGTCGTGTCTTAAATAGTATTATTCGATGAACAAGGCAAGTCTATAATGTAGCGAGCATGCGCGATATACAGTAAGCAATAAGTAGTTCGAAAACACAACCACAATCAAACCATGTATCCATAGCGACGAACGCTAGACAACAAATATGTCAGATGGCGGGCTTGCGTCGGGATGTCAATGGTTACCAGTAGCGGCGCGTGTTGTTAAGCATCCGTTGTCAATTTAAATCAGATATGTGTTGCTCACGTTTAATGATTAAATTGAAAGATTAGGTACACAAAGGAAAGTTCAAGAGTAGATTTTACATTTACAATAAACCGTAACAGCCTCCCCGCGTAACACTGTCAGAAGGCTTATTGAATTTCATCGGAAATCTTTCATCTTACATTGATGTATTTGACAATTGATGTTGGCTGTTGGTTTCAGTAAATTTTCCATAAATGTCGTCAAATATTGGCGAATATTTCAGCGATTGTTTTTCAATTTTCATGAAGAAAGTCCACAAAATAGAACGTAAATCTATTTTGATAAAAGTGCACTTACATTGTAAGTAGTTTCATATAATCTCATTTGTGGCTGTGACTGGAGAAATGGGGCTGCTAGTTTATGCGACAAGTGTAAATCCAGATCGGCATGCGCATCCGCGTAATCTTACTCCGTTTGCTATTCATTAACGAAATATTTAACCAACAACGGACGGACGGACGGACGGACGTACGCAAATGTGCCACCTATATCGCGCTGTCCGCAAGCGGGCGCGACAGAAAATCACATGTCCTGCTTATAGCCAGCAGTATTTATCAATATTAGACAGCAGGGGCCGTTTCACTAAACTTCTTACGACTAAAATGTTCGTAAGTGCAAACCTATGATAGTCTGTAAATTTCACATTAATAATGTTTTCTTGTAAACAATTATTGGATTTACATTTATTGAGCATAGGCTGCATATGCAGCCTATGTTCAATAAATGCAAATCCATCAATTGAAATTTACAGACGATCCTAAATTTGCACTTACGAACATTTTAGTCGTACGAAGTTTAGTGAAACGCAGCCCTGGAGTGCGCTAGCAAATCAGGATATAGACTGACCAGCAATGTCATAAGCCCCATTTCGCCAGTCCCGGGCCACATTTGATAACACAAACATAATGAATGATTAATATGCATTCCACTATGATTGAAGCATTGTCATTACGCTGTTAGATAAACCAATCAAATGTCATTGCCAAATTAGGTAATGCGCATGGTCTATGCATTCGTTGATCACGTGTTTCCGTTCTGCGGAAAGCACACGTGCACCCACCTGGGACTCAACTCCAAAGCGAGGCTGAACAGCTCGTCCGCGGAGAACACGATCCGTTCCCGCGCTTCTGCATCCGGGGTATCGTCCAGTTTTCCTGTGTGGAAATACGTCATCATTTCAAGCGGCAGTAACAAGGTGCATGATCACGTGGTTACAACAACAACAACGTCGCCCACTCCAAAGTAAGTATTATTTGATATTTTCCTTAATATGCAACGGATTTTGATGAAATATGGCGCAGCAAACGCGTCTTCGTGAGCTGCATTTGGTGGTCCATGGAGTTTGGCACAGACTTATGTCGTTTTTGCGAAGAATCGATTTCCGTGTCTTCAATCGATTCTTCGCAAAAACGACAGAAGTTTGGGCGAAAATACAGAAACCACCAAATGCAGCTTAACAAGACGCGTTTGATGCGCCATATTTCATCATAATCCGTTACGTAATAAGGACACTATACAAGAATACGTACTTTGAATCGGTACTTGTTGTTGTTGTTAGTACCACGTGATCATACACATTGAGTAACTACACTGTCGATTTGATCTTTGATCTAATTACAGGGAGGACATTGATACACGCTACTTTCACATATTTGATTTTTCGAGTTGTGTTTCTGCATTTACACAGCACATGGGCAATGTATAGACATGAGGATCAGGCCCGTACGCAGGAATTAATTTAGAGGGGTGCGTTATCGACGGCGCAAAGGGCTAAACATTGTTGTTTTTTTGCACATTCACGAACAGACCTCGGCAGATTAACCATTTCACCCCTAAATAAGTGCGATTTTGATCTGTTAATTTTGCAACCCATTCCAATCATCACAAAATGATTTTCAGATCAGTCCATTTATGAACATGAGGTGTTTTTGTTCTCACAATTATGACAATTACTTTCAAAAAGTGCAGATCCTGATGAGACGGCTCGTCACGAGCCGGCTCGTCACGAGCCGGCTCATCTGGATCTACACTTTTTGCCAATACCAATACAGGCCTGTGGTGTTGAACAAGGGGGGGCGTGGTGGGTTGGGAAGTGTCGTACGCACCCGTCGCACCCCCTCTGCGTACGGGCATGCGGATGTGATAACACAGTTATATCACGTTCGTCCGCAAGTACGATCGATAATCCGCTCGCTACAGCTCGCGGATTATCTCCTCATACACGTGGACGAACGAACCGTGTTCTAACTGTGGCTATGTATATTGCATATTTAGCTGCGCATGAGATGTGCTACATCTCAGCCACAGCCAACCAATCTGCTTGATTGCGAGTCGTCATTGCCAATAGACGTTCATAAACGTTTCCATCTTGGCATTCATTAACGTGTCAATATTGGCAAGATTAACGCAGGCGGTGGTGTACTTATATTATCAACGTACACAGAATGAAAACACCGACATGGGTGGTGGGAAACGTCAGTGTTGCATAAATACTCACCGCTTTCTATTTCGTCCTTATAAAAGTCCCGCCTTTTCTTCATTTCATCTGCAAAATTATCAAATACATGAAGTTACGGTAAAGTGCTCATGATGGTACACACGTACATGCAAATATCGTGGAAATTAACTACAATGTAATGACAAAACAACAGGTCAACAACGCAAACAATAGTATGAATACATGAAATGGGTTGCCAGTTGTTAAATGGGATCTTATGAGGTTTGCGACCAGCTGTAGGCCCGGATCAGCCTGCGCATCCGCGCAGTCTGATCAGGGCCTACACTGTTCGTCATTCGGTAACTGTAGTACTATTATTAGCCTGAAGAAAAAAAACACGATTATATCATACTCGGACTACTTTATGTGTGACGATACAATATGACCAGGATCTACAATTCTTGCAAATATCGTTAGATACATATCCTCAGCACAATGCCCAGGTATATAACCGCGGATAAATGACGAATGCCGTAGGCCTTGATCGAATTGCGCGGACTCTAATCTGGAACTACGCAGGTCACAACATAGTGAAAACAAATTGTTCGCAACAAGGTGCCCTATGTATTCATCCTCGAACGGCGTAGGCCCTGATCACATTCACAGGTGGAAGACTCGGACCTATGACACCAAAAAAATGCCTATTAAAAAAAATCCCATTACCCCACCCACTTGGTCTCGTACAGTACATAACGTTAATTCAAGGTGAGCATAAATAGCGCTATTATAGAAAGAGCCCTCTTTTTTCCGGCTCGCACAAACACAATAAACATCGATTAAATGTATGAAATATGTCTCTGGCAATCGATGAAGGTATTAGGTGTGTGAATATACTCACTTCAAATCGCTGTTTCAAGTATTTATTGAGTTATTCGCGTTTTGATTACCCCATCCAAAGCGAAAGTTGCGTGTACGAAAGAATCTCACACAGAATCGGAGGCCGTCCGGCTGGATTATCGGTCATATTTGGCCGATAGCTGATCGCCAGCTCAAACTAAAGTCGTGCACCATGATCATATACATTAGAGACTCCAACCATACAAAGTTCGTCCAATTGTGATCGTTCGCCGATCTAAAAAACACTTTTCTCTATAATTTCGTTCATTATCTGGAACTGGGTCAATGCACTATCTTCCATAATACAACCACCGAAGCGTCTATGTAAGAACATCTCTGATTGGTTAAACCTAAAAATAGACGCGAGGACTTTCCTTTTCAGGGTTTCCGGAAGACATAATCTGATAGTACGCGAATCATGAAAGAAAGTCAATAAAATTAGAAAAAAGTGTTTTTTAGATCGGCGAACGATCACAATTGGACGAACTTTGTATGGTTGGAGTCTCTAATGTATATGATCATGGTGCACGACTTTAGTTTGAGCTGGCGATCAGCTATCGGCCAAATATGACCGATAATCCAGCCGGACGGCCTCCGATTCTGTGTGAGATTCTTTCGTACACGCAACTTTCGCTTTGGATGGGGTAATCAAAACGCGAATAACTCAATAAATACTTGAAACAGCGATTTGAAGTGAGTATATTCACACACCTAATACCTTCATCGATTGCCAGAGACATATTTCATACATTTAATCGATGTTTATTGTGTTTGTGCGAGCCGGAAAAAAGAGGGCTCTTTCTATAATAGCGCTATTTATGCTCACCTTGAATTAACGTTATGTACTGTACGAGACCAAGTGGGTGGGGTAATGGGATTTATTTTAATAGGCATTTTTTTGGTGTCATAGGTCCGAGTCTTCCACCTGTGATCACATTGTGCCGATGCGCAGGCTTATCAGGATCTACGTTGGTCGCAAAGTAAGTTAATTTTTTTTCAGCTCTCGTCCATTAGCCTATAGTCTACGGAGCCCCCATAGGGGACGTATAATTCTTTTTTTTATTAAATCGTTCCCACGAAATAACAATTCGTTCCCTCAATTTAACAATTCGTTCGCACGAATTAACAGTTCGTTTTCACGAAATTACAATTCGTTCCCTCAATTTAACAATTCGTTCCCTCGAATTAACAATTCGTTCCCACGATATAACAATTCGTTCCCACGAATTAACACGTGGGAACGAATTGTTATTTCGTGGGAATGCATTGTTAAATTGAGGAAAAAAATTGTTATTTTGTGGGAACGAATTAATAAAACAAAATAATTCTACGTCCCCTGATGGGTCCGTAATAGTCAAACCCGAGACAGATACGTGCATCTAAAAATAAATCCTTGGGAAAACGAAACCAGTTTAATCTAATTATTACAACACATTCTTTTATCCACATGAACATACACTCCCGCCTGCGCTAATCCTGACAATATTTGTCAGTTTCTATATTTCAAAATACAGTGAATCCTCTCTAAACCGGACACCCTGGGAGGTCCACAGGGTGTCCGGCTTAGAGAGGTTTCACTGTAAATCGGTCATTCAATCATTCTGAGCCATAGTTGTGTGCTATGCAATCACGAACAGACATTATCACCTGAGATCAATGACCAGGAAACTGATACAAAATAAGAGCACATGTGATTTATGGGTGTCCGGTTTACAGAGGTTCCATCGTACTTGAATATTGTGCTTGAAATCGAGCAGCTTGATTGGCTGAGCCTGAGCTGTGTTACAGCTCAGGCTCAGACAATCAAACTGCTTGATTGCAAATCTTCATTGCCAATACATGTCCAGAAACGTGTATAATCTTCATAAGATTAACGCAGGCGGATGTGTAATAAATATATTCAACAATGGATGGGAACGAACATAAAACTGGAGGGGTAACCTATGCTGACCTCTATTAATAGATACTTCCGCTCAAATGGATGAGTGTATTGTTGCTTAGCGACCGCACGATCCCATGTGACTTAAATACGATCGTAACGGAAATTAATTTGGATATCAGTTAATATTAGAATACGGAACGCAATACTTTGTATACACACATAACTCACTGTCTCCGTTAGAACATGCGACTTTTGCGCGAAACAATGAGAGATTATTATCCCGTCAACACAGTGCGTATGTGCCGTGAAACACGGAACCGTGAAACATTTTTGATATCCAGTCAATACTAGTTTTGCATTTTACAGCCATGTGTAGGTGTTGACGGGATAAATAGAATAGTAGGTTAGTGCCGTGAATGGGAAAACATATCTGGCGCGGCACGGAAACGGGATGTGCTCGGCAAAGCCTCGCACATCCAATTTCCTGAGTCTTGCCAGATATTTTTTCCCATTCACGGCACTAACCTACTATTCTCTACCTATTTTCCTTATTTCTGAACCAAAGTATATGTTGTGACCACTCATTTGAACCGTCTCGGCGAGACGGTTCAAATGAGTGGTCACAACATATACTTCTGATGAGAAATAAAGAAATTCTTGAGCCTTGCCGGATATTTTTTCCCATTCACGGCACTAACCTACTATTCTCTATTTATCCCCTCGCCGATATAGCGTGATCCATGTACGTACATGCGTGCGTACGTTAGTATCACCTTTCAGTTTTCAATAACTTATGAACCGCTTCACCGATTTTGATAATGTTTGACCACAATGTGTGTCTAGAGATGATGGTAGAATGAAAACAATGGATTAGATACATTCGGAAATATAATTCTTAAATGCGTCTAATTCCCATGAGTGCTTCAACAGTCTCTTTCCATGTACAAATCCACATTCAGTAACCAAAATCATCAGATTTATTTCACTCATTCCCCACCAAGTGTATTTATGGCTGTCTAATTCCGACCGCTATGTCGTAACTCTATCGTCTAATTACGAGCGTGTTTCCGCCATGCCCAGGATGGGAACATACGCTCGTATTATTAGATGTATTATTTCCACGTGGTTTCAAACTCGCGGCAGTATCAATTAGGACAGTTGTACAAATATACATTAACCATCTATATAAAACGTTTACTTCCTGCCAAGTGTTATTACATTAATTTCATTAACTTGTTCTCGTTCATTTATTCAGTTTCCGAATCTAACAGGCGATTCAACGGCATGAACATATGAGAGACACCCTGCGATTTTGTAGCTAAGAACGTGTTTGATATCTCACGAAAAATACAGAGCTCCAGATAAGCTGCGTATTTGCTTAAATACCAATCAAAATTGCCAAAACCCCAATTGAAATCAGAAGTAGCGAGTATCAAAAAGCAATTACAATTTTGTGGTACATTTATCATGCTGCAGAAAACAACAAACAGACAACAAATATAACATATTTTTCTTTGTTTTCCATGAAAACACATCTTGGTATTTCATTAGAATTGTCTCTAATGAAATGCCAAGACATGTTTTTATTTCCATTCAAACTATTCAATAATCGCTGTCTGTTGATGTGTAAACAGTAGTGTGATTTTATTTTACCCAATTACAATTTTGAAATACCCAATTGCTTCAGAAATGATTGATTGAAAATACTCAATTACTAATTCCTTATCTGGAGCACTGAACATATATACAAAATTTACCATAGTTTGCGTAAATGACGTCGAAGATTGACAACAATTTCATAGCAAATGCGGAATCCTAGTGTCACTGGTGTACGAGCGTACGGATCTACACATGTATTTTGTTGTAAATATTGGGCTGCCCATGCGTATTTTCAAATATATAAGTATTACCTTTAAATAGTCCTGGCACTAACTTGTAGACCAAATCCTGCAGCGTGTCATCTGGTCTGAAATTGACAAGAATACTGCCTATAATATGTGATTACATGTACAGTGAAATCGCGATGCCTCGAATGCCCACGAGTCTGGAGACCGTTTCACTAAACTTCGTACGTCTACAATGTTCGTAAGTGCAAAATTATTCTGTACATTTCACATTAAACATTTGTTATTGTAAACAATTATTGGATTTACATTTATTGAGCATAGGCTGCATATGCAGCCTATGCTTAATAAATGCAAATCCGTTAATTGAAATTTCCAGACGATCCTAATGTTGCACTTACGAACATTTTAGTCGTACGAAGTTTAGTGAAACTGGCCCCTGCTCTTTTATTTCGAGTGATCGCACATTTCGAGCCATCGCATCTCGCGATTTTCATATATTTGCCGACTACCCGTTGGATTTAGGAAATAACGAAGCACAATGGAATGTATCCATGTTAATAGTATTTATTGCATAAAACAGACTTTCACAGTGAAATAACACGGTGGAATAAACGTCATATACACTAGTGTAATAAATATGCAAATCAAACCGATACAGAAAACACGCTAGGTCGTCATAACAACTTCAACGCATTGTGTTGTGCTTATGCAATAATATAAACTAACATTTGTGATGATTTAATATGATATTTATTAAACTCGTTGACTGATTTTCATAAGAAACTCGACATAAGGGCCGCGGACATCTAGTTCTTTATAGTTATGTATAAGTATAATATGTATATATCCGAGTGAATTCAATTAGCCCCACGTGACGTCGCGCGACGTTGTTGATTGGTTAACGTTTGTTTGACGCCATACATTTCAACGACGTTACTGATACTTAAAAACTAGAATTACCATTCTCCTTTGAATATAAGTGATTCTATAGTCAGATCTGAAACACGTACGCGAGCTAAGAATTGTACCATCATAATTGTAAGCGTAGAATTATAGTATACACACATATATACAGGTGCTTTCTATCTACGGTAAATTACCCTTAACAAATGCGTTTCCATGGAAACAGGTATTCATCCTGTGGAACATGAAACGGACATGGGAGTCTGAGAGGAAATAACAGCGGTAGCTAATTGCAGGTAGCGTTAAAGATATTCCACGTTGGGCGGAAATTCCACTTCAAATCGAAAGTCTACGTTCATCCGAAAGTGTACGTTTCCGTCAAAATTCTATACGTTTGTCCAAAATTCTATACGATCAACTCATATTCTATATACGTTAATACAAGCTACTAATCGAATTCTACTTTCGAAATTGTACGTGGAATTGGAACTCTATAATACATACGTTTAACCAACATATCAACATTCAACAGACAATCTAATTAGTTCTACTGTCTGTTCCACGTTTTTCTGCCGACGAACTTTTGGCTATTAAACACATTAAATCTAAAAAATATTTAAAAGTAAATACTTTTTCATCAATAACAAAAAAACGATTTTCCCATGGGAATTTAACATGGGGAGTCAATTTCCAAATTTTTTCGTTTTTTGATCCTGAAGGATCAACAAACAAAAATGATTGGACATTGACTCCGAAAGCTGGCGAGATAGCTTGAAAATGATGTAATTAAGAAAACAAAAGTTAGATTTTGAAAATCGGTCCACAAATAAAAAAAAATATTTAAAAAAAATGTATTTTTAGCCCCCATGTTAAATTCCCATAGGAAAATCGTTTTTTTCGCAATAAAATCAATATTTGATGGAATTTGGGGAGGGTGACTTTTTTCTTATTGATAAAAAAGTACTTACTTTTAAATATTTTTTAGATTTAATGTGTTTAACAGCCAAAAGGTTCAACCGAAATTCTCAATCTAAATTCTACGTTTAAGAAAAAATCAAAATCTAAATTCTACATTAAGTTTGAATTTTGAATCTAAATAATACGTGCAACAATATTTCTCAATCTTCTAAATTCTACGTTCAAGAATTCCCAAACAAAATGCTACGGTCAATCAGAAATATACATCCAACCGAAAATAGACACGTGCAATGAACATTATGCGTTCAACTGACATTCAATGTTCAACCGACACTCCAACGTAAAATATGAAGAAGAAAACATTCTCGACACCGGGTTGTACTGTTCACCCCCCTCCCCCTGGCGTAACCGGGGGGTGATCAAATAGCATACCGTATACGGTAGGAACAAACATATACATGAATATTACGAATTACGTTGTACATATAATTAATTAATAACCGCGCATTGTCCTCCTATCAAATATATTTAATGTTAATTTTGACAAAAATATTCCACCAAAGATCGTAATTTTGTACATAGCAGAATATATTCGGTATGCGTTGGCTCATCGGGATCTACACTGCTTCGTTAACATTGGACGTATGGTATATATAGTGGTTACAAATTACAAGTGCATTTATTTTAATTAAATGTGACCCAACGTTTTGTGGCTTCCGTTCTGACTAACAACAAAATGAAGATTATATTTATACAGTTACATATGCCAGAACGATTTCCGTTTGCACCATATAACTGGTTCATGTCATTTCCTCAAGCCATAATTTAGATGATTACTCAATTTAATACAGCTACGTTTATTACATTTTCAAATGACATATACACCGTGTTCTTTCACTCGTTAAACGCTTGTGATAAGCTATCAAACAACGCAATATGCCTTTTATTGCATAAAATGGTATTGTAAGTACAGTGTAATAAAAGGCATATTACGTAATAACGATGTAATAAATGAAACATGATAAGTGATCATCACAACCTCAGTGTATGATGAATACATATTATATACGTATTTATTAAACTAGTTGACTGATTTCATAAGAAACGAGGCATAGCCTCGTTTCTTATGAAATCAGTTAACTCGTTTTATAAATATCATACATGTATTAGCTTATCACTCATGTAAAATCCTGCATCTTTTTTCTTTTTTTTTTTAAACAATATTTTATTCATCCAATACAAGTGTTAAATGATACATGTTAACTAATGGGATTTGACCGAAAGCAGAACTTATCGTGGTCATCTCATCCTGCATCTAACTCAGCATAGCCTCGTTTCTTATACAATCAGTAAGCTCGTTTTATAAATAATATATTGAATCATCATTCATGTAAGGTCCTCTACGTTTGCCATGGAAAATATTATTTATGTTTTTTTTAACGTTATTGTTACCAAATTTCATCACGGCTTATACAAAAGAAACGTCGTAAATTTAGCGAAATGGCTTTTCAAAAACGATACTATCGATACAGTGATTTATTTTAAATTCTTGTAATGTGTGTATAGTAGTTCATCGTTGCATTGAATACAATTATTGATATAATGCACAAACTATAATAATTGCATTTGTTTTAATTAATCTTATTTGCAGAAACAAACACAAATAAATGTATGCATCGCCTTATCGTCAACTGCATTTCAAGGTCAAATTATATATTATACAATGTAGTTGGTTTCTATGAGTTATATTTTCATTAGAAGCTGATGTCAAATAAATAATTATAATACACAATGTATATGTTTACTTTCTGTATAAAAACATAAAATGATACAAAGTGTCAACAACAAAACAGTCGAAAATAGAAAACTATTATATTTTCCATTTTTGTATTGTCGACAATTTGTCAACGATTAATTCACCAGGCATAAGCGGAAATTACTAACACATATACATGTTTCCTGTTTAATTATTTACAAAGATATAACAAATACACACGTGTTAACACATGTAAATATATGTTCACGCATATTCATGAATATCTCGTAATTTAAATTTATAAAAGGACACAAATACGTGACTGCAAAGCAGAAAATACGAACATGTATTACTGGTATGTCTATATAGGCTTTCACAGTTCAATACCACAGTGCATTAAATATATATATACATGAATACAGTCGAACCGCTCTAAAACGGACACATAGGAAGGTTAGCTGTGCTTAAGTATGATATATTTCATTGCTATATTAACCTTCAATGATAATATATGTCCCTAGCCGCAAAGCAACAACGCGTGTCTTGAAGTGGTCATCCGACAGTTTTACAGTGGAACCTCTCTAAACCGGACACCCTGGGTTATACAGTGGAACCTCTCTAAACCGGACACCCTCACAGGGTGTCCGGTTTAGAGAGGTTCCACTGTATGTTAATAATCGTCACCACATACAACTTATAAAACAGCTACCGTATGTAAAACGTGTCATATATGGTTAATTATTTTTGTTTAAATTTCATATCGTATATAGTGTCTCGTATGAAATCAGTCTGCTATGCCGGGTTTATTTGGCTTAACGGAATCAATACACGAGTTTAATAAATGCTATATTAAAGTATCACTCCTGTAAAATTCTCTGTTTAACTCACATATAACTCAAACCATGTGATATTGTACCTGATATTGAAGATGCACTGTATGTAGAACCCACCCCTATTGTTACCTGGGTAACAATAGGGGAGGGTGAACAATAGGGGGTTCTACAGTTGTATCTCATGAATTATGAATATGTGCGATATGTAATTTGCTATGAATATCTATAAAAAATCCACGTAATTTACAGATAATATCGCAGTTTCTGTAAATTGTTTACATGAAACGTCTCACATGATTGGTAGGTCTGGAACAGTCAGATATTTGGTACGTTTTTTTTTATGAACTCGTTTACCTAATACGCACCGAACAACTCGTTTGCCATATTTATGTCGAACTGTTGTTTTGATACCATACTGATACACAGACAAACAAACGTCAACGAGTAGACAACGCATCAACACACATGACCTTGTTGTGACATATAAATATATTATCACTCATTCAACTATATAATATATAATAAAACACGTGGCTGTATTAGTTCACCCATATATTATTACGGCTGTAAATCGAATGACGAACATGAAAGGGAATTATTTTCATAAAGACAATTTGATTTCTTTTTAAAGTATTTGAAAATTTAGTGCAGATGCTGAAGTTTTATTCAAACTCTACATTTAGTTCAGAATTTTAGCCATGAAAACAAACGTATAGAAACACTGTAGGTCCGGATGAGACGGCTCGAAACGAGCCGTCTCGTCTGGATCTACAGTATTTGTCAGTATTTGTTTCAGATTAAAAGAATATACCTCATATGATTCATATAATTAACTAGTCGAAAATAATAACAGAAACCAGTATATGCTAGTATTTTTTGGACGCAACGGTTAACAAGGCTATATCAACAAATTTCACAATCATGTTTGGACAAACAAACACATGACTTGACTCACTTATTCATATTGCATAAACAAAGTATGAACAATGATGAAGAAATATACATGTTCAGAGTTTTGTCTAACAATAAATGTATAGCTAGCATGTGTTATCAGTTGCGTACGTTCACTGTTGTTGAATTTTCCACATTTTAAAGTTGCCCAAAACAGTCAAGGAAATCGCATGTATGCGATTTCCTTGACTGTTTTGGGCAACTATAAAAGTAAACTTTAAACGACTGGCAAAGTCAGTATATAATGTGTCTACACATCGTGGATATAAAGTGGATTTTCCTATGTGCGGATAACCATAATATGACGACGGGACGTTAACGTAATCTGGGTACAAAACGATTAGATAGTACGGTGTATTCAGTGACTAACATACTGAAGTGTTTTAATAAATACTGCGACCTACATGTACCAAACAAAATGTGAGAGATCAGAGACTCAATTTGAAAATACACACACATATATATATATATATATATATATACGTTTCGTATAGTGCATAGACATTATAGAATTTATCCACCGAGTATACAGTGAAACCTCTCTAAGCCGGACACCCTGGGAGGTCCCCAGGGTGTCCGGCTTATAGAGGATTCACTGCAAATCATGAGTTTGATCATTCGGAGCCATTGCTGTGCACTATACAATCACGAACAGACATTATCACCTGAGATAAATGACCACGAAACTAATCAAAACTAAACGCACAGGTGTTGTCTTGGGTGTCCGGTTTAGAGAAGTTCCAATATATATATATATATACATATACTCTCCCGGTAATAAAAGAGGCATCTACGCATCCGCAAAATAAGTGTTCTTACAAACTAATTTCAGTATAATAACATATTTATTTTAAACATTTCGGTTAGCTATTTTGTTACGGCATCGTAAACAAGATGCATTTCCACATGGTATTACATGTATGTAAGAAAATATTCGCAATATGATTCGTAGAACAAACCAACTATCATAAGATGCAGTGTAACTCACCACCCAAATTTTCTAGCTGGAGGACATTGAACCCCAAAATATGAATATGTATATGTTAGTTACTAGTAATTTATTCGAGCCAATTTCTAACCGTAAATATAATCTAATTTAATTAGATTATATTTACGGTTAGAAATTGGCTCGAACACCTTCAAAACCACGTCAAACGTACATGCGCACAGGTGACGCATTATATTATCACATATTACTCGGTCGATAAAATTACCGATTTGCAAATACATGTAAATGTTTCGTTATACACACATACTAATGTTTGGCGTAAATATGACTTCGCTATTTATTCGCGTAAATATATATTCGCTATTTATTCGTGTAAATATACATTCGCTATTTATTCGTGTCAATATAAATTCGCTATTTATTCGTGTAAATATGCATTCGCTATTTATTCGTGTAAATATACATTCGCTATTTATTCGTGTAAATATACATTCGCTATTTATTCGCGTAATTATAAATTCGCTATTTATACGCACAATTATAAATTCCCCATATTTATTCGAGTAATCGTAATTTCGCTATTTCTTCGCGTAATTCTAAGTTCCCTAGTTATTTCCTAATTATAAGTTTCGCTATTTATTGTAATTTCTCTATTTATTCGCGTAATTATAATTTCGCCATTTATTCTACAAATTAGAATTTCTAGTAATACTCATGTCTGGTCTTATGATGTTCCATCATAGTTCTATGCTTAGAATTCTATTTTCGGCCCCTGTTAATGTTTTCAATACGACATACTCCTATACATTTTTTACAAACAGTGTAGATCAGTATGAGCCGGCTCGAACCGAGCCGGCTCATAAGGATCTGTACTATTTGCTGACAATTTCTAACGATACATCTGTGATACCTAAAATTATGTTTTCCCCATAATGGAATAGCCTAGCAAAAATAACATGGACGTGTCCAATGAAGTTATTTAGGGGGGAAGAGGTTTAATGTTAGATTAATTGTGTATGTCTGTGTATGTCTGGCGTCTAGCCATTTTCATTGGCGAAGAAACACCGACTGAAGAAGATCTGAGAGAACAAGCCAATGCAAAATGAGTCAATCAAAATACAGAGGTATACACCCTGAAATTTTGAAACCAGCATATATGAGAAACGCCATGCGATTTTGTACCATCGGACATCTGCGTAATTTCATGAAATACGTTTACAAAATTTACAATATTTTCCGTAAATCGCGTCAAAAGTTGACAACAATTTCAGAGTACATGCGGAATTATATTCCGCATGCACTCTGACAGTTTTGTCAACTTCTGACTTTATTTATGAAAACTGTTGTAAATTTTGTAAACGTATTGAATGAAATTACGCAGATGTCCGAAGGTACAAAATCCCATAGCGTGTCTCATATTATATGGCTGTGAGTGGAGAAATGGGGCTATGTGATGTGTTACCAGTGTAGCTCCTGATCAAATAGCACACGCCTGTAGCCTGATAACGATATAATTGCTTGTTAGAAGGATGACGGTTGTTTCGTTGATTGAATGGTGACCATTGCATATCGATCATGATCATACTCTGCGGATGCACAGGCTGATCTGAATATACACTGGTCACAAAATGCATAAGCCCCCTTTTCTAGTCAGAGCCACTTACGTGTATACAGCTTGCTTGTATATGACGTCATCAAGGTTTTTCATAAACTAGATACCAAGTTAGTTAGTTATCTTATATTTATGGGTGGGAAGTGGTACAAAGTACCTTCCGTACATCCTGCGGTCGCGAGCGCCCCCTCGCATTTATTAATTCCCTTTGAACCCGAAAGCCCGCTATAGCGGTTTATGCAAACAGTGCAGATCCAGATGAGCCGGCTCGTAACGAGCCGTCTCATCAGGATCTGCACTTTTTGCAAGTAATTTTCATATTTCTTAGAACAAAAACACCCCCTTTTCATAAATGGACGAATCTGAAAATCATTTTATGACCGTTGGATTGGTCGGAACATTAGCATATCACAGTCCATTCCAGTTCCTTAGGGTTGAAAGGGTTAAAAGTCCACTATGTCAACAATAAATTATATTTACACAAAGGCTTACTAACCTTTTCTAACGGAGAATTGCCCTCAAACGTGAATATAATCTACCGCGAACATACATCTATCGTGAAATTAAATCAACGGGCGTAGATTGATGATGATGATGATGAAATGTGCATAAGAAGAATACACACGCTTGGTCGCCTATATTTTGGCTATTTTGCCAAGTGACCGTTACAAGTCGGTACGCGTGCAGTCATGTTTTCTTGTATCTGTATATGGTTATTGTTTTCCAACTAATAAGACAGGTTTTGATGAGAGTTTTGGAGTTTCCGGAATTTTACAATAATGTTATCACTGCTGGTAAATCTTTAGTTTATATTGTCGACTTGTACACGTAGTTGGAATATTAGTGAACCACGTTAATGTGACACGCAACTGCATTAAAATATTCGTACGAACTCATTTGTCGCGTAGTTATAAATTCGCGATTAATTCGCGTAGTTATACATTCATTGCTTTTTCTCCGCATTATTAATTCGAAAGTATTGCAATCGGAATTAAAAAAAACAACATATATGCCTGCGATGATGACGTTCTTTTGTGTTCACAGTTCTACTAGACCGTTTTCCGGAAAACGGGCCGCCGGTTATTATAAGACCCGTTTTCTCCGGTGTTCGGTTAGCATAACGAGGCTGCGCGCATCTGTATGTTTTGTGTGTTCGCAATCCGCCGATCAAATAACAACACAACATTGCGCGGGAACCATTAGAATGAACCCACCTGTTCTTTCACTCCTATAGTTATCTATTTATGAAGACATGATAAAACCGGGCTTATTGTATTCGCTACCAGTGTAGACACAGACCATATGCGCAGTCTGGTCTGGGTCTACACTGTTCGCTATATAGTCAATGAGCCAGCTTTCAAACTGCTGATAAAACCGGAATAATACGACTCAACACTTTCACAAAGCGTGATAGCTGATCAGTAGCTACACTGATCAGAAATGAAGTAGGTCCATTTTTCAAATGGTTGCCAATTTTATACATAGATGCTTACGACGAAAGCAATTCAAACATGATTTACATAAAGGAAAGATAATTGTGGGCCGTCACGAGAAAACGAGTATTATTGAGTATTACACTTGCAAGCGTTCTGATGGAGCCTGTTACGGACATGACAGTTTCTCAATAAATATATTTCTGAATGTTTCCATATGTCAATAGCGAACAGTGTAGGCCCGGATGAGCAAGCTGGTCTGGGACTGCACTGGTCGCAAAATAAACAAGTAAGATAATACACAGTAGCCTATTTCATCAACATTGCAAAGTATACTTTAGTAGCAAAGTATACTTCGAGGGAGAAATTTTCAATTTTGTGATAAATTTATTAATTTTTATTATACTGAATTTATTACATTATCACAGCCAATTTGGCTGTGATAATGTAATAAATTCAGTATAATAATTCTGCATACTTTTAATCATGAAATATATGCATTTGTTAGTTCTATATGAAATAATGCATTTCAGGAAAACTAAATGATTACTCCCTCAAAGAATACTTTGCTAGTAAAGTAATGTTGATGAAATCGGCTACTGGCCTCGCTGGCAGCCTTGATAATACAAAATGAAGAACACTTAACATATTTGCCTTACAAGCAATGTGAACATAATCCTCAGTGACATTGACCGGACGTGGGTCGTATGCAAAACACAGCATCATCCATAGACACACATTGTGGCCAAATATTATCAAAATCGGTGACGTTATTGAAAAATGAAATGAAACACACGCACGCACGTACGTACGTACATGGACTAACGCTATATTCCATCTTGCCTATCGGCGAGGGGATAATAATCCCACTGATCATGTGTTACTGTCTAACCGGTGGCATATACATTGTTGCAATTAAATATATGATGTGTATTAGACTCGCCTACTGATTTCATAAGATTATATTTATTGCATAAGCACATCTTCATAATTTGAAGCTGTTCCCATCACCTACCATGATTGCTATAGCGAGCTAATCTTCATATTTATTAAACTAGTGTATTATGATTTTTATTACACTATGTTAATACAATACGAGCGCCCATTTTATTACACTGCGAAAGCACATAGTTTGCAATAAAAAAAATGTTATCGACTCTGAGAAACAATTTAGTACACAAATAACCCTATCGGATTCGCCAAAACATTTTTGCGATAGAAAAACGCATAACTTTAGCGAATAATAAGTTATCTTGACAAAGGCGTCCAGGGTAATGGCATATTGCCAAACTGACGGAGCTAATTTAGCTGCCGAACCATCGCTGTGTATATATTAGGCCATAATAGTAAAGTAGTTTGGTTTTCAGACACGGGGTTTGCGGAATGTGAAGCAGGAGGGCCGATTTTCTTTTAAATATATTTTTAGTTTGTTTGAGATGTTCGTATCTGATTTTTTTCAAGTTGCCAGATGCATCTGGCAACTTGAAAAAACATCAGATACGAACATCTCAAACAAAATGAAGATGCTCTATAAAGTTACTATAACCTCGTTAGACATGATTGGAATTAACATATGTTTGCATGGTAGTGTTTTGTTTTATTGATCATGCGGCGAATTAATAGTACAATTTTAGTTCTCATAAAATGCTCGACGCGCAGGGATTATTCAGACGCGGCGATATCTGAGAACCAAAGTACTTTTGTCATGGCCTTATAGTAAGTAATCTATAATTATTAATGAGTTTTATGTGACACCATGTAGCCAATGAACGACCGAAGTGCAGTTAGGAAATGATAACAAGTAATAGTTATAGTTCACATATTGAATTTTTAATTATTAAAACTTAAATATGTGAACTGTAACGTACTTATTGTTTACCTTCCCACTCGCGAAGCTCCGCCCAGAAACGTGATTTCGAATCGCTATTCTAGTATGTGATTGGCGGTGTGACACGAAGTGAGCGCGTGTGTGGGCGGTAATATGCTTTGCGTCTCGTGAATTGATGACAACAAGACGTAACATCACTTCTAAATATAGTGACTGAACATTTAATGATTAATTTAATATATATTGGCGAAAGTGTCGCAATATACGATTAATTGAGACGAAAGCTGTTCTTTCATTGGTAAAGAAACTAAGGTAAACAGTATGTGTATTTACAGTTGCTTACTAGATGTAGATATTCAGGTGTGCTAATTATGCCAATAACATGTTGCGTGTTCCGTTTAGGACATCGTGCTTTAGTGATCGTATTATCGTACTATCGATATCGTCGCATCGTACTATAGTCATCGTAGCATCGTACTATCGTAATCGTAGTATCGTACTTTCGTCATCGTAGCATCGTATTATTACAAACATAACATCGTACTAACGTCATCGCAGCATCGTAATATAGTCAACATAGCATCGTACTATCGTCATCGTAATATCGTACTATCGTTAACGTAGCATCGTGATATCGTACGATCATCATCGTAACATCGAACTATCGTCATCGTAGTATCGTACTATCGATAACGATATAGTACGATACTACGATGACGATAGTACGACGGCCTAAACTGAACACCGTACGCAGTAGCAACATGCACGGTGGTTGCTAACACGTTTATACTGGTTTCCTAGCCAAGCATGAGACAAAACGTGAACGTGATAGTGAATGGGTTTAACATTCTATCAACAACTAAGGCCATATAGAGGCGACACCTTGGTTTCAAGTTTAATCTGAAATACCAGTAGGATGGACATACTTTGAAACTACATTTTCACGTCTATGATGGTATTGAACACACGACCTTCCGTTTTCAATCCCAGCCCTCTATCCCAAGGTTCATGGTCACGTGGTTACGACAACAACAACGTCGCCCACTCCAAAGTAAGTATTATTTGATAGTTTCCTTAATATGCAACGGATTTTGATGAAATATGGCGCAGCAAACGCGTCTTCGTGAGCTGCATTTGGTGGTTTACGGAGTTTGGCACAGACTTATGTCGTTTCTGCGAAGAATCGATTTCCGTGTTTGGAGACACGGACATCGATTCTTCGCAAAAACGACAGAAGTTTGATCGAATATACAGAGACCACCAAATGCAACTTAACAAGACGCGTTTGATGCGCCATATTTCATAAAAATCCGTTACGTCACAAGGACACTATAAAAGAATACGTACTTTGAATCGGTACTTGTTGTTGTTGTTAGTACCACGTGATCATACACCTTGTATTCACTAGAGCACAACCCATTCCTAACCACGAGGTCATTTTCAATACGCGATTGCTATGAAACGCCAAATCGACATAAACTCAAATAATTAATGCTAGCTGTAAATAATTAGAGCTAGCATTAAATATTTAGAGCTAGCATTAATTATTTGAGTTTATGTAGATTTGGCGTTCCTGGAACGCCGAATCTACATAAACACAAATAATTATTGCTAGCTCTAAATAATTAGAGATGTCATTAAATATTTAGAGCTAGCTCCAAATAATTTAGAGAGCTCTTCAAATGATTTGGAGCTAGCTCTAAATATGTAATTCCAGCTGTAATTATTTAGAGCTAGCATTAACTATTTGAGTTTATGTGGATATGGCGTTCCATAGATTGTCTTGCATCATACTGCATGTATATAGTCTACAACAAAGCAACATAACCGCAGCTGGGTTTCACTGGTTGGCACCTGCCAATAGGAAGGGGTGACGATTGACAGGTGGCGCCACCGACCGACGACAACAGGTTGTGTTGCCATCCGTGGTAAACCGCAACTAATTGTTTTAAACTGGTTCTTGGCAATGATAACATACGGAATCCGTGGAGTGTCAACATACTGTGTGTTTTGGGAGTGTTTTGAAGTTATGTTAACCCTTACAGTGCTGAATTAAAATTTGTCGTCTGCTGTTTACTGTTTATTTTCCATTTTTTTCTTATCAAAAACATGGTTTGGTAGCACTTTAGAATCATTTCCAATGGAAATGATTCTAAAATGCTTCCAAACCATGTTTTTGCTTAGAGAAAATACAAAATAAGTTACAACAGCAGACGTTCTCGGTTCCTGCCTTCTAAGGGTTAATAAGTTAGCTGTAATATAAGAAGTAGATCGTAAATGAACATTCATATCAATATAAACCAAATATGTGTCGTTATTCCTTTGAATATTAATATAATTCAAATAATATATACATGTATATACAAGTTCAAACTACTGCTATGTATTGCGAAGGTCTGTGAAGTTAGCACCGAGGCAGAAGATCACACGTCAACATACATATCTAATGCGGACCTCACATTCCCAGTGTTTATGGTATTTTTTTAAATAGAAATCTGGTAAACTTGAACTATTTTTTATTCTACGACGTTTAATATTCCGGTTACCAAACCAGAACGTCTTTCAGATTACTTTCCTATTCATTTTAAATAGCTTTACGACTATGTTCTGTACCCATACGCAACTAGAATTCTGTTTCCATCATTAAAACACATCGCCTTCTGCAATTTTCATTACCCGCTTATTTGCGCGGTAATTGCTATATCGTCTGCTGTTTTCAATCCTCGCGTGACACGCACGTGAAATCTGCCAACGGGCGCACGCGCGCTACATGCTCCGCGAGAAGCTTATTGGTTTTCACGTACGCTCTGAAAGCTCCTAAAATACCATGACCGGCGTTCGGAAAATTATTTCTATGAATCGCTTTTCAGGCGTAACAAACGTTTAATATGAACGTAACGCGCGGCAGTCGGCCCTTAATCATCACGATCCGCGGATCCTGGAGTTATGTTTAAAACGCCATAATTCTAGCGTAAATAGAGTACTATCTCGACACGATCTGACCATAAAAGACGCCATTATTTCATGCTTATCTACAGATGTAAATCCGCAACTCGTGTGTTGATTGTATCACCATGTATATTATGAGTATGCACATAATTTATGTTATTATTTGTATCTCGACTTTTTTGTTTACAGCTAACTAGGATTTACATGTACATGTACATGTATATAATTTGTCAAAATTATTGTTTCATTTAGGTGAAACCTATTTAGATCGACACACTGCATGAACTG
This sequence comes from Conchocele bisecta, assembly GCA_029237695.1. Taxonomy (NCBI): domain Eukaryota; kingdom Metazoa; phylum Mollusca; class Bivalvia; order Lucinida; family Thyasiridae; genus Conchocele; species Conchocele bisecta. Next base: position 18,008,211 of record CM055281.1, on the reverse strand, counting down.
CATGTACATAACCGCCTGCGTTAAACTTGATACCAGCGTTTATGAACATCTACTGCCAATGTCAACACGCAATCAAGCAATTTGATTGTCTGAGCCTGAGCTGTAGCACAGCTCAGGCTCAGACAATCAATCTGCTTGATTTTACGGACAATATTTAAGCATTATGAAACGAAACAAACGACAATCATTGGCAAGATTAGCGCAGACGGTGGTGTATATGAACATAATATGCCAGCTTACACCGCGGTGTTTAGTGTGTGATTGTGTCTTTAGTGAGGAGGCAGACTGAAAATAAATATGACGTCTAGTCGACCCGCGATAGCAAACACGTGTGTGTAATCTAAATAACACCGAATTACGCCGGCGTAATGGTGCAGCATATATTAATCCGCATTGAGTTCTACGAAAGAAAATCTTAAATGGAAACCCAACAACACATGATTCCCTAACAAATGACTTTAGAAACATGCAGATACAGGAGAATATGGGAAATAAAAATGTAAATATGAATGATGCAAATCATTGACACAAAGTAATATCAGGAAATCATTTTTCAAGACCAAACAAACGTTGATTACAATTTCACTGCTAACCTGTTTGGACAGGATCCTTCAGTGGACATTTCAATTTCAAACATGGGTTATGGAAAAGTCGCAGGAATACTGGACGAAGGCCGGAAGGCCTTCGTCCAGTATTCCCGCGACTTTTCCAAGTTATCCAGAGGTGGGAACAAATCCAAAATGCCAACTCGTAAAACTGGCTAAACAAACATATGTTTACACCCACAAATGCGTAAAAGTGTGCTTCTAATGTAAAACATTAGTATTTCTCTGCAATTATCAGGAGCATCACATCCTGATTTCAGAATATATCCTGAAAATTCCCACCCACCCCTGTATATCTTGCCTTAGACGTATGTACGCCATATAGTTATGAATACAAATTTCAGTGCGAATTGAAATTCCATAAACTATGTCTTACCTTAGTCGTATATGTGGTGTAGATTTGTGGACTAGCGTGTCGCAGACTGGGCAGTGTTTGCTGGCTTCCAGGTACCCGACTATACACGTCTTACAGACTGAAAATAGACACAAATAATTGTGACGCAATGTGAATCTATCATATTCTCATTAAACGGAGCATACACATGTGCTTACATGAATATGTGTGCGACCATTAGTTGTATATACAGGGCAGTGAGCATACAAAGATGTATGTTCATTTATTGATGGTCTTTGTCCTAATCTCATAGTCCGCCGAGGAATTTCTACAGTTTCTGAGCCGAGCCTGCTTAAACCTTATATCAAAATACACTAGCATGGTATTCTATTTTAGTAGGTACATGTACGTTTATGCTATGAAATGTGCAATTATGACGTGATTTTCTTTGACAAGAACTTATTTACGTTGCATTAGGACACTGATGTCATTCGGTACCTTCACGTGACACCATTCGATCAATGAAACGTCAGCTTTCAATTCGTTGTAACCCGGGTATCTGAATCATTTCAGGTCACTGGCTGCTACGACATTATGTTATAAGTCTGTTACCATTCGGCCAACACAAAGTGCTTTACTGATATATGCCAAGCAGCTGTTTGAAACGAGTGGTCATATCATATCGATGGTCTAGTAACATAAGGTCGTAACTGCTATGCCTTAGCATAGCAGTTACGACCTTATGTTACTAGACCATCGATATATTATGATGGAGAAATAGACACTGCTAACTTTATTTAGAATGTTATACCGTTATGAATGTGCCAAGCACACCTAGTGTGTCGGTTTCACTTATGATCAAATAAATTATAAGTCGCGTACATTAGTAGGTGGTCTCTAACGGCAGAAATAAAATTAAACCACTTCTTGTATGGCCACGTGCTAAATATGTAAATAATATAGTAATCCATGTCCAGGTATATTCTTTAAACGTACGAGATTACCTTCAAGTATATGCTCGTACATGTACATGTATATGTAAAGCATGGCTACACCAGTGCCTGTGTTAATATTGCCAATATTTGACTTAACATTATTTGTATTTAACAATACTTGAATATTATGCTTACAATCAAGCAGCTTCAGCTTGATTGGCCGAGCCAGAGCAGTTCAGGCTCAGTCAAGCAAACTGCTTGATTGCGAGTTGAGATTGCTTGCTAATAGATGTACAGAAACGTTGGTATCTGGGCAAAATTGAACCAGGCGGTTGCGTATCATCTTATGAATACACTATAGCACAATACATTATACGCATACATTATTTTATTCTTGTATTCAAATAGCAGATATGCATGTATAACAAAATTAAAATGAGTTCTATAACTGAGCAAATACATATGACGAGCATCTTATCAGGGATTCCGCTGGGGAAAATAAAAAAATCGCCACTTCCAAAAATTGGCGATAAAAAATTACAAAAATATTTATTTTTTTTTTATTTTTTTTTCGAAAATTGTAATTTTTTTCGCCAATTGTTTATTTTTATCGCCAATTGCAAAAGTGGCGATCGCCAGCGGAATCCCTGCTTATGTGTGTTTAGCGAAACCGAGAGGGTTTCATGCATAGCTCAAAGGTTCTAGAACGGCAACATTTACGAACAATTCCACAACAATGTATTCTACAAACCATAAATGTACATGCGACATGATTGTCAGATAGCTGGATAAATGGGGCTTATGGGTTTTGCCACCAGTGTATATCCAAATCAGCATGTGCATCCTCACAGTCTGATTAGGATCTGCACTGTTCGCCATCAATGAAATACTCGCCATGGTTCTAACAAGCAATATATATCGTTAACAGGTTACATGTAGAAGTGTGCTGTCTGATCAGTAGCTAAACTGGTTACAAAACCTAAAAGCTCAATTCCTCCAGTAGCAGTCACATGGTGTTATGAACAGATAGCATAACTTGCGCAAATGCAATACCCGTACATCGTAAATATTTAAGTAATTATTATATTGTTAACAAAAAAGTACTCTGTGTATTCGAATCCCGAAAACCGTAGGGACATAAATCATTCCATTATCTAGATTCGCCCATACAATAATTATTAGGCAATTTGATAGTATAATTATTTATCCGCTACTAAATTCAGTAGTTATTTACACTGTTGGCCTAATATCTAAATTGCTATTGTTATCATAACCTTATTCACGACCAAACGATCCACGTAACCCGCGAATCCGACCGACCATTTTCTTAGAACATACTAAGACAAGATACTTTATAAAGAATACAGATATATTCATTGAATAATACAAAGTGATTCGTTTTTAAAAAATGCATGTAGTTATAACATGTTTGACGGCGTTGCTTATTACAAAGTTAACACTTATCGGTTTGCGAAATTGTTAACGTGCATTTCTTAGGAACGGGGAGAAGTCAATAAACCAACGACGCAACTTCTATAGAAGCATTTATCTGAAATCTTTCCGCAAATTATGCATGGTTCAGTGGTTTGTTTTGGACTACTCGGGATAGGAATTCTATTTGTTCTAAATGGGTCACGTGGTCTAGTATTTGCGAAATTGAAACTAATGATAAATATTTTTATAATCAGTCTTCCATTTTCACGTGTTTAAATTAGTCACCTGTAAAATGTGATGTGCAAATTTAAATAGACGACAATATAAATAGAGAGATCGAAGAACCCGTATATAATTAGAACATATATAATAGAATGCAATTTTCACAGAGAGTGCGACGAACACGATGAAGATGTAACATAACATTTAAAGTATAATTTAGGCCATATAGAGCGGTAATCTGAGGAAGCACAAGAAAGTACTGACGTGCATATTACGATTACTGTCTGTTTCACGAAACCTGCCCAATTTTTACGGTCATATAAACAATGCAAAAACAGTATTTATTTTAGATAATATTAAATTTTATCAAAATTTAAGAACGAGTCTTTTTTTTATTTCGTGAAATTTTGTCAAATATTGATTTTATTACGAAACAATTGATTTGTCTATGGGAATATAACATTGGGGAAAAAGAGATGAAGGAGCTGTAGCAATACAATACAATACATTTTATTCACTCTAAGCCACATACGTGACACACGAGGTATACAATAGATTACATAATACAACGATGGGTAAAAATACAAAATGCATATGTATAAGCTCACTAGTCATTATAACCATAAAGCATTTCTTATAAAAATAGCTAAATTTCTTAATTGCTTTCCAGATTTTTTCTCAGCAGGAGTCAAACAATTGAAATTGACTCCGAAACCTGGCTAGATAGCTTGGAAATGATCTAACTAAGATGTCTATGGGGATTTAACATGGGGAAATTGTTTATTTGCAATAAAATCAATATTTGACAAATTTCACGAAATAAAAAGAAGACTCATTCTTAAATTTTCCTTTAATTTAATATTATCTAAAAAAAATATTATTTTTGAATGGTTTAATTAGCCGTAAAATTTGGGCAGCTTTCGTGAAACAGACAGTACTTTTAATGTTTGAACATATTACGAATATGTAAAACAAGAACATCAGTGTGTGATATATCATAACGTGAACAGCTGAGCCATGTTATTCCGGTCATTGGGCAGATTTAATTTATTCCACACAGCCAGCCACACCGCAGTCACTCACCCTTATATTTCACCAATAACCACAGCATGTGACATGTTGGAGCATCAATTTTCACTCAAAAAACGCATAATTACTGGATAACATGAGCAAGCACACAACGTGTCGAGTCTGGACAGCGTATGGGCTGTCGAAGACCTGGGGGCCGTTTCACTAAACTTCGTACGACTAAAATGTTCGTAAGTGCCAAATTATGATAGTCTGTAAATTTCACATTAACAATGTTTTCTTGTAAACAATTGCTGGATTTACATTTATTGAGCATAGGCTGCATATGCAGCCTATGTTCAATAAATGTAAATCCATCAATTGAAATTGCCAGACGATTATAAATTTGCTCTTACGAACATTTTAGTCTTAAGAAGCTTAGTGAAACAGGCCCGTGAGTCGTATGCCTGAGCCGTATATATTCGTGGTTATTATTGTAGAAATGGGACTTATGGTATTGGTGACCAGTGTAGATCAAGATCAAGTAGCATAATCATGGAATGGCAAACAGGGTAGATGCTGATCAGACTGTTCGGATGCACATGCTGAATGGATCTACACTAATTTCTTCGGTCACAGCCACATATATCGTTGAAAATGCCAATTTCATGCAAGCTTGCGGGTATCATATCATATCAGGATCTATATTGTTTGGAAGTGCACCATACACCTTCATGTTTTAGTGAACTGATTTAATTACTGAAAAGTGGTTGCTAGACATTTCGTCGTCACAAAATACAAATATATAGAGGATATTAACGGCACTCGTGAAATATGGACATTCAACACCACGAGATGAACATATATGTCATATTCGTTGCAAAAATATGAATATTCTATTTATTATATACCGCTCCATGGAAATTAGCAGTTTGTTTAGACTGTATACGGTAATGAATGTGTATTTGCAGCCTATTTGCAGTCCGGCACTGCAGGTGCGCATTATGAATATAGATAGCGGAAGTAGTCGTATTTTCACCGGAAGATGTTTATTTCATCGATGAGAACATATGACTTTTATTTACATCGTAAACTATGTATTTCATGGGTAGGTATATAATACAACAGAACATTATTAATTCATCTAATGATATAATAATGAACAATCAGTTAAATAAAATAACTAAAGGGAACCCATTATTAATATATTTATCTTATAGAACGGTGAACTGGATCTTTGAAACAAAGTCTATGTTCACATACACTACGACTAGAAATAATATCCTTTAAACTGATAGGATGGCGAGAACCGACGTTCTCTGCCAGGAAACCGTTCTGGCTGATTATAGAAACTTAATTAATAATTCCAGCACAAAAATATGTACACAATTCCCTAACATTTGATTGGCCCGTAGCAAGTCTCTGTCCAAAATTTATATCCCAGTAAACTCTCACGCCGAACTACTTTCCGTAACCGTGAGGCGCAGTTAAAATAATTCTTAAGAAAACGGAAAATAAACACATTTTCTTGATGAATTTATTTTAAAAGCTGTAATTATAAGGAGTGAATGGCATTTTTGTGGAATTTATCGGGGATATAAACTTGGAAAAGTCGTGGGAATACTGGACGAGGCCTTAACAAATTACAATTTTCGAAAAAAAAAAATTTTTTTTTTCGAAAGTTGTAATTTGTTATCGCTTCGCCCAGTATTCCCGCGACTTTTCCAAGTTTATACCCCGATAAATTCGACAAAAAGGCCATTCATTCCTATAATAAGTTCTCTTAATTTCCTATCGCATGTTGTGTACGAATATACGATGGTAACCAAGTTCTCTGCCATGAAACTACTCCAGTTTTTGGTCATATCTCCATTATATAGAGAATAGAAGGTTAGTGCCGTGAATGGGAAAAAATATCTGGCAAGGCTCAGGAAACGGGATGTGCTCGGCAGAGAGCCGAGCACATCCCGTGTCCGTGCCGCTCCAGATATTTGTTCCCATTCACGGCACTAACCTACTATTCTATTTATCCCGTCAACACCTACAAATGGCTGTAAAATGTATTGACTGGATATCCAAAATGTTTCACAGCACCGTGTTTCACGGCACATACTCACTGTGTTGACGGGATAAAGAATGTTACACAAATTCACTTCCACGAATTCGCCCACGTGTCATGTCTGTGTGTCGATTCTAGACTGGTAAACTAGATTACTTCTAGAAAATCAGTACAGTTTCCAGGCTGTGTGCCGATTAATAAGTACCATGCATGGAACCGTTCCCTATTCCAGGCTATGTGTGTAGACTATAGTAGTTTAACCCTAGCAATGCTGAATGAAATTTTATCGTCTGCTATTTATTTTTATTTTCTATTTTATTTACACCAAAACCATGGCTTTAAGTGTTAATTATAGAATGCCAAACAAACTCACAGCCAGGAAACCATTCCCATTTCCAGGTTATGTCTTGATTATAGAATGTTAAACAAACTCACAGCCAAGAAACCATTCCCGTTCCAGGTTAAGTGTTGATTATAGAATGCTAAACAAACTCACTGCCAAGAAACCATTCCCGTTCCACGTTATGTGTTGATTATAGAATATTAAACAAACTCGCAGACAAGAAACCATTCCCGTTCCAGGTTAAGTGTTGATTATATAATGTTAAACAAACTCACAGCCAAGAAACCATTCCCGTTCCAGGTTATAGAATGTTAAACAAGAACAGTGTCAAAGTCCGCTCACAGGGTAATGGAGTGTGCTTATACTTGGCAATTTAGTCAGATTGCTGTCTGTTGTAATATGTGTGTTATGTTATGTTGGATGTATGTTGGACATAACAGTGAACCATTGCAATTAATTAACCGTGTTCTGTCGTCTACATGGTATTAATTTCAGGACGCTAAGTATTTACTTACTAAAATTGCGATAAAGTAAAACAAACTAAACTAGATAAGTATATCATGTGGTATTGAGTATAAACTGGGTTCAGTGCTTCAGATAAGCTGCGTATTTGCGTAAATATCCAATTAAAATTGCCAAAAAACCCAATTGAAATCAGAAGAAGCGAGTATCAAAAAGCAATAACAAATTTGTGGTACCTTTATCATGCTACAGAAAACAATAAACAGACCACAAATATAGCATATTTTTCTTATTTTCCATGAAAAAACATCTTGGTATTTCATTAGAATTGTCTCCAAGGAGACAAGGAGACAATTATATTGAAAAGCAAATACATGTTTTCATTTCGAAGCAAACTATTACATAATTGTTGTCTGTTGATGTGTTAACAGTAGTGTGATTTTATTTTACCCAATTAAAATATTGAAATACCCAATTGCTTCAGAAGTGATAAGAGTTAAAATACTCAATTACTAATTCCTTATCTGGAGCCTGTGTGTTAATATCTATTTTATTTATTTGGTTATTAATTGTAACACAAGTAAGTAGAGTAAGTACCTTTCTGTCCTCAAATATGAGTGAATCATCGATATGGAGTATACACGTATATGATATATAACTGATATTCACAAATGCCCATATGCCTGAAATGTCGACGACTGCCTTTTCATATAATCAACCATCGATCAATACACGTCATTTGTATTCACATTTTGTACTGGCTAATTATAAACGGGGCGGATTATTACCATAATTATTGTGACAAATGTTGCTTCTCAATTTGTTCATTTGGATCCAATACTGCGCTTGGCGGGAAAATAAACGGACTACAATTTTACAAAACCGGGATAGTTAAATTTATCAGCAGTTCTTACAATGCAGAGCTCTCATGTTTCCTGATAATACTGGAAAGTGAGCGGAATTAGGTTGCGAGGAATGTACGTTGAACCGTGCAGACCTTCACCACACAGTGCGGGTGAGCAGACTGGTTTGAGTATTCAGTGTTCTTCGCAATCAGCTGTCACGTAAAAACACCATTACATAAAAATACAAAAGATTTGTAGCCAGTCTGGCGGTGAAACGGACATTGTGTCCGTTTCACCGCTAGACTGGCTACAAATCTCATAAGCCGCATTTCTGCAGCTAGAGTTACTGCTAGAAGCTGTTACAGCGTCTCGTACTGAGTAGACACGCTGGCTGGAGCCGAATATAACCAACCAATTGTAACATATGGGCGATAATATTATTGTATATCTTATTAAATATGCTGTAACGGTTCATTTTGCTTGACTTCAATGATTTGCGATAACTTTGAATGACGTCGAAAGTTGAGGAAAACTGCAACGCGCACGCGAAACATTAATTCCGCGTATGCGCAGCAATTTTCGGCAACTTCCGGCGATATTTACGGAAGTTATCGAATACAATCGGTAGTGACATCGGCGAAATTCGGAAAAAAATGATAAGAGAGAAAATCTCACTATCCGTTGTAACATATGGAGCAAGAGCAAATCTGTCGCTTCTATCATTACATAATTTGCTAGTCTAGACAAAGAGTAGTTTAATGTTTAGGATCATGTTACTCTGTGATAGTTTATGGGTACGGAGTCAATGTATATGGTCACATGGTTACAACAACAACAACGTCGCCCACTCCAAAGTAAGTATTATTTGATATTTTCCTTAATATGCAACGGATTTTGATGAAATATGGCGCAGCAAACGCGTCTTCATGAGACTCATTTGGTGGTCTAGTGAGTTTTGGCGAAAATATAGAGACCACCAAATGCAGCTTAACAAGACGCGTTTGATGCGCCATATTTCATCAAAATCCGTTACTTAATAAGGACACTATAAAATAATACGTACTTTGAATCGGTACTTGTTGTTGTTGTTAGTACCACGTGATCATACACCTTGGGAGTCACAGCTATGTGTGTAGAAAATGATAAACTGTATACAGATACAAATCTTGTAGATATGTACGACATGGCTCCAAATAAGGAATTAGTAATTGAGTATTTTTACTCCATCATTTCCGACTCAATTGGGTATTTTAAAGTTTTAATTGGGTAAAATAAAATCACACTGCTGTTTACACATCAACAGACAGCACTTATTGAATAGTTTACTTCTAAATGAAACATGTGTTGGCATTTCATTAGAATAGTCTCCTTGGAGACAATTCTAATGAAATACCAAGATGTGTTTTCATGGAAAAATAAGAAAATATGCTATATTTGTGGTCTGTTTATTGTTTTCTGTAGCATGATAAAGATACCACACCTTTTTCATTGCTTTTTGATACTCACTATTTCTGATTTCAATTGGGTTTTTGGCAATTTTAAATTCGGTATTTACGGAAATACGCACTTTATCTGGAGCTCTGTACAATATGTGGTGAATAACTGGCTGATGAAACAGAACAATATTGAAAAAATATATTTCCGATCGTTAGTTTTTACGCTATGTATGAATACCAATTTAATGCCATTTAAATTAATTACACGAGACTCTGGAAGAATGGAACCACACTTTAAAAACATGTATAATCGATACTTTAATGCGAATTGTGTTCGACAACGTGTGATTACAGCTTACAGCGGAAATGCTTCGCCAAAGCATATCCAATGTGAAATCACATGCTTGAATGGAAATGTAGTGTAATTTGATCAAATAAACTGGCGTTCTGTTGTCATACAGAGTGCATTTAACGCGTGTGTATGACACATTGTTAAAACTATCACAGATGTGAGTACCAATCAACATAGTCATGTCTGTGAGTCGAATTTCAGAGCGAATTTCAAAATAATAAATTGTGTCACTGCATCAGTCAGGATATGATTTCAGGGCTCCAGATAAGGAATAAGTACTTGAGTATTGTTACTCCATCATTTCTGAAGCAATTGAGTATTTCAAAATTTTAATTGGGTAAAATTAAATCACACTACTTTTTACACATCAACATACAGCAATTATTGAATAGTTTGTTTCGAAATGAAAACATATCTTGGCATTTCATTAGAATTGTCTCCTTGGAGACAATTCTAATGAAATACCAAGATGTGTTTTCATGGAAAAATACGAACAATATGTTATATTGGTGGTCTGTTTATTGCTTTTTGCAGCATGATAAAGGTACCACAATTGTTCTCATTGCTTTTTGATACTCACTACTTCTGATTGCAATTGGGTTTTTTGACAATTTTAATTGGGTATTTACGCAAATACGCAGCTTATCTGGAGCGCTGTGATTTAATCACAGTTTCAGTACGTGCCCACACTCTGTGAGTCAATTCAAGTAAGTGGCAGCATATATACTTCTAAGATGAAATACAACAAAAGTACACCTAACACCAAACTCATGTGTCATAGGAATACAGTGACTATTTTCCGAGCACGATACGTGTTCCAAGCTGGAAATCATTACGTTTGGTTGGTCGAGGCTGAGCCTTGCCCTTCTCAGCCTCAACCAACCAAACTTCATGATTTCGAACGGGAATTCTCAAAACGGGCTTATATTGATTTACTGATTGGTGTTGAACGGCCTATCGACAGCTAAGGTCATTTAAGGCCAGGCCAACGGGTTCGATCCCGCATGTAACCTGCTGCACTGGGGAGGGGGATCCCAAAATCAAAACGGAATATTTACATCGGAAAAAAATATATTCAGCCCTGGAAGACGTGCTTAGAAAGTGGTATAAGCACGGTTCTATGCGTCTTATTTCTACAATGGAAGGAACACCATCTCATGAAAATCAATATGTTCGATAGAAATACAAGAGCTCTAAGGGAATTTCTAATCGAGTCAGCGAAGGGCAATATGGGAGAATATGTGGGCCATGCAATGATACACGAGATAAACGGCCTCTGTGTGAATGGCAGTATGGCAGAATATGTGGGCCATAAAATGATACACGAGATACACGGGCCACTGTGCGAATGGCAATATGCGAGAATATGTGGGCCATGCAGCGATTCACGAGATAAACGGCCTCTGTGTGAATGGCAATATGCGAGAATATGTGGGCCATACAGCGATTCACGAGATAAACGGCTTCTGTGTGAATGGCAATATGCGAGAATATGTGGGCCATACAATGATACATGAGATAAAAGGCCTCTGTGTGAATGGCAGTATGGGAAAATATGTGGGCCATACAATGATACACGAGATAAACGGCCTCTGTGTGAATGGCAATATGGGAGAATATGTGGGTCATACAATGATACACGAGATATACGGCCTCTGTATGAAGGGCAATATGGGAGAATATGTGGGCCATACAATGATACACGAGATAAACGGCCTCTGTGTGAATGGCAATATGGGAGAATATGTGGGTCATACAATGATACACGAGATATACGGCCTCTGGTTGAAGGGCAATATGGGAGAATATGTGGGCCATACAATGGTACACGAGATAAACGGCCTCTGTGTGAATGGCAGTATGGGAGAATATGTGGGCCATACAATGATGATACACGAGATGAACGGCCTCTGTGTGAATGGCAGTATGGGAGAATATGTGGGTCATACAATGATACACGAGATATACGGCCTCTGTATGAAGGGCAATATGGGAGAATATGTGGGCCATACAATGGTACACGAGATAAACGGCCTCTGTGTGAATGGCAGTATGGGAGAATATGTGGGCCATACAATGATGATACACGAGATGAACGGCCTCTGTGCGAAGGGAAATATGGGAGAATATGTGGGTCATACAATGATACACGAGATAAACGGTCTCTGTGTAAATGGCAGTATGGCAGAATAAGTGGGCCATAAAATGATACACGAGATACACTGGCCTCTGTGTGAAGGGCAATATGGGAGAATATATAGGTCATACAATGGTTTAGTATGGTTATATTGTTTTCTCCTGCCTTGGAGTATTTACCCGTAGTGTCAGACGTATACGTTTGTGCCATGTTGCATATATTCTATGGTTGTCATAAGTATATAATATATCACATACTATAGTGTACGTAGTATTGTGTACACCCCTGCCTGCGTTAATCGTGCCATGATGGGAACGTTTCTGAACGTCTATTGGCAATATAAACTCGCAATCAATCAGTTTTCTCATGCGACAGACCACGTGTACTAGCACGGGTCCCCGGTTCGTGCAACGGATTAGCATTCCTGGGATTACACCACCGCCTGCGTTAATCTTGCCAATGTTTGTCAATAGTTTTATTTAAAACTGCTTATCTACTGTACCTGAAATCAAGTGCTACAGCTCAGGCTCAGTCAATCAAAATGAACTGCATGATTGCAAGTTGAGATAGATGTTTAGAAACGTTGCCATCTGGACAAGTTTAACGCTGGTGGTTGTGTAGCATTGCTGGGTTGAATTAACGAAATCCGCAGTATAGTACAGCAGTTTAACATGAATGAACGTCCCACGCACATGCCGATGCATAAATGCACGTCAATTTCGCAGTATGGGCGGGGGTCCTAATCGTGTACACATTTACGCGATTCCAAATAATCTCTTTTAATGGATATGGTAATTCCTAGCAAATGGTTGATCGTAAAATCTTTTACACCCGGCCATTCAGTCGACAGATTACATTAATTCAAATGCCGTCAGCCATCGCGAGGAAAATATTTCCGCTAGCTGATCAAACTAAACCGTGTGTGGGTGAGCGGGGAAACAAACCAGGTGGCGCTATTAACCAGTGTAGCGCGCATTGCGCATGCACGGGCTTATTTATAGATTGGATATCAATGTATGTACTAGTACGTCATATTGGTACACTCATCTTTTGGTTAATACTATTATGTGACAAACAGTGTGGATCCCGGGTTTCGGACTGTGCAGGCTGACCTGGATCTACACTGTTGTCAACCATCACGTGATAACACTACGGACCAATTTCCCTAAATTCTGGAATGCATATAAATTCGAAATCTCAGGATTGCATTTATCATTTGCAACCGAATACACGATCAAATCACGAAAATGGGTTCAGCTTGTACAAGTCCTGATTGGTTACACTAATTATGATATCAAAGATCAAACCCCAAAAGAGGACCACGATTTGGCCAGTTTGAAATTATAAACGCCTAAACGGCGAACGGTTAATCCTAAATTGGATTTCTTAATTCGCCCTTTGAACTGTATACGGGCGGACCCTGTGTAACCGTCGGTCAGTTTAGTTTCCGGACCCAAAGAGGCGGAAAATTCTTTGAATCAACGCTGTTTGATCTTCAAGCTTCGAGAAAGGTGTTGTATAATATTCGCCCATAGTGTTACGTGGTGTGAACCATTAACACAGGGGAAATAAATTATTCATCCGTTTATTCAACACACCCATACTCATGGTAATACCGTATGGATTTCGGATTACACATTTTGATCCGTATTTAGGGTGTTCAGATACATCACCGACCGCGTTAATCTTGCCAAGATGTCAACGTTTCTACGCATCTAATATCAATTAGAAAATAAGCAGCTTGATTGGCTAAGCCTGAGCTGTAGCACAGCTCAGGCTTAGCCAATCAAGCTGCGTTCTTTCAAGCACAATATTCAAGTATTTTGCAATAAAGACATTGACGAATATTTGCAAGGTTTGCGTGGGCGGTAGTGTATGCTATACATCAGGATATGTATCGACAGATGTCGTGCGTACATATAAGGAACATATATCGGGCGTGGGGGATTGGGGGCATATTTCTTGCACCGGTGTATAAATGTTAAAACGACAATTCTGGGACATACTGATGTCTTTTGCAATCATGAACATGCATTATTATCTGAGATGCGTTACCAAGAAACCTCTGAAAATGAGAGGTTAGAGAGGTTTAGAGAGGTTTAGTGAGGTTTAGAGAGGTTGCACTGTAGATAATTCGAACACGGGATGCATTTAAAAAATCTTATATGTATAACTGTTTCGTTTTTTGGGAGGCAATTTTCTGAAAATCCTTCCAACTTATTGCAAGTACAGTGGAACCTCTCTAAACCGGACACCCTGTGAAGTCCCCAGCGTGTCCGGTTTAGAGATGTTCCACTGTAAATCAGACATAAGTATGACTATGGCAATGTATGCGGCTGTGCTTTGCGAACTTGAACAGGCATTATCATCATAAATACACACCAATGAAACCCATAACGTTAAGGACACACAGACTGCATGCGTGTCCGGTTTAGAGAGGTTCTACTATATCATGCATATTTATAAACAAAAAAAACAGAGATAATATGTTGGTTAATTTATTACGTCCGGGTTCGTGAGTTTCTTATAATTATTATAAAAAAACAAAGGAACTGTGTTACATAGTTCCAACAAAGCGAAGAGGTTGCGGATAGAGATAGTGAACGATATATGTGGGTGTATCTGTAGAAACGGGGCTTATGGTAGTTGTAAGCAGTGTACCTGTAGCCAAATAGCGATCTAATATTGTTTGTTAGAAGCATGACGGGTGTTTCAGTGATGGAATGGCGAACAGTGCAGATCCTGATCCGCACAGTCTGATCTGGATCTACACTGGTCGCTAAAGCCGTAAGCTCCATTTCTCCATTCACGGCCACATATAACAGAATAGTATACAAAAACATCTATCGTAGTATACCTATCGCTCACAGCATAATATTACCGTAACGACTACAATCCATTGTTCATTAACCCTTTCAACCCTAAGGAATTGGAATGGACTGTGATATGTTAATGTTCCGACCAATCCAATGGTCACAAAATGATTTTCAGATTCGTCCATTTATGAAAAGGGGGTGTTTTTGTTCTCAAAAATATTAAAATCACTTTCAAAAAGTGCATATCCTGATGAGACGGCTCGTTACGAGCCGGCTCATCTGGATCTGCACTTTTTGCATAAGCCGATATAGCGGGATTTCGGGTTTAATATGTAGCCCGTCATGATAAAAGCGAGCATGTTGCATTTTGACAAGTATAGCACCTTATCAGCTATCATATTCATACACTCTTATATATAGGGATCTATAGCGTGTGCGTTAGGCGTCATGATTACGCGTCATTTACTCATTAACAATCACTGTGCATATGGACATAGGTCGTGATCAATATGCGAGGATACACCGGCTGATCTGGGGCTACAATTGTCGCCAACTCAATACACCCGTTTGTGGCATGTACCGATCGATTTACACGTATGAACTATATTTTGACAATCTACGACATTTTTCTTATTCGCGTTCTTTCACCACTAATTCATATCATAACGCACGTTTTGCTGAATATAATGATGAATTAAAGTTTTCATATACGAATGTGTTGAAAGAAGTTAAGTATGGTGTTGAAGGAAGTTAAAGTTCTATGATTTCAGAACTACCGTTTTCTTACACATGCATGTCGATTGCAGAACACTGAATTCTGTCACTACAAATAAGCTAAAGTTTCTGATATATTACCATACTTGCATACTACAGTGTCAACAAAGATCGCATATACACGTGCAATAATGTTTATTTAATGTTACGGCATCGTTATAAATAAACTAATCCCCTCGCTGGCAGCCTTGAAGACATTTACCGCACTTGCTTAAACCGCCTTACACACAAGGTGCGCATAAGTCCTCAGTGACCTTGACATTGAGCGGTGTGACGTGGGTTCGTATACAAAACTAAGCACCATCCATAGACACATATTGCGGCCAAATATTATCAAACTCGGTGAAGCGGTTCATACGTTATTGAACAATAACGGGTGTTAATACCAACGTACGCAATAATGTACATGGACTAACACAATACCCCCTCTTGTCTATCGACGAAGGGATGATAACAGCATACACCATCGATACTTATCCTAAGGTACATTTTCTCATGGTTGCTCTCAGTTGTCTGCATTTCCCATATGCGTGTCAGCTGGGGCCCGTTTCACTAAACTTCTTAAGACTAAAATGTTCGTAAGTGCAAATTTAGGATCGTCTGGAAATTTCAATTGATGGATTTACATTTATTGAGCATAGGCTGCATATACAGCCTATGCTCAATAAATGTAAATCCAATCATTGTTTACAAGAAAACGTTGTTAATGTGAAATTCAGACTATAATTATTATAATTTTGCAATTACGAACATTTTAGTCGTAAGAAGTTTAGTGAAACGGCCCCCCTGATCTGTAGCCTATTTCACCAACATTGCAAAGTATACTTTGAGGGAGAAATTTTCAATTTTAGGATAAATCTACGACATTTTGGCTGTGATAATGTAATAAATTCAGTATAATAATTCTGCATACTTTTATTATCATCAAATATATGCAGTTGTTAGTTCTATATGAAATAACGCAATTCAGGAAAAATAAATGATTACTCCCTCAAAGTCTACTTTGCTAGAAAAGTATACTTTGCAATGTTGGTGAAATCGGCTACTGGGCTTACATGTGACGCGCACATGTACATGGACTAACACAATATCCACATCCCCATCTTGCCTATCGTCGAGGGAATAATTACTACATACAACGTCGATAATTATCCTAAGGTACCTTTTTAAGCTGGTGGCACAAAGTTAGTGCAGTTTGTCTTTTTCGCGTTCGGCCTCAACAGGGATTCCGCGATTGGCGATACAAAAATGCAATTTTCGAAAAAAAAAAAAAAAAAAAAATAAAAAAGGATTTATATTTCTTTTATTTTATTTTTTTATTTTTGTTGATTTGGCGATTTTTTTATTTTCCCCAGTGGAATCCCTGGCTCCCCTGTATATACAGAACGATGTTGACGTCAAATTCCCTGTCGAATGGAACATCATTGAATCATAATCTACACATTTGCATATAAAACCTAAACAATCGTCATTACATTGTTTCTAAGGCATAGTGTGTGGGCTTATTTATGCTGTCGGAAACTGGATTTTGCCGAGAATGCGTTTACGACTGATATATTGCTACCGCCCGTTTTACTCCATGCCAGCACGCATGCGCTGATAAGATAAAAGGCTTCAGGGGCCACTTTGACAAATGATTAGGCATAACGCATTAGAAAACGTACGCCACTGATATATCGCTCCGCGTTTGCCACCAATTGTTATCAGTTCGGTCTGTCTGCGCATGCGTGCGGGATAATCGATGCAACTCAGCAATTTGATACGGGCTTACATTGATGTGTGCGGTAAGCCGTGGTTGCCCTCATTTGTCTGCATTTCCCATATGCGTGTCAGCTGATCTGTAGCCTATTTCACCAACATTGCAAAGTATACTTTTCTAGTAAAATATACTTTGAGGGAGAAATTTTCAATTTTAGGATAAATTTATGAATTTGTATTATTATACTGAATTTATTACATTATCACAGCCATTTTGGCTGTGATAATGTAATACATTCAGTATAATAATTCTGCATACTTTTAACCATCAAATATTGTTAGTTCTATATGAAATAATGCATTTCAGGAAAATAAATGATTACTCCCTCAAAGTATACTTTGCTAGAAAAGTATACTTTGCAATGTTGGTGAAATCGGCTACATGTGACGCGCACACCAAGTCGGTGCTTCATAAAGTACGAAATAGTTGCAACTAATCTGCCATATTACTGACAACATGATATATGAGTGCATGTAAAATGATTGGTAGAGATAGCTCGCGCGAACGCCGCGTATATCAGCAAATAAACACACCCCTTGCGCGATATTTTATCTAACAAGGGCACCATCGCAGGCAGCCTTGATAATACAACATTTTAACGTAAAGCCCTACAAACAATGTGAACATACGTACTCAGTGGCCTTGACATTGGGACGTGGATCGTATGCAAAGCAAAGCACCATCCCTATACGCACACTGTGGCCAAATATCATTAAAATAGATGAAGAGGTTTACAATTTCACAAAGAAAGGTGTCACTAACGTACGTTCGCACGCACGAACGTACACGGACTAACTACGTATAAACCCCATGTAAGCCTGCAATACGCCACGGAAAATGGGACTTTACTATCAGTGTAGGCCCAGATCAACATGCGCATACTCACAATCTGCCCACGGCCTGCATGTACACTGATTGGTGTGGAGTATATAGAGAATAGTAGGTTAGTGCCGTGAATGGGAAAAATAACCGACAAGGCTCAATAATTTCTTTATTTCTCATCAGAAGTATATGTTGTGACACTCATTTGAACCGTCTCGCCGAGACGGTTCAAATGAGTGGTCACAACATATACTTTGGTTCAGAAATAAGGAAAATAGGTAGAGAATAGTAGGTTAGTGCCGTGAATGGGAAAAATATCTGGCAAGGCTCATATTTTTCCCATTCACGGCACTAACCTACTATTCTATTTATCCCGTCAACACCTAAAAATGGCTTTAAAATGCAAAAATAGTATTGACTGGATATCAAAAATGTTTCACGGCACTGTGTTGCACGGCACATACGCACTGTGTTGACGGGATAAATTGGAAATATTCACGACGCCTCTAACGAACATTTTAGATCCGTATCACACTTTACGAGCCTGTGTTTCCCATTTTCAGAAAACGTCAAATGTAATACGTCGCAATCAATCAAGTGCGCCCTGAGCAATCAAACACGCATGCGCCGGTATTCGCGTTTTGAGTCCGCTAAAACGCGGCTGTAAACCAATTGTCGGAGTGTTTGTTCTGTGGACACATCGATCGGCAAGATGAAAGCGGTGACACTGTATCAATTTTCACAATAATGAAGATGGGGAGTCTGTGATGTTTGCGGTTCAATCGTTCCAGTGAGTGGACCGCGAATTATTCCACAATGCAAATAAAATGTGGCTGTGACTGGAGAAATGCGGCTAATGGGTTATGTGGCTCGTCTAGCTCCTGATCAAATGTCACACTGTTGCCCAATACTGATACATGTTGCTTGTTATAAGCATGAGGGGTGTTTCATTGATGGCATGGCGAACGGTGCAGATCCAGATCAGACTGTGCGGATGCACAGGCTGATCTGGATCTACACTGGTCGCAAAACCGATAATTACCCCCCATTTCTCCAGTCACAGCCACACAAACCCATCTCTCTTTGCTAAATAGGATTGCGTTTAGGAGAGCGGTTTTGGTGTTTAACGAATATAAAAGTGTGTGTTTTGCGTCTTAGGATGGCAAAAGTCGATATTTGACAACATCGTGCAAAATAAATTGACATGTGTATGGCAGAAGTATATAATTTTATATCAATGTGTGGGATCACGTGGATTTCTTAACGGCGTGACATCATGTTTTTTTAGATGTGTTTACAGTAGATTTCCTTTTATGAGATCATCAGTCTTCGGTAACATTGAATCCATTAATTCAGTACGGCATGCTGTGTTAGAATCTTCCGTAATTCATAAATACAATGCATATTAATTACGAAGAAATACGATAGTTGTCGTAAGTTAACCCTTTCAACACCACATGCCTGTATAGTGGTATTAGCAAAACGTGTAGATCCAGATGAGCCGGCTCGTCACGAGCCGTCTCATCAGGATCTGCACTTTTTGTAAGTAATTTTCATATTTTTGAGAACAAAAACATTCCCTTTTCATAAATGGACTAGTCTGAAAATCATTTTGTGACGGTTGGATTGGTTGCAAAATTAACACCAAAATCCATTCCAGTTAGTTAGGGGTGAAAGGGTTAAATCAACAGTTGAAGCAGTTTTAAGAGGTGTGTGGAATTGAATCAGACATTTTGCCAAAAGTTTTTTACGTGGTCTACAGATATTCGAGATCAATTTCGTACAATTCCCTTCAGCGACAAGGGACAGAATCGTATTCATATAATAACATGGGGCCTGCATAATCGATTTCTGGTTTGCTAATGAGAAGGAATAAACGATTTATGCTTCACGGGAAAATAGACCACTCAACCTGTTTAACCAACATTGCAATCAAATCGATACGTACACCCCCGCCTGCGCTATTCTTGCCAGTATAAGTCAGTTTTCTAATATCAAAATAGTTAAATATTGTGCTTGAAATCAAGCAGTTTGATTTGCTGAGCCTGAGCTGTGCTACAGATCAGGCCCAGCCAATCAAACTGCTTGATTGCGAGTCGAGATTGCCAATAGGCGTTTAGAAACGTTGACATCTCGGTGAGATTAACGCAGGCGGTTGTGTACACGTTCATAGTCAATTAGAAGCGGCTACTCCACAGTGATGATTGCGTTTTTATCGACCGAAATTCACGTTATCAATTACACGTATTGAATTCTCAAGTCTTACGGAACGCTAAATCTACATAAACTCAAATAATTATTGCTAGCTCTACATACTTAGAGCTAGCATTAAATATTTAGAGCTATCTCCCAATGATTTAGAGAGCTCTTCAAATGATTTGGAGCTAGCTCTCAATGCTAAATGCTAGCTTTAATTATTTAGATCTAGCATATCATATTTCAGGTTATGTGGATTTGGCGTTCCATACAGTTAAACCCTTTTAACACCACATACCTCTATAGAGACAATGTTTGCAAACAGTGCAGATCCAGATGAGCCGGCTCGTAACGAGCCGTCTCATCAGGATCTCCACTGTTTGTTAATAATTTTAAACGTCGTACAGATTACCCTTTTAGAAGAATGGGATAATTTGAATGAACAAAATTAATGAAATAGCGTGAAACATTGGCATGGAACATCCTATTAAGTTACTTGGTGTTGAAAGGGTTAAAACTGTTAACCCTTTGAACCCGAAAGCCCGCTATATGCAAACAGTGCAGATCCAGATGAGCCGGCTCGTAACGAGCCGTCTCATCAGGATCTGCACTGTTTGAAAGTAATTTTCATATTTTTGAGAACAAAAAATATCCCCTTTTTATAAATGGAATAGCGTGAAACATTGGCATGTAACATCCTATTAAGTTACTTGGTGTTGAAAGGGTTAAGGACCCGTCATACCCAGATCATCATATGACTGAAACATAATTCCTTCCTAACTGCGATGGGATATATGTCTACTATATATGTGAACATTTCCTTGTTACTGTACACTATCTGATTCATGGAGAAGCCAACTCGGCCATCATCGTATGCTCAAGCCAGTTTCACCTCTTGTGTCGTTTGACAAAGAACAGATAATGTCGAACATATGCTTTATACAGTACTTCTTCTACTTTTGTACTCAACTAAAGCACGACATACGTGCCTCTCACAAATCCGAGCACTGGAGTTTGTGAACTGAAATTGTATTTCCTGCTTTACCAGCTGGTTCTACCCAGGTGTGCCATGGCGGCTTGGTCCGTGTGTATTCAAGGATTGAAAGCCTATTGTGGCCATACACATATATCGGCTTTGTCCTCTGGTATTCAACACCAATGAGTCAAGCCCAATCATATATGTGTGGGTTTTCTCATGAATGCAATCGTATTTCCGATGTTACCCGAGACACGGAGAGGTCAATAACACAATCCTGTGTCGCCCCTGGAAATGATTGAAACAGGCCAATCAGCTGTGCTTGAAAATCCAATCGGAAATTTCGTAGAACTCCAAGTGTGTGATAGAATTCCATTAACAGAGGGGACGTAATTAAAGAAGTAATTGTTCGACGTTCAGCCTTCTGTGTATCGTCAAATACAAGATGTACGTCAGGGTACCATGTATAGCGATTAGTCATAGTTCACAGAGCTCCAGATAAGCTGCGTATTTGCGTAAATACCCAATTAAAATTGCCAAAAAAAAACAACAATTGAAATCAAAAGTAGTGAGTATCAAAAAGCAATGAAAGATTTGTGCTACCTTTATCATGCTGCAGAAAACAATAAACAGACCACAAATATAGCATATTTATCTTATTTTCCCATGAAAACAAATCTTGGTATTTCATTATAATTGTTCCTGGAATGCCAACTCTACATAAACGCAAAAAATTATTGCTGGATCTAAATAATTAAATAATTAGAGCTAGCATTAAATATTAGAGAGCTCTTCAAATTATTTGGAGCCGGCTCTAAATATTTAATTCTAGCTCTAATTATTTAGAGCTAGCATTAATTATTTGAGTTTATTTAGAGTTGGCGTTCCATGCTCATGTAGAGGAAATCGTATTAGTGCCGTCTCTTATAATTCTTTTAGAATGGCAATTGTACATGTACCTCTTGTATTATTGTTATGTATTGTATGATGTACGGTTGATGAGACGTTAATAAACAATTTATATATATACACACCAGTTTTGACATGAAATAATAATAAAGACGTTTCTATAATAACGATGAAGATAGGTGGAGTCACAATGCTCCTTTTCTTCGCAGCATCAAGTACAATTGAATCGTTGTCATCCCACCCCTCATATTTGTTATGTATCGTCTTAGCAGAGCATATGCACAACGTAATTGCGTGTATGTTTTTTAACAAAAAAATCAACTAAGTTACAATGCTTTCAATAACTGTAATTTAATTGATTTCAAAATCCACGAAATATATTCAAGAATACATGCCGGTACCTATCACACCCTTCCACTCGCCTCTCCCGCGCTCTTTATCGTTCGGGAGAAAAGTCCAGTAGCCGATTTCATCAAACTTTCTAAGCATACTTATTTAGTTACGTATACTTTGAGTGAGTAATCATTTATTTTTCCATAAATGCATTATTTCATATAAAACCAACGACTGCACTACTGGTGTTGTATGTATGATAGTTGGACCGGCGGCAAGTCTCAGAAGTCTGCGAATATCCCTGATCAGTGCCAGATTTACCGGCAATTTGTCATTGTTTTCATTTGTACCACTCTCCCGCACTCAAAGCATACCAGATTCCTGGTTGCGAAAACGTGACACTTCAAATACTCCCGTAGCTGCCTACGATATATGCGGATTGTCTCGTTTCCAAACCAAAAATATACAAATGGAAGAAAAATATGATTTTTTTTTGCAAAAAAATAAAAAGAAAACGTTAACGCATTTGCCTTTCCAAACGAGATGAACATAAGTCCTCAGTGACCTTGACCGTGTGCGGTCGGACGTGGGTCGTATGAAAAACAAAGCACCATCCATGGACACACAATTGTGGCCAAAAATTATCAAAATCAGTGAAGAGGTTGATGAGTTATTTACAAATGAAATGTGTTACTAACGTACGTACGTACGTACGTACGTACGTACGTACGTACCTGGACTAACGCTATATCACGTCTTGCCTATCGGCGAGGGGATACAAACAGCATAGACTGGGACAGAAATCTAAAGATGCAATCAAACGTCCACGCATGTATATCCGATTTACGAATACTACAGTACCGCCTGCGCTAATCTTGCCAATTTATCAATTTATTCGTTTCAAAATACAATGTACCTGAATTATGATCGTGAAATCAACCAGCTTGATTGACTGAGCCTGAGCTGTGAAACAGCTCAGGCTCAGTCAATTAAGCTGTTTGATAACGAATTGATGTTGCCAATATATGTTCAGAAGCGTTGACATCTGGGTAAGTTTAACGCCGGCGAGTGTGTAAGCCAAATACGAAATAACTAAGATACACAACGTGACAGACAACTACGTAGAACGACAATGCTTCGCTCAAGTATGCCAATTCGTGGAGATAGTGCCGTCCTGGAACTCAATTTCTCGTGGACTAGCGTAATAAACGACAAGGCAGAGAGGAAATCAATATACGATAAGACAGTACCACGTAATAATCCCTTTCCACTCCAGCACTCAGAATATTTATCGAACTGGCCCTGAGAAAAGACGCAACTTGGAGGTGCAGCTTCCGAAACCAACGTTTTGGAAAAATTGTACATGGGTACTCGCTCGTTACATATCAATCTAGGCGAAAACTGGCAGTAGCGTCTATGATTTCTGCGACATATGGTCAGAGTGTACGTGAGAATTTTGATTTAGGCGAAAACGTATGAATTTTTAAGAGAAAAATATACTAGAGTGTATGAATTTCTGCGACAACATACTTGTTAGCGCGTATGAATTTAGGCGAAAACTGGCACTAACACGGATGATTTTAGGAGAAATTTGGTACTATCACATATAATTATAGGAAATACATTGATATCAGCGTGCATGAGTTTCTGAGACAACATACTTGTGAGCGCGTATGAATATAGGCGAACTCTGGTAAGAAAGCGTATGTCATTTAGGTGAAATCTGGTCCGAGAGCGTATATTTAGGTGAAATCTGGGAGAGCGTATGGTATTTAGGTGAAATCTGATACGAGAGCGTATGAATTTAGTCGAAAACCGACACTAGCGCGGATGAATGGAGTAGACAATTGGTAGAAGCGCGTGTGTATGTACGGTTTGCCTACTGCACACATACAGCTAGTATCAGTCTTCTGAAACTGCATACAAGAATCATAAGATGAAACACGAGACTATTTACAGGAAGTGTCAATACCCGATCCTGCGACACTTGATTTGTGTTTTTATATCAATAGAGAGTGGACAACTATTGGCAAGATTAGCGCAGGCGGTGATGTATATATGCCCAGTCACGTGGTACTTACACGTGTGCAGACACTCGGTGATGGTGGTGGCGTCGATGTAGTAACCGCCACAGAGGACACAGATCAGGTGAGGATTCAACTCAGAGATCTTCAGACGCTTGACGCTGTGCATCGTGGCCGTCACACTTCCCCCCGGCTGTAACGATAAAGATTATTATTATTATTATTAGCCGATCTATTTATAGATCGGCTAATATGTTGGTTATCCATCGAATTCTGAAAAAGTTTGTAGCAACCCTTTTCTCCGCTATTCGGTAATCTACGAACGCGAATTTTTCTGTATCACTTCCAAATTGCATCAACCGATAAAGTTTGCATTTTTGGCAATTATCTCCGTTTAAAACTTTACTTATAGCCAAATAACACAATTTTGAATACTTAATGAGCTGAACGCCTGAAGAGATTTAACCCGGAAGTTATTGTTGTTGAAGTCCATAGTTGGTTCTAATGGCCATATACGCCAACATATGCCGATTATTGGGCTAATTTAAAGCTTTTATTTATTAAACAGAACAAGTTTCAGCCACGTATAATCGCGTAAAATGTGTTTATTCGGCTAATTTATAATCGACCTCTGCTCAAAATCTCCTTACTAGTAACCCCAGCATTTTCGGGTTTATCCCAGCATCTCGGGTTTATCCCATTGGATCGCGTATGCGCGTCATTTGACGCTAGTTAATATTCACAAAATTTTCCACCAATCAAAACGAAGAATTGCCCTTCATAGCGAACTTTGATTTGTTTACGTATCATGCAGGGATGGCAGGGATGCATCCAGCACGCGCGATTGCGGCAATCCCCCTTATTTATTGTCAATGCCGCAAATTATTGATTGTCTTGCGCCCGACATCGCGCAAAAAATCACGGATGGGGCACATTAGGCCAATCTGGGCATGTGCCTGAATACGCAGGAGCTTGCGTCTATTTTTAGATGACACTGTAACCGCTAGATATATATAGCCCTGGTAGCTCCGCCCACTAGCATGCTGCCACAGAATTCGGACAATTCACACACAGTGACTACAACTTTGTGTATTGCGGAGTGTAATTTGTAGATAAATAGAGCATACAGTACAGGTGTTACGCTGGAATATTTCGCAACATAATGGTGACAACAAAACATTGCTGCTATGGCATTGCTGCTATTGGATGGATTTGGGAACGGGTTTCCAAAACCTGCACAAAATCGAGAAAAATGTCAACGCTGGGTACAGAACTGTGGTCGAAAATAGTTTACCATTGACAATGTTACCAGAGACACCTACATATGTTCGATGCACTTTACCCTGATTTGATCGGCTAATAACATCATGCTCTGCATGACTTTTCATTATTATTTATTATTATCATTATATTATTATTATTATTATTACATAAAATGTACATGGTGTAATACGAGAGCAAAACCCTAACAGAATGTTTAATCGAATCTATTTGCCGAAACATTCTTTCGAAACAATAATATAATTTTTTTTTTTTTTTGGTTATTATTATTATTATTATTATTATTGGAGAGGAAGAACAATGCATCCATCTAAAAGTATTAATACCGTATCGCTTTATTACTTCTCATTAATACTTCTCATCGAAAAAGTCGCGGGAATACTGGACGAGGCCTTCCGGCATTCGTCCAGTATTCCCGTGACTTTTCCAAAGCTTTTGTCCTATACTATGCATACATTCCAACTACTTATTGGAGTAAATTCTCCGAATTTTGTCTCAGTTTCATCGCATATTACTTCCACCATGGCAGATCGTCTTACTAGCGACTCATTGTCTCGTTTCTTGCTAAATTTACCAAGGCATATAACAAACACCAAGGGTATTTAGTATCGATGTCATACACAAAATTACAAACTTTACATTTTATAATTGTCTTTTCCTATTTTTATTTTTCAATATGTGAGGAAAATGTGCCCACACATATGACAAGGCGATGTGTTTGAATGATTGACATTTGACTGATACGGAATATAAGAAAGTCACAAATTATGTAGCATGCCTGTAGCAAAATATAAAATAAAAAAATATCTACGAGTGTTGGGTGTGAAAAAAAAATTCAGAGTCGGCGATTATTGAAACTTCTAAGCACATACTCAGTTATAATACTCGAAATTAGAAAGTTTGATTGGCCGAGGCTGAGCTGTGCTCAGTCTCGGCCAATCAAACTGCCTAATTTCGGGTAGACATTTAGCGAACATGCGCGGAAATATTTATAATCTTCAATCCATGTGTTGCTATGAAGTTTGAGAGTTGTACTCTATTAAACAATTTATCCAATGTTAAATGTGGTTTAATAAAATATACAATTTGATCAAATAAATAATTTAATATCTAAACCGATTGCCAGCATTGCAATGATTACAAACGATATTCAATACAATCATATAACGTCGATATGATTTTGAAATGTATAATAATCCTAATTGTATTACACATTCAAAGGTAATGATTCATATTTTAATATTGAAGCTCAAATGCTTAGTTATTTTCTATAAAAAAAAATCCTACATGTAATTGTGTTCAAGGATGTGCATAGAAAATGCACTTGCATGTTTAAATGGTTGTCCGATTCATGTAACAAAAACAGTTTTGTAAATACGATGGTTATTATTCTATAAACGGAAGTGCATTCATTTCCAAATTCAATATTTATCTATTAATCATGATTTAACATTTAACACTATTTGAATAACGTTAAAACATTTTCAACTAAACGTAACAAGATCCTCTTACATTAATATGTATAAAATAAAGTAACAACATATTAACCTTAATTATACCGGTACTTCAGCACGATACAACATGATAATGACATTTTTTATTCAAATCTGTGAGTATATCGAGAATATGCCATTTTACTTTCACAATCCCAGATATTTTTTTATTTATTCTCCATTTCTTGTGATCGTCTGCGTAATATAGTTTCGTTGATAAATATCAAACGTAAAAACTGTGTTACAAAATATTCATACGACTAAAAACTAGTTTCTTTCTGTAAACATATTCAATGACTAGAAAGAAGAAAAAAATAATATAATTGGCAATATAACCTCTCTTCAACATTCGGCTTGAGATGCATTTACGTTACTGCACGTTACGATAACAGTTTATGTAAAACAACCTTTAACCACTTAAAATCCAACGTTCTTTCCGTGCTAATATTTGGACTATTTCATTAATGAGAAAATGCGGATTTTATTTTTAGAATGGAACAATTACGACAAATGCTGCAGATCCGGATGAGACGGCTCGTTACGAGCCGTCTCATCCGGATCTACAGCATGTGCACACGTCGACTTATGTTGAGTAACGTTGCAATTATTAAAACTCATGACAAACAATACAGACCCTGATGAGACGTCTCGTTACGAGCCGACTCATCTGGATCTACAGTATTTGGAAATGTTAACTTTATGTTTTGAATGGTTGAAATGATTTAATATGACTCGTGACAAACAATGCTGATGAGACGGGCTCATCTGGATCTACAGTATTAGCACATGTTGACTTTAAGTTTTCTAGAGTTGAACTGATTAACACACATGACAAACACTACAGATCCTGATGAGACGGTTCGTTACGAGCCCTCTCATCTGGATCTACAGTATTTACACACGTTAACTCTATTATCTGTATATAGGGTTGAAAGGGTAAACTAAACAAATAAAGGGTAAACAAAACACGGGAAACCAAACAAATACACATTGTAATTTTAAGAAATCGTTGCAGATATTAGAGGTACATTAATTTTCTGTATGCAGTAACTGCTCAACATCGGTCCATTAAATCATTTAACAGCTACTATATTTTATTTAACATTATTTTTGAGAACTCATTTAAAAGCTGCATTATTTTATTTCACATTATGTTTGAGATCACATTTATTTATTTTTCGTTTTAAAAAATTAAACATTCATGTTTATTCAGATATTTGTGGCGATCCTTCGTATAATTATTTTCCGAAAACTGATATAAAAATGTTAAATAAATGCAAACCCATGGTTACGTAGACACTTAAAATAAAAATGTATTTTCTAATGTCATGCTCACTGCATTTTATATACATTTCGATTGTCTAGTAACATAAGGTCGTAACTGCTATGCTAAAGCATAGCACTTACGACCTTATGTTACTAGACCATCGATTTATATTTCTTTGACTAAACACAGTCGAAATTATGCCGAGGTTTGCAAAATCTGGCACCATTTATTCAAAGGTTCATTCACTTCGTGCAGGCATCTACATATATAATTACAATGTACTACGTCATACTTTTATTTGCACGACACATAATAAAAGCTATATCAAACCATTAAATATACGAATGCATCGTGGTTTCAGGAGTGTCCAACATATACAATATGCTATTGTTGTCAGTTCACTACATGTATTTAATTACAGAATACGCAATACACCTGAAATATTTTTATGATTCCTTAATTGAAGTATAGTATTGTACATGTACATGCACTATGTCGTGTTAAAAAGGTGGGGTATTTCCTTAGAGACGTTATCGCATTTTTATTTATTTTTTACTTTTGAAAAGTTGGGAATACGATAATATTTATTCTCAAAATCAGTGGATTTTCTCGTTGCGACACACGCACCTCATTCACGCAAGATCAAGGGAAAATGAGTAAAATATGTACACACCTAGCTGCCGTAATCTTGGCAATGCCTATAAAAACTTTTCTGAACTTCGTACACGAAACCAGGTGGTCTGACTGGCCGAGACTGGGCACAGCCCAGTCTTGGCCAATCAAACCGTCTGATTTCGAAAATGAAAACCGAGTACATGCTCAAAATGTTTTATAAGCGTGCCTATATTGCTGATTGACCGACAAGTTTATGTAACGGACCAAGGTATATAAATACATTAAATATACAGCATCAATATGAAAATAACAAGCTAAACAAATTCTTTACTCCATCCAATAACACGAACCCGCATTTAACCTGCTGCATTGGGGGGGGGGGGGATCCAAAAATCAGAACGAAATATTGACATCGAACAAATACATATTCAGCCCTGAAATTAGAATAACCTGACCCATTGCCAAGTTCATAACACACCAAAACCACTTGGCCCCTTCCCCTAAAAGTAATACGATTATGAATAAGCGTATTACTCTTATAAGAGGTATAACCAGATTCAACTCTCACATACAAGAATGCCAAAGAGGTACCCGAGAGCCAAACCAGGTGTCCGGCCGGGAGTCCGGTAAGGATGAACCCCGATCGTTAAATTACACATCGCATGCTCCTAACCAATTGCATTCATGAACTAGTACTGCATTGTACTCGTACTGCAAAATCGAGTACAGTGAACAATAATGTCCGGCGCAGAATGGTTTTACTCTTCAATCCAGATGGGTCCGAATTCATATTATCTATACTTAGTCTCTGATAAAATGACTAGCGCAAACAGGGGACGAATCAATATGTGTACGAGAGGACTCGCGAGTTTCCGTGGCTAACGAAGATAGAATGCCGTCTCCGGCGCTATAGCCATTTTTGTCGTTATCCAATTTACAATCCAGCACCAGACAAACACTGACAGATACCTAACATAAATGTGGCTGTGACTGGAGAAATGGGGCCGATGGGATTTGCGACCAGTGTAGATCCAGATCAGCCCGTGCACCCGCCATTCGCCATTCCATCAATGAAACGCCATGTGTATAACGAGCAATATATATCGTTACATTTACCAGGCTACATGGGTGTGATTTTATCAGGAGCTACACTGGTCACACATCCCATCAGCCCAATTTCTCCAGTCACAGCCACACATACGGAAACAAGCAACGAAATGTAAAGAGCATCACATTTCAAAACATCCGCCTTGTTTACTAAAGACACAACCGCATCCCTAATCTATCAACGTTACTGAACATCTATTGACAATGCAAACTCGCAATCAAGCAGCCTGATTTGCTGAGCATGAGCTGTAGCACAGCTCATGCTCAGCAAATCAAGCTGCTTGACTGCACGCACAATATTAAAGTATTTGGAAATAATGAAAAACAATAAGTATTGACATGATTAGCGCAGTCGGTAATGTACAACGAAGAAAATAAACTGCTCTCACAGGTTGAAGTAACGGACCAAGGTTCATAAATGCATTTAATATACATAGAAGCATCAATAAGTGGAAACAAAATAAGCTGAAATAGTTGTTTACTCACTCTTATAACACATTACCGGTAATGTGTTATAAGATGGAGTAAAACAATGTTAGCTTATTTTCTTCTCTCAATTACTGAATGATTTTATGTATATTTAATGTATGTACACACCTTTGTCCGTTACTTAAACCTGTGGATGCTCTTGAATTAACTCCATTATCGCCTCGCCGTATTTCGCCGATACCAAGTTCGAATACTATGCGATATTTTACCAAATTAGCAACAAAAACTGACACACATTTCATCCATTCCTCTAGTGACAGCCACATTCAAGGTTCTTAATTCTCGCTTCTATGCGGCTAATGAACGAAGCGACTAAATGTTCATACGCCACTGCCGGCGCTAATCTTGCCAATGTCTTTATTACAAAATACTTGAGTATCGTGCTTGAAAGAAAGCAGCTTGATTGGCTGAGCCTGAGCTGTGCTACAGCTCAGGCACAGCCAATCAAATTGCTTGAAAGCGAGTTGATATTGCCAATAGATGATTAGAAACGATCACATATTGGCAAGATTAACGCAGGCGGTGGTGTAAATAGCCTCTAAACATCTTAGACTTTGTCTATGCTGGTTGCCAACTCATTGGCATAGTTTCCAGCAGCGTCTTATATAACACCAACTACGTGACGAAATGTTATTCTATATCGAATATCGGTAATGAAAAACGCGCCAATTCTCAACGCGTGTTGTCAATCTTTGGCGCTTTATCGCTCAAATAAAGCGCTTGATCTAAACTAGATCTAGCTTTATCCGTACCACGTGGCTTATCATTGTACTTCGAAGATGTTTGTAACTCTAGTCATATATAGCCGTGTTTGCAAACAGTGTAGATCCAGATGAGCCGGCTCGTGACGAGCCGTCTCATCAGGATCTGCACTTTTCGCAATTAATTTTCATATTTTTTTATAAATGGACTAGTCTGAAAATAATTTTGTCAAATAACTTTTCTTTCTTACGAACCATTTACATACGTGGCTGTGATTGGGGAAATGGGGCTTACGCTATGCGATCATGAACATACATTATCACCTGAGATAAATGACCAAGAAACAAGTGTTTTCACACGTATTTTCTTGGTGTCCAGTTTAGAGACGTTACACCGTATAGTGTGTTCTCTGTGACTAACAATTTAACTAAGTAGCATTATTACTATCATACTTCTTTGTGCTGTTATTATTTATTCACATATCACAAACATTCGGAAATCTTACTGAAGATCTAAAACCATATCGAGGCATTTGTTTACTAGATACAATGTCTGTTAGCCACTGTTTAATATTACAAATATGAAAATACATGTATAGTCAAAACATTGTACAGATAGGCGAATCCGAAGCGCTTAAATGTTTAAATACGATTCAACCTATTAAACTTATACTTTAGTTTTTTAATGTTTCAGCGAGACTTGTTTATTATTTACAAAGTCCGTCACTGTTTCGTATTAAAAACACGAACATTTAGACATCGCCTTTAAATACAATTCAATTGTACAGATATGCGTATCTGGAGTGCCTTTAAACACCATTCAATCGTACATATAGGCGTATCTGGAGTGCCTTTAAACACCATTCAATCGTACAGATATGCGTATCTGGAGCTCCTTTAAATACCATTCAACCTATTAAACTTATATTTATCTTTCGAGTGCATCTGTGAGTGCGCGACTCGACAATGCACCCACGTAACTGAACTTATGAGCGTAATCTGTACCTATTATAAATAAAATGGGAAATACCAAAGTATGGGAATGTGAACTTATGAGCGCAATCTGTACATAAACTGTATACTTTAATTTATTAGGGCAATAATACGGTAAACTGGTATTTGGTATTCTACGGTGGACAACTTGTTTTTAACTGACTGATTGGGGTTTTACGTTCTTCAATAGTAACGTTATCAAGGTGCATGACCACGTGGTTATAACAACAACAACAGTGGCTGAAAGTGTTGAAATCTTGCCCACTCCAAAGTAAGTATTATTTGATATTTTCCTTAATATGAAACGGATTTTGATGAAATATGGCGCAGCAAACGCGTCTTCATGAGCTGCATTTGGTCGTCCAGGGAGTTCGGCATAGATTTATGTCGTTTTTGCGAAGAATAGATTTCCGTGTCGGTAGACACGGAAATCGATTCTTCGCAAAAACGACAGAAGTTTGGGCGAAAATACAAAGACCACCAAATGCAAGACGCTTTTGATGCGCCATATTTCATCAAAATCCGTTACGTAATAAGGACAATATAAAAGAATACGTAATTTGAATCATATGGATTCTGGAAGCTTCAGTACTTGTTGTTGTTGTTGTTAGTACCACGTGATCATACACTTTGGTTATCGTATACGGACGGGATTGCCGTTTCGTACATCTTTCGAGAAAACTTACAGTTGTGTAAGTTTCTCGAAATAGCTGCAAAATGGCTACATCTACGAGGTTACATAAATGTGAGTATTCTCTAAATAACTTATCCAGCTATGAGAACGGCATCATCGGCAGAATAAACAACGTATGTCAAAGGGTATCTCCTTTGTGTCGCATCAAAATTGCTCGAGTAGTTTGCTGGTCGCAAAATATAGGTGGAAGCGTGTGATATAAAGCTGGTGTGCGGCACGTTCATTGGCCACCATGTATTTATAGACTAAACATAAACAGAGCAAGTATATATTATGTGATTTCGTTATACGCCATTAATTCGTTATAGCCAGAATGCAAAGGAAAATCGGTGAGCAGTCTGAATATTATTATATGTATATATGTTTATATTATAGTCTTCAAACCCGATGTTTGTACACCACCGCCTGCGCTAATCTTGCCAATATTTGTCAATTTCTTTATTACACAATACTGTATTTGAAAGGAAGCAGCTTGATTGGCGGAGCCTGAGCTGTGCTACAGCTCAGGCACCGCCAATCAAACTGCTTGGTTGCGAGTTGATATTGGCAGTAGACGTTCATAAACGTTTCCATCTTGGCAAGATTACCGTAGGCGGTGGTGTATAAGCAAATACGACGATGGTACAGCGTTAATTAAAATTAATGTGTCACTAATGATTTCAATATTATAAATCACATGACCAGTTTCATTATTATCCGCGTTTGATTGATATAGTGGAACCTCTCTGAACCGGACACAAAAACAACATATGTGATCATGATCACGAGTTTGATGGTTTTATTGGTCGTTTATCTCAGGTGATAATGTCTGTTCGTGATCGCATAGCACAACACTATGGCTTGGAATAGTCAAAT
The DNA here is from genome assembly GCA_029237695.1 of Conchocele bisecta. Classification (NCBI taxonomy): domain Eukaryota; kingdom Metazoa; phylum Mollusca; class Bivalvia; order Lucinida; family Thyasiridae; genus Conchocele; species Conchocele bisecta. The sequence goes on along the minus strand of CM055281.1, from coordinate 17,973,935 downwards.
GTCTGATTTACAGTGAAACTGTGCCAAGCCGGACACCCTGGGTACTTCCCAGGGTGTCCGGTTTAGCAAGGTTTCACTGTATTTCCTTGTCTGTATGTATATTTGTCACATTATACATGGCGCGTTCAAAAAAATCAATACTGGGTACCGTAGTTCTAAGCTGTTCAAACAGCGTAGAAGAAGATGAGCCGGCTCGTAACGAGCCGTCTCATCAAGGTTTGCATTGTTTTATGAAAATAATTAGATAACAAAATTACCCTTTTCTGATAAATGTGCACCCGCTTTGCCATCATCTCTCATTAATGGAAAACATATGGGAGAGCTTATTACAGGTACTTCGGGGTAAACACATTAATATTCGTGTACCATTAAAAAGCGTTTTGCAGCAACATACACACACATTGAACCCGCATACATATAGTCCCGGGAACGTACCACTACTTTACTCCCGCACCGCAACTATAATACAGTTTCAAATGACATGTACCTCGTGTGTTGTAGTCACTAATGACTGGATTACTTGACAAAGTTGAATAAATCACGGCCTATACACACACCCACCCCCTCGTGAAAACATACAACTTGGTGTGTGTCAGCGGTTCGAGAGATTCATAGACTTGTAACACTAGTTTAATCAATATTTATTACAAAATAAATTGTACAGAATCCGGAAACGAGGTTTATTTACTTGGGCAGTTTTAAGCTGATATATGAGGTACGTATGCGTACCGTAATAAACATATATATTCGGACACAATTCATTCTGGGAGACACATATAAATATATGGTTTCTAACAATAAAGAGTGTCCGAATAGTTAGGGTTAGTATGGTTTATCGCAATAACAGTGTATTTGGATACAATTATTGTATAGGGGTTTTACAAATTAAGTGGTGTCCGAATAGTTAGGGTCATTACGGTGTATAACATAAGTACATGGGATATGTCAAACATCAGAGCAAATAAAAATGGTTTACCTTGGTAAGAGATAGTGTTAATTCATATATCATTTGTTTCAAAAATGTCAACACCAGCACACATGTACAAGTCTCTTCATGGGATTCAAACATGCAGCAAGTACGTATATATAGATAGGAAAACTGAGGCCCGTTTCACTAAACTTCGTACGACTAAAATGTTCAAATGTGCAAATTTAAGATTGTCTGGAAATTTCAATTGATGGATTTACATGTATTGAGCATAGGCTGCATATGCAGCCTATGCTCAATAAATGTATATCCAATAATTGTTTACAAGAAAACATTTTTAATGTGCAATTTACAGACTCATAAGTTTGCACTTACGAATATCTTAGTCGTACGAAGTTTAGTGAAACGGCCCCCTGGGGTGTACAAACACTATATAAGTGTGTATATTATTAAATTAACATTAAATTGTAAACGCAAGGCAAGAAAACCTGCTAAGTGCATTTTATGCATTAACAATTGCTGAACATGATCAACCTGTTCGTGTAGCCATATTTGAAGCTTCACTGTTTACAAAACGCAAAGTAGCACATATTCCTACGCGCACGGTGACATGCCTTTGTTGACCACGTGTTTTGTACCGCCCATTTCTTTAAAGTCCGCGTCTCTGATTGCACATAGATAAATCGCCATAGAATACGCTACATAATGGGGGAATACGCTCTCACGGCGAACATTCATATTTACATTTATATACCATAGACAAACATGTTAAGCTGACCGCAATATGTTAGAAACCGGTCTGCGGTTAACGGATCGCGCTTTGTGTATTTTAAAACCAACCGCAAAACGTTGGTTAGAATTGTGACAAATTGTTTTTTACATGTGAGATTTGAATGTTCATTTTAATTAATATACAAATAAACCTGATTCAAATGACCTATTGACCGATATATGCAAGAGCTGTGAAATTGCTCTGGTGGTAATTGTGCGCTTAGTAAAATATAAAACCACAATTTGTGAGGTCAAAGTTCATGAATATAATATTTACATAGCGATATACGTACGAGGTATATAAAATGACTGACCGCAAATACAATGTAGATGTGGTAGGTATATATGTGTATTTGTTTAATTATCAGTAATTAAATGAAGAGAGGGGCACTTTGTTATTAAAGGCGATACTATCGCATTCGCAGAACATACAGAGCTCCAGATAAGCTGCGTATTTGCGTAAATTCCCAAATAAAATTGCCAAAACCCCAATTGAAATCAGAAGTAGCGAGTATCAAAAAGCATTACAAATTTGTGCTACCTTTATCATGCTGCAGAAAACAATAAACAGACCACAAATATGGCAATTTTTTTCTTATTTTCCATGAAAACACATCTTGGTATGCCAAGACATGTTTTCATTTCGATGCAAACCATTCAATAATTGCTGTCTGTTGATGTGTAAACAGTAGTGTAATTTTATTTAACCCAATTAAAATTTTGAAATATCCATCAATTGCTTCAGAAATGATGGAGTAACAATACTCAATTACAAATTCCATATCTGGAGCCATGACGTACATAGTTTTTATGTGTATCCGACATTTACGTTGAATGGCAAACGCAGTACAGTGGGACTGTTGTAAGCCGGACACTCTAAAACCCAACTGTGTTTAATTTGCATGGGTAACGCCACCTGCTCTAATCTTTCCGATATGAGTAAATTGCCTTATTACACAATACATGAATAGTGTGCTTGAAAGCAAGCAGGTTGATTTGCCGAGCCTGAGCTGTGCTACAGCTCAGGCACAGCCAATCAACCTGCTTGATTGCGTGTTGATATTGCCAAAAGGTGTGCATTTCTTTATTACACAATACTTTAATAGTGTGCTTGAAAGCAAGCAGGTTGATTGGCTGAGCATGAGCTGTGCTACAGCTCAGGCACAGCCAATCAAACTGCTTGACTGCGAGTTGATATTGCCAATAGGTGTGCATTTCTTTATTACACAATACTTGAATATTGTGCTTGAAAAGCAAGCAGCTTGATTGGCTGAGCCTGAGCTGTGCTACAGCTCAGGCACAGCCAATCCACCTGCTTGATTGCGAGTTGATATTGACAATATGTGTGCATAAACGTTTCTATTTCGGCGCAAGATTAACGCCGTCGGTGGTGTATCATTATAATTGATATATACATGTAATGCTAATAGCTGTCCATGATTGCAAAACATACGAACGTGTATTGAAGTCCTCGTATTCCAGACTTACAGTGTAACCTATCTAAACCGGACACCCTATTTCCTTCCAATTCGGTTATTAATTAAACACATATAACAAACGTACGTTGTATTATAACAAAACAATACACTTCAAAGATTATATCGGAAACACATGTGACCCACTCAGTAATCCATTTGCTAAACTGACATTCGCATTGAGTTTGATATCAGGGGTTACACTACTCGTTAGGCATTGAATTTGATATCAGGGGTTACACTACTCGTTAGACACAAAGCTTATCTGGAGCATTCAAGGAAATGCATTTTGTACATCACGAGTTTGTTTTTTTTGATAAACTGAGTTCGGCCGAAACTGTTCAATGTAAAGATTGATAACACATAGCAGATAACAAACGTATTGACCTTGGCTTTTGCGACCAACCTGTAGATGAAACATTTGGGTTGTCACGATAAAAGCGGCATAGTCGCATTTTTAACAGATTTATATGTACATATGATTATAATCTCTTTAAACCGTGCACGTTGGGAAGTCCCCAGAAATTAGAAAGATTCCCACAGGAGTTTCCTACGGAAGCCCATTAGGGCCACTTCACTTTTTTTTTTCTTTCTTGAATTTTCGAGATCTTTTCTTGAATTTTCAAGATACTTTCTTGAATTTTCGAGATCTTTTCTTGAATTTTCAAGATATTTTCTTGAATTTTCAAATTCTTTTCTTGAATTTTCAAGATCTTTTCTTGAAAATATCTTGAATTTTCAAGTTCTTTTCTTGAATTTTCAAGATCTTTTCTTGAAAATTCAAGAAAAGATCTTGAAAATTCAAGAAAAGAACTTGAATATTTATGTACCTATATGGGTGAAAATTGAAACAACCCAGCAGTCCTAGTATCGTCATATATCTTCAATTAAACCACTTTACACAGGGCCATGATGAAAATACGTTTTTATTTTTATAGTATTTTTTAAAAAATCCTGATATGCCGCTTTAATCAAGACACTTTATCCAGACTGTTTCATATCAACGAGCTCTGAATGTGGCTGTGACTGGCGAAATGGGACTTATGGGTGCTGCGACCCCTCTAGCCTATTTCACCAACATTGCAAAGTATACTTATCTAGCAAAGTATACTTTGAGGGAGAAATTTTAAATTTAAGAATAAATTAATTAATTTTTATTACACTGAATTTATTACATTATTACAGCCATTTTGGCTGTGATAATGTAATAAATTCAGTATAATAATTCTACATACTTTAAATCATCGAATATATGCAGTCGTTAGTTCTATATGAAATAATGCATTTCGGGAAAAATAAATAATTACTCTCTCAAAGTATATTTTGCTACAAAAATTATACTTTGCAATGTTGGCGAAATATGCTACTTATGATCCAGATAAGCATGTGCATCAGCACAGTCTGATCAGAATATGCACTGTTCGCCATTCCATCAATAGAATACCCGTCGTGCTTCCAACATTAAATCTATATTGTTATCAGGCTACATGCGTGTGCTATGTGATCAGGAGTTACACTGGTCACGAATTTCATATGCCCCATTTCTCCAGTCACAGCCACACATATGTTTGAGATAAACAGTAGACAGAGCGACATAATGGCATAAGCCCAATTTCTCCCGTCACATATAAGGAGCTACACTGGTCATAAATGCTATAAGTTCAATTCTCCAATCCCAAATACGGAGTTAGACTTGTCACAAATGCATAAGAACCATTTCTCCATCAGGAGCTAGACTGGTCACAACTACTATAATCCCCATTTCCCCAGTCACAAGTACGGAGTTAGACTGCTCACAACTGCTATAAGCCCCATTTCCCCAGTCACAAATAAGGAGCTAGACTGCTCACAAATGCTATAAGCCCAATTTCCCCAGTCACAAATAAGGAGCTACACTGGTCACATACGCTATAAGCCCCATTTCCCCAGTCACAAATAAGGAGCTAGACTGGTCACATACGCTATAAGCCCCATTTCCCTAGTCACAAATAAGGAGCTAGACTGGTAACATACACAAGCCCCATTTCCCTAGTCACAAATAAGGAGCTAGACTGGTCACATACGCTATAAGCCCCATTTCCCCAGTCACAAATAAGGAGCTAGACTGCTCACATATGTCATAAGCCCCAATTCTCATAGATATACTGGTCAAAATGTTATAAGCACAATTTCCCCAGTCACAGATAAGGAGCGAGACGGGTCACAAATGCCATAAGCCCCCATTTCGTCAGACACAGCGAGAATTGTGCCAAATGACCGCTCCCGTAAGACTAGACATTCAGAAGATCCAATATTCATATTCAGATAGCGTGTGAATTGCAGATAATGATTTTCGTCACCAGATGATGGATGTTGTCGTACATATCGATCCTCACAGACTATCTGACGGGCGGTTTATATTTGCATCGTGACATTTGTAAAAACTTACTGTTCACCGTTTTTTTCCTTTGTTATTGTTTTGTTTCTGTAAAAACAAAATTATTTTATTTATTTATTTATCTACATGTACAGGTATATATGTAATGCTGTTTAACAACCTGTCAACACATAGGGTCATTTTAGGCAGGGTGAATTTGAAAGAACTACATTGTATGATATAAACAATGAGTTTATGTCATCGGCGCATCGCAGTTGTCCGGTGTACTAATTTATGTACCATACGCTGAATGAACATTCACTACGCTGATACGAAATATGATAAAATTGTATTTTGTCCACTTGGAACACACGATCAATACATGCAAAGAGGGATAAGCCGGATAATAATAGCCTGTGAATGTTCCAATAGCTGCTGCTGCTGCTAGTGCAGTAGACTAGCTACTGGGGCCCGTTTCACTAAACTTCGTAGGATTAAAATGTTCGCAAGTGCAAATTTAGGATCGGCTGGAAACTTCAATTGATGGATTTACATTTATTGAGCATAGGCTGCATATGCAGCCTATGCTCAATAAATGTAAATCCAATAATTGTTTACAAGAAAACATTGTTAATGTGAAATTTACAGACTATTATAATTTTGCACTTACGAACATTTTAGTCGTACGAAGTTTAGTGAAACGGGCCCCAGGTGTCTACCGGAGTCCCGCAGTGTACGTAGAATTCATTTGTATTAATTCGTCCCCACGAAATAACAAGTCGTTCCCACGAAATAACAATTCGTTCCCACGAAATAATAACGTTCCCACGAATTAACAATTCGTTCCCTCAATTTATGAATTCGTTCCCACGAAATAACAATTCGACCCGCGATATAACAATTCGTTCTCAACATATAACAATTTGTTCCCTCAATTTAAAACTTCGTTCCCACAAATTAAAAAGTCGTTCCCACGAATTAACAATTCGTTCCCTCAATTTATTCGTTCCCACGATATAACAATTTGTTCTCTCGAATTAACAAATCGTTCCCACGATATGATATATCGTGGGAACGAATTATTAATTCGCGGGAATGAATTGTCAAATCGAATGAACGAATTGTTAATTCGTGGGAACGAATTGCTATTTCGTGTGAACGAATTAATACATTGAGGGAACGAATTGTTATTTCGTGGGAACGAATTAATAAACAGGAAATGCGTCTGTCGAACGCGGATGCCACCTGCAGCATATTTGAGAAACTGTGACAAAGTGGTCAACCGAAAAGTGTGACGGACGGACGGACGGACAGACGGACGTCCAAACACTATATGCTACCCGTTTCTTCGAAACCCGGTGGCATAAACAAATCCATGTCCACTGCGGCTCCATATGTGTCAGATAACGGGAGGTGGGATGTTTCTACACACGCAGTTCTGAGTACATAAATCTAACTATATTTCATTACACTGCATTACATAAGAGTTATGACGGAGTAGTCTTTCAAAATGTGCGTTTGAAAATACTAGCTCATTTAAATATGTATTACAGTAGTGTATTAATACATTGTGAATTACACCGCAAAAGGCCATATTATAGACTTTATTAATGCATAATAATAAAACATAATTTATTATCAGCACGTCACATACTGCGTCAGGTAATTGGACAGTAAATTATATGTATTCGTGTTCGTGTCTACGCGTTAATTTCATTCAGATGACTACGGGATTCCGTTAAGGCCATCGTGATATCTCGTAATAACATATCACTATCGGGTCGATAGTTGAGGACACGTACCTCTGTAAAATTGCAGACATACTTGTCCACAACTACCGGGTCGATACTACGATGACAACATATTACGATGACGATATTACGATACTACGATGACGATATTACGATAGCACGATGGCGATAGTACGCTACTACGATGACGATAATACGATATAACGACAGTACGATTATAAAAGTGCCATACGACTTGGCGATTACAATACTACGTTATGATATCATAGTATCTTCTTCGTGATATCGAGTTATCGTTATCGAGCTATTATTCTATCGCCATCGTGGCATTGTAGTATCACAATCGACTTATCATACGATTGTACTATGGTCCTTCGTGACATCGTGGTGTCGCTATCATAGCATCGGTCTATCGTAGTATTACCATCGAGCTATCGTATTATCGCCATCATGACATCGTGGTATTGCTATCATAGTATCGTGCTATCGTAGTATCGTCATCGTGTTATCGTAGTATCGTCATCGTGACATCCTGGTATCGCTATCATAGTATCGTGCAATCGTAGTCTCGTCATCGATTCGCGCTACCGCACTATCGCCATCGTGGCATCGATATCGCAGTATCGATACTATCGTGTTATCGTAGTATCAGTATCGCAGACCCAACAGCGATATTACGATGGCTTCAACAGAACACCGTAGACGGCCCACTTATAAACAGATACAGACACATTAGTGATTCAAGAAGGAATTTGCGTTTTCGAGACTACATATTGCACTCGAGTGCGCAAAGACGTAAGGTAAACAGGTTTGAAGTGCAACATTGAATCACCTGTAAGGTGATATATTTTACAAAACCGGGCTTATTGCATTTCACCTTATGCAATCCGAACTACAGAATATCACAATAGTGGATTTTGATATCAAGTTTATCGAACACGGCTAGGAAACGCGTAGGAATTCCGAGGCAAGCCGAGGAATTCCTACCGTTTCCAAGCCGAGCCTCGTAAACGTTATATCAACATACATTAGCACTGTATCCTATTTATCAGGTAGCGTTTTATGCAACAGATATGAACAATATATTAAGGTGTGTTTCGTTGAAATGATGAAAATAACGCGGACTTGTTTACGTTGCCCCAGTACACTGACGTAATTCGGTAACATCACGTGACGCCGTTAGACCAATAAAACATCAGCGAATGCAGTTTGGAATCCATTGTTACCCGGATGTGCGAATCTAGTCAATGCATGATATGATAATGTATTATTATCAGTCAGGCGAATGCAGCGTCCGTTGCATGGAAACACGCATATTTGTGTTCTAGTATCAGGTTGCATAGGGTAAACGGGGACTGTGGTTGTCGTTGTCTCTGACTGACGTAACCACACTATGCAACCTGATAATGGAAACACGAATATAAGGATAAAGTTTGGTAATGATCCGACTAACGGATTAGGAGATATTCAACATTTGGACGCAACGCTTGATTTCTGCGAAGGTGACGAAGTCGACGCTGGAATTTGCACAAACGTGGGTGAGACAAAAAACGGACTCACTGTATTTTTGACCAGTGTGGTTTGTTTGTTTGTTTGTGTATTGGGATTTAATGGCCAATCAACAGCTACGGTCATTTAAGGCCATATTACCTGTACAAATGGGGAGGGGGTCCCAAAATCAGAACTGAATATTTACAATAAAAAGACTATATATTCAGCCATGAATTCAGAATAATCCTGATCTGATGCCAGGTCCTCGCCACACGAGATTCACTTGCACCCCCCCCCCCCCCTCCCAAAAGCGGTAGGATCAGTCATAATATTACTACTTGTTAATGGACAATAACCCAAGTCAACTCCCAGGTAACAAAAGAGCCAAAGATAAAAACGTACACGAGGGTCAAACCAGGCAAATCGTGATTTCTATACGGATGAACCCCTACCGTTAATTTACGCCGTCGCATTCACCCGACCAACCACCCACTGGCCACTGTTGAGCATCATCAGCTGTGGAACTGGGGCCGTTTCACTAAACTTCGTACGAATAAAATGTTCGTAAGTGCAAAATAATGATAGTCTGTAAATTTCACATTACCATTCTTATAAACAATTATTGGATTTACATTTATTAAGCATGGGCTGCATATGCAGCCTATGCTCAATAAATGTAAATCCAACAATTGAAATTTCCAGACGACCCTAATTTTGCACTTACGAACATTTTATTCGTACGAAGTTTAGTGAAACGGGCCCCTGTTGTATCTGTAGAGCTCGATTATGCATTACACTGGTCAACGCCACAGGTGTTTGAAAGATGTTGGTGTCATATGAGTATTTTTGTCGATTTTGGGTAGATTTGGGAGATTTGGTTGGTTTTGGGTAAGTTACATAGTTGTGTGCAACTACTCGCAATTGGCGATAAAAATAAACAATTGGCGATAAAAAAATACAATTCTTTATCGCCAATTGTTTATTTTTATCCTATTGGTTATTCCTTTTTTTTTTTTTTTTTTTATTTTCTTTTTTGAAGTGGTGATTTTATTATTTTACCCAGCGGAATCCCTGCTACTAATGCTCAATCATTACACACGACAGAAATCGTCAATTACAATGGAACCCCTCTAAAACGGACACCCTGGGAGGTCCCCATGGTGTCCTATTTAGAGGGGTTCCACTGTAAAACAGGCATATAAATACTTCAAGACACGCTTGACTGCTTAACGATCACGAACAGACATTATTATCGGAGGTAAATGGCAATGTAACATATCTAAATTAAGCTCAACTAGCCTTCCCCTGTGTCCGGTTTAAAGGGGTTTTGCTGTATCTTCACATTCACCGTTCCGAACTTTCGGGTACGTTTCTTACTGTCAAAATACGTGAATTCGTACTGCTACGTGTAACTCGCGGGAAGTGTATGTTGTTGGTAACAATGCACCCAAACCACTAGAGATACCGAAATATGAACCGTTCTTCAAGAACCTGTGGTAAACCCCAGTAGAAGCTGGTTCCGTGGTGGTAGAGCTCCAGATAATGTGCGTATGGCGAATTTTACGCACTTATTTTAGTAGAATAGTAGTGAAAACAGTAATAAAAGTTGAACATTTACTTAGTTGAGCTTTTTTCAGCTCAAATAGGTGAATTTTAATTTTGTTATATTTTTGTTCTCATTTGGAACAACTAATAAGAAAGAAAATCGATAACACATTTGTGAAAGTAAAATACGCATTGAATTTGAAATTTGGGCGTCCAATACTATTTAGAAACGTATCTGGAGCTCTGCCTGGTACACATCTATAGCGAGCACAGCATTCCAAAGTCTCCGGGGACATGCCCGTTAATGGATGTCGGACACCACTCAACATCCCAGCCCTGAAATGATGACAACGGCCGATCGTTAAATTGACGGAATTCTGTATTGTTTGACTATTGTTGAAGTCTAAATATAACCACTATGCACTCCGAGCCGGTGTAAAATGTTTCACGTCGAAGTAGGCGTAGGCGCCTGAATCCTGACGAATTCCCATTCAGCTACATGCAGAAGATACTGCATTAACCCTTTGAACCCGAAACTCGTAACGAGCCGTCTCATCAGGGTCTGCACTGTTTGAAAGTAATTTTCATATTTTTTGCGAAAAACAAATACCCCCTTTTTATAAATGGAATTGTCTGAAAATCATTTTGCGATGAATGGATTGGTTGCAAAACGAACATATCGCAGCCCATTCAGTTACTTAGGGGTGAAAGGGTTAACAGAGTTTCGTCTAATTAGCGTTTTTGGACAGCTCTAAGTAAAGCTGAGTGGCATCTCGTCAGGAATCCGGGGCGTTTTTCTACATGAAGCAATTTACGCCAGTTGTTATGTCCCCAGTTGATGCCAATTTGAGTTTACTCTTGTCCTATTTTAATAGAATGTGACATATTTCTAATAGGCTGTGACCTATTTCTAATAGGATATGATATATTTCTAATTGTCACATTAAACTCATTTCGGAATCTGCTCGCCCGACAAACATGCTGGGCGAGTACCAGTGGCGATTGTCAGCGGCTGAGCACTGAACTCACAAATAGGATTACTTCCCTCGGAAGAAGTAGTCCCACGTTACTTCCGCATTAATAATAATAATACTTCTAAAACTATTTCTAAAACTGTTGACTGGTTGTTGACATACAACCGCATGCATTAATCTTACCAATATGTCAACGTGTATGCATATCTATTGGCAATATCAACACGCAATCAAGCAGTTTGATTGGATGAGCCTAAGCTGTAGCACAGCTCAGGCTCGGCCAGTCAATCTGCTTTCTTTCAAGCACACTATTTTGAAATAAAGGCATTGACAAATATTGGCAAGTTTACAATATGATCTCGTTCTTAATCAATACTCCATACTGAACAATCACTTTATTATTCAATAATCCATACTACAAATCACCTTCTTGCTGAATAATACATACTGAATAGTCGCTTAACCTTTCTTGCTGAATAATCGATACTACAAATCATTTTCTTGCTGAATAATCCCATACAAATCACTTTCTTGCTGAATAATCCATACTTCAAATCACTTTCTTACTCCAAATCACTTTCTTGCTGAATAATAATCCATACTTCAAATCACCTTGCTGAATACTCTATACTTCAAATCATTTTCTTGCTGAATAATCCATACTTCAAATCACTTTCTGAATAATCCATACTTCAAATCACTTTCTGAATAATCCATACTTCAAATCACTTTCTTACTTCAAATCACTTTCTTACTTCAAATCATTTTCTTGCTGAATAATCTATACTTCAAATCACTTTCTTGCTGAATAATCCATACTTCAAATCACCTTCTTGCTGATAATCCATACTTCAAATCACTTTCTTACTTCAAATCACTTTCTTGCTGAATAATCCATACTTCAAATCACTTTCTTACTTCAAATCACTTTATTACTTCAAATCACTTTCTTGCTGAATAATCTATACTTCAAATCACCTTCTTGCTGAATAATCCATACTTCAAATCACTTTCTTCCTGAATAATCTGTACTTCAAATCACTTTCTTACTTCAAATCACTTTCTTGCTGAATAATCCATACTTCAAATCACTTTCTTGCTGAATAATCCATACTTCAAATCACTTTCTTGCTGAATAATCTATACTTCAAATCACCTTCTTGCTGAATAATCCATACTTCAAATCACTTTCTTGCTGAATAATCTATACTTCAAATCACTTTCTTACTTCAAATCACTTTCTTGTTGAATAACCCATACTTCAAATCACTTTCTTGCTGAATAATCCATACTTCAAATAACCTTCTTGCTGAATAAGTCATACTTCAAATCACTTTCTTGCTGAATAAGTCATACTTCAAATCACTTACTTGCTGAATAATCCATACTTCAAATCACTTTCTTGCTGAATAATCTATACTTCAAATCACTTTCTTACTTCAAATAACTTTCTTGCTGAATAATTCATACTTCAAATAACTTTCTTGCTGAATAATCCATACTTCAAATCACTTTCATGCTGAATAATCCATACTTCAAATCACTTTCATGCTGCTAATAATCCATACTTCAAATCATTTCTTGCTGAATAATTCATACTTCAATCTTTTCTTTCATAGCTGAATCACTTCAATAACTTAAATACTTTTCATGATTGTGAATAACCATACTTCAATCACTTTCTTGCTGAATAATTCAAATACTTCAAATTTCTCACTTTCTGCTGAATAATCCATACTTCAAATACTTTCCTTGCTGAATAATCATACTTCAAAATCACTTTCTTGCTTGAAATCAATTTCTTCGTGAATAACCATAATTCAAATACTTCTTGCTGAATAATCCTTACTTCAAATCACTCTTGCTTGCTAATAATCATACTTCAAATCACTTTCTTGCTGAATATTCAAATACTTCAGCACTCGTGCTGAATAATTCATACAAATCAGAGACTTCAAATCACTTTCATACTGAATAATCCATACTTCAAATCACTTTCTTGCTGAATAATCCATATTATGTCTTGCGTAATCCATACTGAATAATCACTTTCTTCATGAATAATCCATACTGAATAATCACTTTCTTCCTGCGTAATACATACTGAATAATCACTTTCTTCCTGCGTAATCCATACTGAATAATCACTTTCTTCATGAATAATCCATACTGAATAATCGCTTTCTTCCGGAATAATCCATACTGAATAATCGCTTTCTTCCTGAGTAATCCATGTTGAACGATCACGCTCTTGTTGAATAATGTAGGCTCTTGTAATGTCTTGTATAATCACTTTCTCGTTGAATAATCAATATTGTACTAAACAATCACTTACATGCTGACTACATGCTGACTAGTCCATACTGAATAAATCGCTTTCTTGCTAAATAATGCCTACTGTAAATCACTTTCTTGCTGAATAATCCATATTGTGAAATCACGTTCTTGTCGAATAATCCATGGGGAACAATCACGCACGTTCTTGTCGAATAATCCATGCGGAACAATCACTTTTTTGTTGTATAATAAATTAATCCATACTGAACAATCACGTTATTGAAAATCAATGTATTGTTGAATAATCCATATGGAACAATCACTTGCATCTTCAATAATCCATAATGTCTGAATAATCCACACTGTACGACGGTACAATCACTTTCTTCTTGAATAAGACATACTGCAAATCACTTTCTGGTTGAATAATCCATACTGAACAACCATTTCTTGTTGAATAAGCCAAATGGTTATTACCAAATGCATGTAATCAATTTATTACAGCCGATGGCATAATATATAATCTAGACGACAGTGGCATCGCGGTGGGATTGATTGAACATATGATTTGGTATATAGAGATATTACAGCGCTACATAGCCCTCGGAAGGCCTCGATGGTACAGCAACACGCGTGTCATTAACCAATTTCGTGCTGAGCATACGCCATTTTGTTTGTGGAAACTCCTAAATATTGTCTTTCTATGAGCTCAGAAGTATATTTTGTGACCATCATTTGAACCGTCTCGTCGAGACGGTTCAAATGAGTGGTCACAACATATACTTTCATTGAGAAATAACCAAAATAAAAATAAAATATTGAAAAAGGTCCATTACACGTAAAGGTGTGTTCCGCATGTAATGAGTTACTCGTAACATAATCTGCAGAATCTGCGAGTCTACGTAAAAGCAAATTCAAAACCATACAAAACGAACGTTTACATTTTGAGGCATCTGTGTATGATTTAGAAAGTTGGCGAACAATTGAGAGCAAATGCGGATTTGATTTGCTCTTGAATACTTTGTCAACTTTCGACGCCAAATCAAACGACGGGCACAACTGTTATACTTAGTTGTGGCACAAAAATGCTTCTCTCACCCCACTCTCAATCCTTATTCGGTATCAAAATGTGTGTATGTCATTGTCCACCCACCACCACCACTTCCCCACCCCTATGATACCCCCCCCCCCCCCACACACACACACATTCTCACACAACACACACGCACACACCCATCTCCGTCTTCCTCCCACCACCTACCCGGACGGAATTAAAACGTTGATAGATGTGTAAATGCATAACAGGTGTGGGCCATATCACAAATTGTTCCACCTTATCCATCTTATCCGAGGCTTATCGACTTCCAAGAAATTGCCATGCCCCATGGTGGACTAATGAGGCATAATGGACACAGATCGGTAGGATACAATGATTAAACCATTCAGACACGGGAGAACCTGTCTAAATTGATCACCCAATAAAGCTCAGAGTGTTCAATTTTAATTGACAAAATTAATCCATCTCATGCTAAACACATATTTTATATGATTTGAATTCTGAGTGCGCATCTCAAATTACATTAAATGGGATTACATAACAGCAACATATTGCGGATAAAACGGAAAACGTGCAGCAAATTAACAAATTGATATATGTTTCGCCATTTGTCTTACTTCTTCTCAAAAGTATATGTTGTTACCACTCATTTGAACCGTCTCGACGAGACGGTTCCAATTAGTGTCAACAACATATATCCTTCTGTGCATAATTAAGGTATTTATTTTTATTGTTCGTGGAAACATTGTGTAGCCTCGGTATGTTAAGGATTACGTAGATATTAGTGCAATACATGTAATTGGTTTTCACTATTTCGCATGACCAGTGGCTAGGCTAACCCAGTTGTTGGTGATATGCTACGATATGCTACACGTTTTGGTCAATATGGCGATAGGGAAAGTGTAATACATTCATGTAAACATACAAATACATGTATACTGACAGACTATAGCAGATTAAAGTTATGTAACCTTCTTTGTCCAAGATAATCTAATAAAAGACATACACATCACACGATAGTTAAATACATCAATGAGCCATGTGTATGTGTTCAATAAGTCTTTATGCAGCATATGCGGTAGTCAGAAAGTTATTAACACACTTTGATGTTGTACATGTATACTATTGTGTCTACACACCGGTGTAGTGTGTAAACATACATGCAAAACATAAAAATTGGTATATTATTTGCAGATTACAGTAGTATGTGTTCAGTGGGGTCAGCGTGTAAGTGCACACACGAACGAACACGACAGGTTGGAACCAACCTGTCGTGTTCATTCGTGTGTGCACTTACACGCTAACCCCACTGTATCGTTATTGGTGGCAGTATCTGCATAATGACTTACTGATCACATTCATATGGTTTAGTTGTGCGAGTAGTTATTGTTTTATTAGTCGTGTTTTTATCGGATTTACATTGACGTTACATGAAGGGTACAACTACCTTAATGTACACAGCAAAATGTGTCACATATGCAATTCAAATGGAAAAAACTCATATGATGTTCATATGTAAAACATATGAATTGCATATGAAATTCATATGAAAAGAGCCGAAACATATGAATTGCATATGAAATTCATATGAAAGGAGCCGATATGAAATTAATATGATATTCATATGAATTTCATATGAAGACTGTTCATATGTATTTCATATGAATGATTTGCATATGAAGTTCATATGAATTACATATGAATATTTTGCATATTGGCTCACTTTATATCATTTACATATAAAATTCATATGAAAAAAACATAGGAAATTCATATGCCACACATGTTGTAGTGTACTCGTCACAACTACTGGTATATGCACGGTACATATATCTGGTACTAGTACAAACTAACGCACGGAAAAGGGATTTGCACGATGATCTCTGGCACCGCAAACGTTACGGTAAATTTAAATTCAGCACGTGGTTCAATGTTAGAATGAGCACATGTATATGGTAATTGGCATGTGTGTGTACTGTCTGGCCTAGCCCATATTGTCTGCAGATAAAGTAGCATATACACAACCGCCTGCGTTAATCGTGCCAATATGCCATCGTTTCTGAACATCTATTGACAACCGCAACTCGCAATCAAGCAGTTTGATTTGGCTGAGCCTGAGCTGTAGCACAGATCAGGCTCAGCCAATCAAGCTGATTGACTTCAATCACAATTAATTCAAATATTGGCAATATTGGCGCAGGTGGTGGTGTATGCTGTAAGTTAACGCAGCCAATATCGTGTACATGTGTTTGCATTTCATTCCATTTGTGTTGAATTCTTGCCCGTTGATATCGTCTCAAATTGTTACATTTTGGTTTATGTGGACTGTTCGGTCCCTATTCTCTATTTCTATATTTTTGAATGCTTATATCGTAGTACATATACAGTGGAACCTCTCTAAACCGGACACCCTGGGGATATCCCCAGGGTGTCCGGTTTAGAGAGGTTCCACTGTAAATCAGGCATATGACCACCGCAAGACACTTGCTTATGCTCTGCGATGACGAAGAGATAAGTGACAGAGAAACCCACCAAGATTACCAACACAGCGATTTATATGGTGTCCGGTTTAGAGAGGTTTCACTATACAGTATCTGTAAATCGTCAAAATAATGTTGGATAACTACAGTAGTTCAATCTTGATTTACACCCCACCCCCTAATGTAACGTTGACGAATTCGTAGACTTCTAAATGACATGTACACACAAATATGCTTACCTACCTGTGATATAGATATATTATATTCCTTGACGGACTCGGGTCACAGAAATGTCAACGCACGGTTTCAACCACACGTACATGTTTGTTTACAACACAGCAGCACGTAAGTATATACGCACTAGAAACAAAGATCGGCGATCGATCAGCACGTGCAACGAACACACAGGTGAATCCAGTTATATTTATAGTTTAGTTACGAGAAACAGTCCTCCGAAGATGTGACAAGAAATATTTACACAATATTCCAACCGTGTACCTTTCGTACTCGACACAAACTAAACACATTCATAGTAACATTCTGAAATTCGATTCCCCTCACCCATCAGTCAACGGTAACCAATAAATCCAAAATTTCCACATGGTCAATGGAAGTTCTCACGGTCATTGGCTTGACCTACACGGCCTAGTTATGTCTCCCTGCAGACTGGTCATCCGATAGCCCTTACGAATGTTTGAAAGGGCCAAAGTCATGGGGAAAGATAGCTTGACCGATACACAGGGGGTGTTCCACCATCGCATGCGTTAATCTTGCAAACACAGAAACGTTTATGAACATATATTGGTAATATGAACGCGCAATCGAGTAGTTTCATTGGCTGTGCCTGAGCTGCAGCGCAGCTCAGGCTCAGCCAATAAAACTGCTTGTTTGCAAGAACAATATAAGTGGTGTGTCACGTGTAATGCAGAAATTGACAAATATTGACAAGATTAGCGCAGGCGGTGGTGTATGTGAGTGGCGAGTTAACACGATATTTATTAACCGAATTGTGAAATCTTTCTTCATGTCACGGCAAATTTCGCATCTACTATCTTTCGACGTTATCTACAGAAAATAGAAAATATCAGTTTCTGTAAATATGTTTCATGAAACATACATACACAAGTCACATGTTGTGTCTCATATAGTCATTTAGCTAGACCACACTATATAAGGCCACACTATCTGTATGTATGCGCATAAAATATGTATACATTACCAGGCGAATGACAAACGTAGTAATATACGTTCTGTGTTTGCTGAATGACAAATTAAATCCTACGCCATAAAATCGAGTACTTGCAGCGGCGTCGTGTTACGCTTGCGCAGCGATGTGTGGCTGATATTAATAGCGCAGAGTGTCGATCATTATCGCAAAGGGCGGAGCCTATTTCACATTGGCCAAGCTATTGGGAAACTTCCAAATTTTTATGTTTGCGATTAATTAAATGTGCGCAGATTTTTATCACAAAATGTCAAAGTTCACTCGCGGACAAAGGGATAATTTAAGTTTAATGTCATTCAACTTATATGCTCGCTAAATATACAAACATCGACAAGTTTGTGTTTTACAATATTTCGTTGTTTCGTGAACTTTGTGCAAATTAAAAATGTACCTGAATATAAAAAGAATGTTTTGTTATAATTTGTATTTAATATCGTTTGTTGATACAGCAGTTAAAAGCGTACACCACCATCGTGAACAGAATATTAAAATTCGGATACAGTGCAGACTCAGATCAGACTGCGCGTGTGCGCAGGCTGATCTGGGCCTACACTGGTCGGAAATACGATATACCAGCTGTTTCTCATTCATCAATAGTATCAGGAAATTATACGAAACAGTTTTACAACTGAATATCTCGGCTTTACGTAAGTTTATGCAAACAACCAATGTTTGATATTGACAACATACACGACATAATCCGTGAAATTAACAACATCGTTCACAAATGACGACCGCGTAACCTAGCAACGGCAAATGTCGTAAACTGATCTGTGTCAACGGAGTTACATAAGCGCTTTCAAATGATTGTTGTCGTTTTTGCTGCCGGCATGATTAGCGTAATATTAACAACACATTGCCGTGATGGAAAACCAAAATATACTGCATGATAAATTAAATAGTTTCACTAACATAAAACAGGAACAACTTGTGAATTTGAGGCTGTGACTAGAGAAATGGGGCTTATGGGCTTTACAACCAGTGTAGCTCAATATCAGCCTGTGCATCCGCACAGTCTGATCAGGATCCGCAATGTTCGCCATTCCATTATTATCTCATCTTTGATACATGTTCTAGTTTTGTTTCTGCATTTACACATGGGCAATGTATGGACACGATGATGTGATAGCACAGTTAGATCACGTTCGTCCGCATGTACGATCAATAATCCACTCTCTAAAGCTCGCGGATTATCTCCTCGTACATGTGATCTAATTGTGGCATAAAGCACACGTCATGCTTCTAACGGGCTACGGGAAAGTGTTTTTGGATCGACATATACAGTCCAACGCTTCTCACAAGTCCCATACGTCCTATTTCGCCATTCACAGCCAGAGTTGCGGAAATGTGTCAATTGTGGTTTTGATGAGTGTACATATATAGAGCTTTTTTGTCTCGATGAACATGTAGATTTCCCTACGTTTACACAACCATCTGCGTTAATTTTGCCCATATTATCAACGTTTCTGATTGTCAATGCCAATTCACAATAAAGCAAGTTGATTGTCTGAGCCAATCAAGCTGCTTGATTTCAAGTACAATATTCAAGCATTTTGAAAAAAAGAAATATGCAAATATTGGCAAATTAGCGCAGGCGGTGGTGTACATATGAATTAGGTTTACAGCGGTTTGGTTCGGTATGCTTATAGTAAGTAAGTAAGTAAGTAATTTGTTTATTATAGTGACATGTGTAAACGTACACGAATAAATATAACATTGATAATCATACTAATTACACCCGGCCCATTGGACCTATATGTCACCTTGTTGCAACATAAATGTTTCAATTGATTCAAATAATGTCTGGTGTTTGCAGAACATGAGTTTCTGGTTGCATTATATGTGGCTGTGACTGGAGAAATGGGGCTTATGGGATGTGTGACCAGTGTAGCTCCTGATCAAATAGCACACACATGTAGCCTGATAACGATCTGTATTGTTTGTTAGTAGCATGACGCGTGTCTCCTTGATGGACTGTCGATCAGTGCAGATCCTGATCAGACTGTGCGGATTCACAGGCTGATCTGGATCTACACTGATCACAAAACCCGTAAGACCCATTTCTCCAGTCACAGCCACATATAAACTGTAATAAACGTTGAAGCAAAGTTCGTCGTAACGTCGTAGAAGATTCAGTATTTTTATTAATGCTGACGTAATTGGTGTGATGGAAGTTTCACATACGCATTTGAAAAATACTTGTATCTCAATGTTGCTGACACTCATATGCAAAAGTACGGAGCCCCACAGCGGACGTAGATTTCTTGTTTTGATTAATTCGTTCCCACGAAATAACAATTCGTTCCCTCAATTTAACAATTCGTTGCCACGATATAAGAATTCGTTCCCACGAATGAACAATTCGTTCAATTCGTTCCCACGAAATAACAATTCGTTCCCACGGGAACGAATTGTTAATTCGCGGGAACGAATTGTTATATCGTGGGAACGAATTGTTAATTCGAGGGAACGAATTGTTAAATTGAGGGAACGAATTGTCATTTCGTGGGAACGAATAGTTCATTCGAGGGGGGAACGAATTGTTATATCGTGGGAACGAATTGTTAATTCGAGGAAACGAATTGTTAAATTGAGGGAACGAATTGATATTTCGTGGGAACGAATTAATAAAAAAAATCCATGTCCCCTGTATGCATAAGTTGTGTTGCATACAAAGTTGGGACGGTACATTTCCTGGCTACGAATAGTGTATTCCCTGATCAGACTGTGCGAAAGCGCATGATGATCTGAGCCTACACGTATCGCGGAGACGTTGTTGTCAGTGCGCGTTACAAATCGTCTAATGCGATGGAATTAAATTGTACATGCCTATTAATACCAACTACGAATATGTTGAAGTAATACATTATTTGCATCGTTTTATTGTTGTCATTTAAACACGTATTACCGTTTACGTATAAACGTGGCTGTGACTGGAACAATGGAGTGTATTGGTGTTGCGACCAGTGTAGCTCCAGATCAGCCTGTGCATCCGCACAGTCTGATCAGAATCTGCACTATTCGCTATTCAATTAATGAAGCATCCGTCATAAAACTATTAACTAATATATATCATTATCAGGCTACATGAGTGTGCCATTTGACCAGGAGCTAAACTGGTCACATGTTTCATAAGCCCAATTTCGCCAGTCATAGTCACAAATGTGTAAGTTTCCAAATATAGAAACTGCGTCAATACAGCCTCAGCTGCGTAGTTTAATGTCAGTACAGTCGAACCCCTCTAAACCGGACAAAGAGAAAAGTTAGTTCTGCTTAATTTGTATCGGGTTCTTTGCCATTTATCTCCGATGTCACTGTCTGTTCATGATCGCAAAACCACTCACGCGTGTCCTGAAGCAGTCACGTGTCGGTTTTACAGTAACCACTCTCAACCGGACAAGGTAGAGAGGTTCCCACGGAGCCCGGCAAGGGACGTAGAATTATTTTATTTATTAATTCGTTCCCACGAAATAACAATTAGTTCCCTCAATGTAACAATTCGTTCCCACGAAATAACAATTCGTTCCCTCAATTTAACAATTCGTTTCCACGAAATAACAATTCGTTCCCATAATTCATTCCCTCGAATTAACAATTCGTTTCCACTAAATAACAATTCGTTCCGACGGGAACGAATTGTTATATCGTGGGAACGAATTGGTTAATTCGAGGGAACGAATTGTTAAATTGAGGGAACGAATTGTCACTTCGTCGGAACGAATTGTTATATCGTGGGAACAAATTGTTATTTCGTGGGAACGAATTAAAAAATTGAGGGAACCAATTGTTATTTCGTGAGAACAAATTAATAAAAACAATTCATGTATCTACTGGAAATTCCAACTCGCAATCAAGCAGCTCGATTGCCTGAGCCTTAGCCGCGCTATATATCAATTGGTCGGTTCTGCAAGCAAACGGTTTTTACCACCTACTTCTGACTACTACGCCGCGTATGAATATTAGCTTGATTTAGTGTGGTTAAATCTGTAGCTACACTGGTCGAAATCGTCAAAGGTCCCTTTTGATCGAGGGCTACAAATGCCATTGACACATTGATGAAGATTACCTTTAATCGCCATAGACAGAGCACAGCAGGAGAATACTCGGTATTAAGACTCGCGCGTTTGTGACGAGTTTTTCCAATCTGCTATGCTATCACATAAAACAGAAAACGTGCGATAATTGTCATTAAAATTGATATTTTGTGGCTATTTATGATAGCACGTGACATATTCTATCTGGATAAAAGCCGAGTAAATTACCCGTCATGCAGCGCGCGTAGCACGTCTGCGCCATTACTGCCCTTTAAAACAATATTGACCGACTGGTTCTGAAATTGCTATGGACATCATCATAATAACCATATCTTTTCTCGTAAAATTAGACAGTCAACCCATCTGCATTTATTATCCGCGTCAGCGCAGCGCTTTCAGTCAGATTATGACAGGGTTAAACATGCGTCTGAGGGACTGGGAATAATTATGTCCAAATAGAGCGCAATGAGAAAATGTGTGCAAATTGTAGGAGAACAATGTGGGCCGAGATCAGACCGAGCGGTAGCGCAGTCTGATCACAGGCTCCAGGGGGCCGTTTCACTAAACGACTAAAATGTTCGTAAGTGCAAATTCAGGATCGTCTGGAAATACCAATTGGTGGATTTACATTTATTGAGCATAGGCTGCATATGCAGCCTATGCTCAATAAATGTAAATCCAATAATTGTTTGCAAGAAAACACTGTTAGTGTGAAATTTACAGACTATCATAATTTTGCACTTACGAACATTTTAGTCGTACGAAGTTTAGTGAAACGGCCCCCTGAGCTCCAGCTAAGGTACGTAATTTGGAGGTAAATTTCTTATTTCTCCATAAAAAATGGCAAGTTGGGAGTGCTTTAGAATCGTCTCAATGAGACGATTCTAAAGCACTCCCAACTTGCCATTTCTGATGAAGAAATAACAAAATTTCACCCCAAGTTGGTCAAATTACGCACCTTAACTGGAGCTCTGGTCACAGCATGCGTTATCCTCCAAGCAGACATAAATGATATCAAATGGTACTACATGTATTAACAAATACAGGATATTTTGCTCAACTATAAATTATCTCGATTACCAGAAGCTACACACATATTGAAGTAACAGACATTATATGCGTAAAAGTATCAATAAGTGAATAAAAGGAAGTTAAAGATGTTTTTTTACTCCCTGTTATAACACATTACCGGTAACAGGGAGTAAAATAAAATATTTTAACTTACATGTTTTCACTTACTGATACTTTTATGTATATTTAATATAGGCCTTGCTCCGTTACTTCAGCCTGTGGAGGTACACTGTACAAACGTATACAAACACGAAAGAACGCGGCTCCATCAAAGGCGCTTCACAAATTCAAACACGAAATTCTACCAGAGAATTATATCCTGCTATTTCACAGATCACGTACAGCCACATTCGCGTAATTATGCGAGTTGCCAGGCAAGTTCACGGTGAAATCCAGGACAATTTCCATTACAGCTTCATTACGCTAAATTTCATTTGTCAACATATAACGCACCAGGCCCGTAGCCAGACCTGTTTGAAGGGGGTCGTTTCGAAGGCCCAAGGGGCCTGAGGTATCTAGGTGGTCTAAAAAAGTGGACATCGAGGCTAGAAAAAGTGGACCTCGAGGCTGGGCGGTGGGGGGGGGGGGGGGGGGGGGGTCGTCCGACCGCTCCGACCCCCTGGCTACGGGCCTGCGCACCATATGTTCTACTGAAATCTCATCTTGATACTTGCTGATGACACTAACAATGAAAATATACATCTATTGTATGAAATGGACACCTAATAGGCGATCGTAGCTAGTTATTTCCCTTTGAGTTTATTTATAGAAATCCGGTCCAACTTGTATTTTGTATGGCCTAATTGCTTGTAATACAATCGAATATCGCATGATTTGTTGTGTGAAGAAGACATAATGTTTTCCACTAGTGTTGATCCAGATCATCCTACATATCTGCGCAATCTGATCCGGAACTACATTGTTTGCCAGATGCATATGTTCACACTTAATTAATTGTATTGCAATCAGTGCAGACCCAGATCAGACTGCACATATGTGCAGTCTGATCTGGGTCTACCCTGTTTGCAGTCTTTATATTTATAGTTAGTCAGTAAGAAATAAACGCTAAAATAAACCAAGGACCGGATCTCTATAAATAGATTTGCAATGGGAACTAACTAGCTACGATCCCCCATAGGGACGATCCCAGATATGAATTCATTTCATCAGACTGGTAAATTAATCAAAAATGTCTCCTGTGAATAATAATGAGTTAGCCCAAACCGAAAGGCATTTAAATGGGCATTAACTGACGTGCATAATGCATTTAATTCGAGATACGCCTACAGAGACAGTTCTACGTGTGCTCTCAATGTTTTGTTAAACTGTCACTTAGCCCGTGGTGTAGAATTTTGTAATATTGCGAACAACGTAAAACATTACAAAAACATGTTGTATCGCTATGAAAATACGTCGAATGGTATAGCCTTTATATGAGACACGCAGTGAGATTTTGTACCTAAGAACATGTGCTATATATCATGAAAATTATTTACGAACATTACGATACTCTCCTTAAATAACATCGAAAGGTGACGAAATTGTCATAGCAAATGCGGAATTGAATTCCGCATTTGCTATGACAATTTCGTCACCTTTCGAAAGTTCGTCATCTGTCGATTTCATGAAAAGTGGCCACTGTTAATAGGCACAAACTCACATGGCGTGCCTCAATTGTGTAATAACGCGAACCATGTAAAACATTACATTACATTACATAAACATAAAGGCAACTGTTATAATCGCTATGAAAATACGTCGCCTGTATATCATAGCCTTTCTATCTCGCGCAGAATACGAGCATGTTTGCCTTGCAGGAAATTCAGATGCCTCTTTCAACAGGAAAACAGGAAAATATAATTTGCATTCCCCCGAACGTATAATAGTCCGATACCGTTTTCTTAACAAAAAAAAAATAAAACAATATGTAAATTCCAAGTATTTAATTCTATCCATGCTTGTCACATCGTTACAAGTATAATTCACACAAAGTGGTCATTTCATTACTTCACTTTTAATATAACGACATTCACATGTACAATTTAAACTGCGTTAATATTGTCCTGTCCGCTGTTAGAAAATGGTCTGTTGCCCAGGTATTTTAAATACAATATCTACCAGGAGTGATGGTTTAAACTGATATTTATTAAATATAGGATATGACACGAGTGTTGAGTTAAACGAGTTTACTGATGTCATAATAAACGAGACTATGCACATTGAAATAAACACAAATGCTATATTATATGTATTGCATAAGCACAGCACCATATAGTGAATATGTAATGATCACTTAACATGTTTTCCGTAGCCATCTCACTTACATATTCAGTGTACTAGTGAATTATGATTTTTAATACACAGAGAATACCAGGCTAGTATATAGAGAATAGTAGGTTAGTGCCATGAATGGGAAAAAATATCTGGCAAGGCTTAGGAAACGGGACGGGCGAGGCTCTTTCCCATTCACGGCACTAACCTACTATTCCATTTATCCCGTCAACACCTACAAATAGCTTTAAATGCAATAAAAATAACCACAGCTACCGCACATATTCATACGCAGTGATTAGGTCGTATTGACAGGATATCAAAAATGTTTCACGGCACCGTGTTTCACGGCACATACGCACTGTGTTGACAGGATAAAGGCTGGGAAACGCGTATGCTTGCGGACGACGATAGTACGATACCACGATGACAATAGTACGATAGCCATAGTACGATATTATCGTAGTATCGTCATCATGGTATCGTAATATCGTAGTATCGTCATCGGGCTATCGTACAATCGCCATCGTGGTATCGTCATTGTAGAATCGTAGTATCGTGCTATCGTAGCATCGACCCGATAGCGATATTACAGTGGGGTCAGCGTGTAAGTGCACACATGAACGAACACGACAGGTTGGAACCAACCTGTCGTGTTCGTTCGTGTGTGCACTTACACGCTGACCCCACTGTACGATGGCCTTAACGGAACACCGTATTATGCGATGAATTAGACTAGACGTACAGAATTCCGTCAGTAGAAATCATCTCCTCAATCTTGAGAAAGTGCTTCAATTGAATCATTGTTTGTGACTGGAAAAATGTGGCTTATTTGATATGTGACCAGTGTAGCGCCTGATCAAATAGCACACCCCTGTAGCGTGTTCACAGACAATATCGCTTGTTAGAAGAATGACGGGTGTTTCATTGATGGAATGACGAACAGTGCAGATCCTGATCAGACTATGCGGATGCACAGTCTGATCTAAGATCTACCCTGCTCGCAAACCACACAAACCCCATTTCTCCAATAACAGCCACATTTTATTAATTTCGACGGTTACGATCACGTTGAGGGACGAAACAGGTGTGTGTTACGTAACCAATGCCATTCGTCTCACACGCCAATGTTATCCAGACGCTCTCAAAGCTTCGACTGCACCTTGCTGAACGCGATGACGTCACGGCAATTATTTTACGAATCTGCGGCGGAGTAAATGAGGCAGCATAAACCAGCGGAAAATTCGCACTTCAAAACAAAGGCGATATGGCGCGTTGATAAGAAACACCATCGATTTTTGGACGGCTTTCAAGCTGGTGCCTTTGCCAGAAATAATACGTAGAACATTTGATGTGAATTTAATATACAGGAATATAGTATAAGAGTGTGTTTATTTTCATTTCATGTACTCATTATTTTCATTTTCACGACAGGTGAATATGGGATTCAAACCCGTTAACCCGGCCTAAAATTACCGTAGCTGTTGACAGACCTTTAAACACCACTAAATAAGTAAATAATTAGTTTTATTTCATTTTCAATAGACACGTATTTACCTATTGTGACATCGACGCAGATTACTATGTGTGTTTTTCTATCATCGTACACAGCCCATGTCCAATCAAGCAATAGCCATCCCGCGAACTCTCTATGAATGCTTGTACAATCGCTCAACCAATTATGCCGAAATTAGTATAAATTACTTTAATAACTAAATAAATAAAATGTTGAAATTATTTAATAAAGAATTCGACACATAGCTTAGGTACCATGTGAGTTTTCAAAATATTGTCAGATTAATATAATTGCAATTATACCAATCAGGAATGTGTTTCATACAGAACAGAAAACGCTTAGATTTAAAACAAATAATCAGTAATTGGAAATATACATCATTATACAATAATTCCAGCACAAAAATATTTACACAATTCCCTAACATTTGATTGGCCCGTAGCAAGTCTCTGTCCAAAATTTATATCCCAGTAAACTCCCACGCCGAACTACTTTCCGTAACCGTGAGGCGCAGTTAAAATAATTCTTAAGAAAACTGAAAATAAACACATTTTATTGATGAATTTATTTCAAATGCTGGAATTATAAGGAATGAATGGCCTTTTTGTGGAATTTATCGGGGTATAAACTTGGAAATGTCGCGGGAATACTGGACGAGGAGGCCTTCCGGCCTTCGTCCAGTACTCCCGCGACTTTTCCAAGTTTATACCCCGATAAATCCCTTTGTGGAATTTATCGGGGTATAAACTTGGAAAAGTCGCGGGAATACTGGACGAAGGCCTTCAAACTTGGAAAAGTCGCGGGAATACTGGACGAGGAGGCCTTTTCCAAGTTTATACCCCGATAAATCCACAAAAAGGCCATTCATTCCTATAATATACAGCAGTAAAACAATCCATAGAAATATACGCCAGTTCTTCAGTGAATACGCGTCATACGCGCTGGTGCTGCACTCCGCACCGGCGTAAAATGTTTCAAGTCGATAAATGCACCGGTTTCCTGACAAGATGCCACTCAGCTCTACTGGGAGCTATCGCATAAACGCATTTTCGTCTAGTAACCGGCGCAAATTATTGCGCCGGTTACAAGACGAACATGCGTTCATGTAGCTGAATGGGAATTCTTCACCAATCCGGCGCCTATTTAAACGTGAAATGTATTACGCCGGCACGGAGTGAAGTACGGAGCCTCGCAGGGGACATGTTTTTTTTTTTTATTAATTCGTTCCTACGAAATAACAATTCGTTCCCTCAATTTAATAATTCGTTCCCTCGAATTAACAACGAATTGTTATTTCGTGGGAACGAATTAATAAAACAAATGCTACGTCCCCTGCGTGGCTCCGTAGTGAAGAGCCAGTGATACTCTCTGAAAATATCTTGCCAGAAAACCGCCTCTAAAGACCACGAGGCGAGAATGGCGAGTCACGTGACTTCGGCGCGTTAAATAAACCAATCAATCGGCGTATTGCAGCCGACGTTCCCCAGAGACCAATGTTTGTCTTGGCAATAGGATATAACGAAGCTTGCGAAAGGTCAAACTAGCGAGTTAGACTTGCCAACGGTGCCGACAAATTACACACGACTAAAACCATTCGCGATGTTGTGCGTTTCAATTGATTTTAATTCCAAATCGGGCGTACGGATATACTTTGCCATCTCCGGCTACTATATTTTGCTAAAGCCATCATTAATATAGATATAAACAATTACAACATGCGAAGAAAATTCAACGACATATCTGGGTTTTTTATGTAATACATACGTGTTTTCAGTGGTGTAATATATAGTTTACTCCTCAGAAGTATGTTTTGCGATGACACATTTGACTCATTGGCGTCATGTCATAATACACTGCCACTTGCGCAAACCTTGCCAATAGCGGTCAATTTCTTTATTTCAAAATGCTTGAATATCGTGT
Organism: Conchocele bisecta; assembly: GCA_029237695.1. Lineage (NCBI taxonomy): Eukaryota > Metazoa > Mollusca > Bivalvia > Lucinida > Thyasiridae > Conchocele > Conchocele bisecta. The sequence goes on along the minus strand of CM055281.1, from coordinate 17,944,793 downwards.
TTGAAAGATAGCAGCTTGATTCGCTGAGCCTGGCGACCAGTGAAGATCCTGATCAGACTGTGCGGATGCACAGGCTGATCTGGATCTACACTGGTCAGAAAGTCCATAAGCCCCATTTCTCCAGTGTCAGCCACAATTGTGGATTTTCATGTTGTACAATTCTAGTCACCCATCGCCAGTCTTTATCTAATCAAACTTCATTAGCAATTCGGGATTTTGGTTGTCGGTTCGTCACAGCATGAAACCAGAGACACTTCCATTGGTCAACAACATCGCTATCAGGGATGTAATTAAATGGTAATTTTACACTTGAAAACAGCTGGACTTTGGCTCCCAGGGCGCGCATTAATATTACATAAAATCCCCGTAATTTGAATATCTATTAGATTAGCGTATGACACGACACGACGGCGGACTGAAACTAGTAAATGTTTTGTGGATACTTGTGTTTCGTCCTGCATTTGAAAGATAACAGACATTTCTGGATATGTACTTGTTTGGGCGATATTTTACCCATACTTCATGAAAAGAACACGATTTAGGTTCTACAGATTATTAAATAGTATTTTATTTTCGTTAATAAAATGGCTGTGAATTTCAAAAAAATGTGAAAACATTTCCGCATATGTTTGGAGATTTTAGAGAATGAGACAAGCTACGTGCGTATGTGTCGTGAAACACGGTGCCGTGACACATTTTTGATATCCAGTCAATACTATTTTTGCACTTTACAGCCATTTGTAGGTGTTGACGGGATAAATAGAATAGTAGGTTAGTGCCGTGAATGGTACAAAATATCTGGCGCGGCACGGAAACGGGATGTGCTCGGCAGAGCCTCGCCCATCCCGTTTCCTGAGCCTTGCCAGATATGTTTTCCCATTCACGGCACTAACCTACTATTCTCTACCTATTTTCCTTATTTCTGAACCAAAGTATATGTTGTGACCACTCATTTGAACCGTCTCGGCGAGACGGTTCAAATGAGTGGTCACAACATATACTTCTGATGAGAAATAAAGAAATTCTTGAGCGTTGCCGGATATTTTTTCCCATTCACGGCATTAACCCACTAGTCTCTATATCTAAGACGATTATTTCATGAAAACTATTTACAGAAACTGTGATATTTTCTGTATATGATGTCAAAGGTTGACGAAATGTTCAATGTAGATCCTTTTCGCATTTCCTCAGAACAGTTCGTCAGCTGTCAGCGTCATTTACCAAAACAATCGTACATTTGTAAACATTTTTCATGAGATATCGGACATCTTCGTTGGTTCAAAACCACATGGTTTGTCTCATTTGAGTTCTTGCATATACATTTATCACCAACACGGTAAACGTGTATGTTACTAAACACCAATTGATCAAAGAAGGAGTCCGAAAATATACATTGCTATAGCAATTAAAGGAGCAGGAAAAATATTCACTAAAACATCAAGGTGCATGATCACGTGGTTACAACAACAACAACAACAATGGCTGAACGTGTTGAAAGCGTGCCCACTCCAATGTACGTATTCTTTTATTTTGTCCTTATTATGTAACGGATTTTGATGAAATATGGCACATCAAACGCGTCTTCCTGACCTGCATTTGGTGGTCCCGGGAGTTCTGCACATACTTATGTCGTTTTTGCGAAGAATCGATTTCTGTGTCAGTAGACACGGAAATCGATTCTTCGCAAAAACGACAGACGTTTTTGGCCAATGTACCGAGACAACCAAATGCAGCTTAACAAAGCGCGTTTGGTGCGCCATAGTTCATCAACATCCGTTAATACATAATAAGGACAAAATAAAAGAATACGTGCTCTAAATCGGAGGGCTTCTGGAAGTTTCAGTACTTGTTGTTGTTGTTGTAACCACGTGAGCATACACCTTGAATCTGCGAATTTTCCACCGATCCGCTCTCAGCATGTTATTGCATGTAACAGAAGTGCTGTAAAAGGATGTGCGTACAAATTACAGAGAGGATTTGCCAGCAACACATGGATATTGTTTACTCTCGTGGATAATTTGATTGTAGGATAATCCCAGTTCTGTTCCAGTCCTGTAATTAGACAAACACGGTGTTCGTCTAATACCCACTTTCCTGATCTTATCAAAGTCGGTTGTGTAATACAGTAACGTCGGTGGGAAAACTGGTGTGAAACTTGTCACAATAGTTGCCACAAAATCGCATAGTGCTGTCGTTGACCGCAAATGTCGATGGTGAATTTGGTAAAGACTCACTCTATAGTTTGCAACAAGTGTAGATCATGATCAGACTTAGTCTGATCATGATCTACACTGTTTGCAATATGATATCATATAATCTCTGGGATTTGTGGCAGTCATTTCGATTCCAGTACGTGTATATATAAAAGTAACTAACAACTCGATCGCTTTAAAAGTGTCTACGCTGGGTAACCACCGCACGACGTGTCAATTTCTCATGCGCAGTAGCGCTTCAGCACAGGTACGTTGACTGACATGCGCGGAAATGTGCGCAGACACACTGACAGATAGACAAAACAGAACTCGTAAAAAATTCCGCTACTATATCCGAACTGAATCGACAGACAAAAGTCATCACCCATGCTTTCATATAAATTTGACAAGACAGCCGCCATTTTCCCATTCCCCAGACGGGTTCATTGGTTTTTCTGGCAGTCAAGCGCCTCAAATACATTGATGAATCACGTTCACTAATGGGTCGATACGACATTCGGGGAACCAGTCGAAATTAATTGAATTTTCAGTCCTTATCCAATAATTTCACTTCTGGGAGATGGCGGGATAAAGCGACATTTTTGCACGGAGTTTGGGAATTATAAAATATTAATTTACGGAAACAATCGATATAAATTTGCAAAGAAACCAGATACATAATTGGATTTGAAAATTTAGATGCTTGCTTCCTGGAAGACATCGATATTTAACAATGTTGCCATAATCAGCACAAGCAGAACATGTGAAACAAAAATATGGAGCTTTATTTTTAGCAGGGACCGTTCTATTTTCTTAACTGCTCCGCCAAATATACTACGTGGTGTGCCAACAAATGGTCTCCAAAACGATGTCGCAAAATATGTAATTGTGTCACTGTGACTGTAAAATTGGGCTTATAGTAATTGTGGTCAGTGAGGATAATGCTCTGCTAGCACAAACTGGCACATTGATACGAATATATTCCGTTTGTTACCAGATGTCAATGACTGTTTGTCGACCAGTGAAGGCCCAGATCAGACTGCGCGGAAGCTTCCGCGCAGTCTGTTCCACTTCCGCGCAGTCTGATTTGGGTCTACACTCGTCGCAAATACCATAAGCCCCATCTATGAACAAATCACAGTATCTGGTCTGGAAATTCAAACGCTAGCCTAAAGTACCGTGATTTCCTTATTGGTAGCCCCCGGCGACTAGAACAACAACAACAATGACGTCACAGCCGTAACAACAGGTAAACAGATCAACGTATATTGACGACATCCATACGTCACCAGAGGACAATATCATAATGTTGACTAATTAGTGTTACCAACATAATCACGTAATAACTTTGATGATGTTTATCAAAGCTGTAGTAGGCAAACTAACCAAGTGATGCTGAAGGTTGCCGTGATGAATAATTATTATATTATTATTAATTACTTGTTTCTGGTAACGTATATATGAAAGGAACAAATACGAAGTTAAAGGTACATGCCCACTCAGTAGGCACAATGTGTTCTTTATATCAGAGACATCATCCGAGACATTTTCTGGCAAAATAAATATTCATTCACCATTACCCCACGTATTGATTGGCATTATTATACATTTTATATCAGACGTAAATTTCCACTGACATCAGGGGCGATAACCGTGTTTCCTTAAAATGTTAACGGACATTACTATTTATTCTCTGTATTTATTTGTTGATGCGCAATTATCATACTTTATAATCTGTCGAAAATATTATTTTTACAGGTGACGCATTTAATTAGCATAAATAAATAAAAAAAATATCATGCCTCATTTGCATATAAAAATAGCCTGATATCACCGCGATTCACTATCATTAAAATATATGCATGTATTACTAAATGTTTATATATGTATAGCGGGCACTTGTAATATTTAGAACTAGTGGAATAGTGACATAATTATACACTTGTTTAATTCCTATAACGAACATTTTGTGCCTACTGAGTGGGCATGTACCTTTAATGCTAGCTCTAAATACATGTACATGTAATTAGAGCTAGCATTAAATATTTAGCACTATCTCCAAATTCATTTGAAGAGCTCTCCAAATAATTTGGAATTAGCTCTAAATATTTAATGTTATCTCTAATTATTTAGAGCTAGCAATAATTATTTTAGTTTATGTAGATTCGGCGTTCCTGGAACGCCAAATCTACATAAACTCAAATAATTAATGCTAGCTCTAAATATTTAATGTTATCTCTAATTATTTAGAGCTAGCATTAATTATTTGAGCTTATGTACATTTGGCGTTACATAGATTATATTACATGAATGCGCGCGTGAAAAAGTGAATGGAGCAGTGGCCGAAGGGGCGGCAGAAGGGGGCTAACTCCATGAAGAAGTTCCCCCCTTATTCCAGTAACCCCTTGAATTGTAAAGAAGTAAGCGACATTTCAGGAAAACATATCCCCAAAGGTATTTTGATAAAAAAAATCCACTTATTTATTTGCATATTGTTAACCTTTGTAACTTTATTAAAAATGTAATTTGTTCCATTATGTTCATTACACTTCAATCTATGAATTGGCCCAGCGTTTCGCGGTATTCCGGAATTCACGAGCCACGTGGTTAGAGGCGTCATGGTACGTCATTAAAGATGTTAGTTTAAACAATATTTATTACAGCACCACATAGACATAAATACTAACAAAACTTTTGACCACAAATTGCCCAGGACAGAATAAAACATATCTTACAAGCTTATATACATTCTTCTACATAATTCTCTTCAGCTTCACGTGGATCGCATCATGGGAAATACGGGTTTCGTACATGTATGACCAGCTTAGATCTTGATCTTCATGTATCTTTGAACAATCATAGATTGATAAAAAATGGTTATATTTTAATTACAAACAAACATAACGTGTTTCATTAATAGAATGGAAACGACTGGCGTAATCCCTGATCAGACTGCGCAGGCATGCGCAGGCTGATCTGGGAGTACGCTGGTCGCATACGTAGCAAGGTCCATTTTCTCATGACACCATTTTTTAACAGTCTGTCTAGCCGTGTACAACATACCGATGTTTGTTTCATGTAACTGTCTGTACGCTACCGAAGATGATAATTATTTTGATAAAAACTTACCAGTCATTCACATCTGTATATGCATCATGTGGGGGTAAAACTATCGCGCCTTCCTCGAGTTGCAACCGGCATATCGGCAACTCACAAATGATCCATTATGTAACGATTGTGTGAATATGTTCGAGATATTAAAGAATACATCCATCTCACTACGTACTGAATGAATAGCAATATAGTCCCTGCGCACCTTGCGTAGCCAGACAATCTGGGACTAGACTGGTCTAAAAGGCAGTAAGATATATATTGACCAGTTACTCGCTAATATGTATATGACACACGACCATTAATCATTCAAGTCATATCTCTGGCTGTGCCTGGAGAAATAGGGCGTATGGGTTTTACGACCAGTGTAGATCCAGATCAGCCTGTGCATCCGCACAGTCTGATCAGGATCTGCACTGTTCGCCATTACATCAATGAAACATCCATCGAGCGTCCAACAATAATTATAGATCGGTATCAGGCTACAGGAGTGTGGTATTTGATCAGGAGCTGCATTAGAACACAACTCCCATAAACCACATTTCTCCAGTCACATCCATATTTCACGTGTTATAAATGCATTACTACATGTCCCCCGTGGGGTGCCATATATTTACGAATTACAATCACGTACGAGGTCCATTAAAACAGTTATTTTTGATGAATTTGTTTGTGCATTTAATATTTAACATTTAATATGTTGTTTTTTTTAATTCAATTTTTTTATATCTCAGACATGTTTTAAATGAGTTTTGATAATGTAGCTCTGCATAATGCAATACTATATGCACGAAAAGTCCATATTCTCAGACAGTTGTTTTAGACTTCTTTTATTCATTTTATGAGTGTCATTTTTTATTTTTTGAAATGAATTTATTATTTGGGAAACATGCTTTCATCGCAAATGTATTTAAATTTTTTTTAAACTGCTATGAAATGCTAATTTGACTAGTGTACACAATTGCGTTTAGACGTATGTGCATCTCGCTTTAAGTACATTTATATTCTAATATGGTAATACTACAGTGGAACCTCTCTAAACCGGACACCCTGGGGTGTCCGGTTTAGAGAGGCTCCACTGTAAAGCAGACAGACGACTACTTCAAGACACGCGTGGATGCTTTGCGATCATGAACAGACACTATTATTGGAGGTGAATGGCAATGAAACATATCAAAATTAAGTACAACTAACATGTCTATGTGTCCGGTTTTAGAGAGGTTCCACTGTACATAACTTGTCATTGTGCATTAACAATTATAACATATTCATGTGTAATTCACAGAGCAATTATATAGCGACGGAGCCCCGCAGGGGACATGGATTTCTTTGGAGTTCCCACGAAATAATAATTCGTTTCCACAATTTAACAATTCGTTCCATCGAATTAACAATTCGTTCCCACGATATAACAATTCATTCCCTCGAATTAACAATTCGTTCGCACGCATGACAATTCGTTCCCTCAATTTAACAAGTTGTTCCCTCGAGTTAACAATTCGTTCCCACGATATAACAATTCGTTCCCACGATATAACAATTCGTTCCCGTGGGAACGAATAATTAATTCGTAGGAACGAATTGTTAAATTGAGAAAACGATTTGTTAATTCGTGGGAACGAATTGTTAAATTGAGGGAACGAATTGTTATTTCGTGGGAACGAATTAATACAAAATAATTCTACGTCCCCCACGGGGCTCCGTATATAACTATATTACAATAATGTAGGCGTAGAGATTATATTTTACAAACTATGTATGCCCGTATTTTTATTACAATGCAAAGTCAAAACGCTCGTGATAATCCCCGGACAAGACTACACAAACAAATTATTTTTTAATATTCTGTATACAACAATTGCATTAAAATAAGCCATCTATTTAGGCACTTACATGTTTTAGTGTATTCGAAAAACATCACAACATAAACACGCCCACACGCACACACAGACATCTTCTCATGTAATCATATACATACACCACCGCATGCATTAATATTGCCAAAATGAAAAAGTTTGTGAACGTCTATAGGCAATATCATCTCGCAATCAAGCAGTTTGATTGGCTGTGCCTGAGCTGTAGCACAGTTCAGGCGCAACGAATCAATCTGCTTGCTTTCAAGCACAATATTCCAGTATTATGAATAAAGAAATTGCGAACTATTGGTAAGATTACCGCAGGCAGTGGTGTATGACGCTTGGAATAAAGTATGTTTTCTCAGTTTTATTCTTATAAATAATGCATGCGTTTATTACTCCTGATATACGCCTTGTGTCACGAGAAAACTGGGGTGCTTCCGTTGATTTTGGAGCACGATCTGATAACACCGGGCTTATTGCATTGGCGATCCGTAACGACCCAGATCAGCCTGCGCATCCGCGCAGTCTGATCAGGGTCTTTACTGATCACCAACATATGTTGAACGATACGTTATATGTCTAGAGAGAAGAGGAGTTTGCTATATCAGGTTGCATCAGTGTATAGCATAATTGGAATTTGTCCAGCATTATCTCCCCTTTTTCGCCGATTTTCGGCGATATTGATTCCGCAAATCAGTCGTATTTTCTGTAAATGATGAGGAAAGTTGACAAATAATTCAGAGCACATGCGGAATTGAATTCGACACGAGCTCTCATTTTGTTGCCGTCTTTCGACATCATTTGCGAAAAATAGGAATGATTTTCGAAATCAATATCGGCGAATAACGACGATGCGACAAGGCAGCTAAATTCAAAGTCATTACACGAACAGCTTTTTAGGCTAGTGGATTGAATTCCCTGTTTGCCAGCAAATTATTCTTATCATCGGTTTGGGGACCATGGTGGGTGGGAGTCGACAAGAGGTGGTGAATATTTTAAAGCAAATGCGGAATTCGTTATTGTTCGGTGACTTCAGATGTTGAACGATAACATATCCGCCATAGAGACAGCTAATTTCAACACAGAACAATATATGGGAAATTAATGCAGGTGTAAATACCAGGAGTTAAGACAAAACACTGACGCACAGACGGACAGACGGCGAATATTACTACTCGTATATCCCAGTAACGCCAGTCTATCGTTTCCGAATTCATTTGTTTTGTTTTGTGTGGAATTTCTTCCAAACATAGTTCATGCCAGCCATTGAAATACGTGTGATATAAAGTCGGTTTTCCCGTGTACCGGTGTTGGCATAATTTATGAGCACAACGTGTCATTAACGACTTCAGCGTGCGGGGTGGCGTTATAACCACACCGCTAGATTCTGTCTCGCTCTCTCATTGGCTCGGCAACCCTTTGATGTTCACAAAAAATACTCGCGTACGATGATGGAGCAATTGGGACTGAGACAGGTAGCGAGAATTTTCTGACGTTTTGTGCATGTTTTAGAAGCAGATTGGCTGTATTTGAGGTTCCCCTCACCCTCTTCACCCCAACATCAGCCCCTCCACCCACAACCCCTCCACCCCACCACCCACACGTTCACTCCTTCAGCGGATTATGATCATACACGAATGTACCGGCACCCTCTTCACCCCAACATCAGCCCCTCCACCCACAACCCCTCCACCCCACCACCCACACGTTCACTCCTTCAGCGGATTATGATCATACACGAATGTACCGATCGATTACACGACCGCCTGCGTTAATCTTGCCAAGTTGTCAACGTTTCTAAACATCTAAGGACAATGCCAACTCGCAATCCAGCAGTTTGGTTGGCTGTGCCTGAGCTGCATCACAGATGAGGCTCAGCCAATCAAGCTGCTTTCTTTCAGGCGCAAGTACAAGTATTTTGTAGTAAAACACATTGACAAATATTGACAAGATTAACGCATGCGTTGTTGTACAGATATTTTTCAAAGATGTCCAGTTGGAGATGTTCCGATATAATTAAAATATACATACACCACGGCCTGCGCAAATCTTGTATTTATAAATGTGTGTATTGCCTAACATTGGCTTTCACAGTGCAATACACACGATGTAATAACAATCGTAATACACGGGTGTAATAATTATGTAAATAAGGCCACTACGGAAAACAATCTCCGTGATCAGTATAACCGCAATGTGTGACACTGTGCTTATGCAAGAAATATAATCTGACATTTGTGTTGATTTAATATGCAGAATTATTATACTGAATTTATTACATTATCACAGCCATTTTGGCTGTGATAATGTAATAAATTCAGTATAATAATTCTGCATAAGATATGTAACGCTGAATTAAAAATTGTCGTCTGCTGTTTATTTTTATTTTACATTTTGTCTCATCAAAACCATGTTTAGAATCATTTCCAATGGAAATGATTCTAAAGTGTTGTCAAACCATGTTTATATTGAAAACAAAAGACAAAAATAAATCGACAGCAGACGACAATTTACGTTTCCCGCGTTCATATTAAATCACGATTTATGTCAGATCCTTTCATTATTACGAGATAGTTGAATATTGCGTGCAGCTTGATTGATTGTAAGCAGCTTGATTGGCTGAGCCTGAGCTGTGATATAGCTCAGGTACAGTCGATCAAACTGATTGATTGCGAGTTGATATTGCAAATAGATGTTCAGAAACGTTGACATAGTGTGTTTTTTTCCAGTAACTGTTTCGGATTTCTGTAAACAAAAATAACTACCAGCCCCCATTGCGTAATAATCACATAGTTTCAATCCTATCACCGACAACGTTCTTTCTACAAAAGTCATGCTCAATATTGATGATAACACACGAGTTATTCCAGCCAAAATTAAGCATTAGTATATTCTGTTTTCAACATATCGATGGTCTAGTAACATAAGGTCGTAACTGCTATGCTTTAGCTAAAGCATAGCAGTTACGACCTTATGTTACAAGACCATCGATATTTGCATGCATATTTATTGTCCGCCATGTTGTTGTTGTTGATAATACAAATTATTCTGTACTTGCATGCACTTGTATAAACCAGTGTGTGGTCTGACAATATTGCAAATAAAGGCTTTGTTCTGTTCTGTTCTGTTCTGCAAGATTAACGTAGGCGGCGGTGTAACACTCCACTACATAAAGCAAAAAATAAACACACACACATTTATATTTGAGACATAATCTGAGTAGCAGTTCCTTTAAAATGTCACACAGTAAAATAAAACCATTTAATAATTTAAGAACCTGCGCTCCGGGAATAGTTAAAAAGATGCAAATAAAATCATTGATAATTTAGTTTGGGTTGAGTTAGACACCATGAATAAAATATAACGCGAGAACTTTACTGCAAGATGAAAGGTGTAGATTATCATAAACTAATTTATCAAAAGAAGCAAATTAAGTGCATTACTTGGGAGAAAATAATATGCTCATGCGTTTTCAGCGTTCCAGATAAGGCGGTTGTTTTCTATTTAGCCGTGAACTGTTTGTACGGGGACCATATAAACATCTGTATTTGCAGTACTTAGTTTTGGATTCATACGCGTTGAACATTTAAATGTAGAAAATACATTCTAAAGATCGTGTAAGTTATTAGTACATATACACGCCAACTGTATATATTAGTTTGTAGAAGCAAACAAACTAAATGTTTCATTGCTTAAGAAAAATTGGAAATTTGAATTTTCACGTTTTTTTTATACAATTTCCTTGTGAAAGTATAGAGTATCATTACATTGTTTGAGATGATTACAAACACTGTTAACATGTTTGCCGTTCGTTTGTTGTTGTTGCTGTTGTTTTCATATCAAATGGCTAGTAGTGTTGGAAATAGCCTTCTATAACGCTATATAATTATTACACTATTATACATACCGGTCATTTTGTACACATGTTTGTATCGCGTTAGTTTCTTCTTTACGGGTCATGTATCTCCTTTGGGTACATTGTGCTCTACTTTTATATCACTTTAACCCTTTCACCCCTAAGTAACTGGAATGGATTTTGATGCGTTAATTTTGCATCAAATCGAACCGTCACAAAATGCTGTTCAGATCGCGGTTCATTCATGAAAAGGGGGTGTTTATGCTCTAAAAAATATGAAATGTACACGCAAAAAGTGCAGATCCTGATGAGACGGCTCATTATGAGCCGGCTCATCTGGATCTGCACTGTTTGCAAACGCCGCTATTGCGGGCTTTCGGGTTCAAAGGGTTAAGTGTTAGTTGTGAGTACATACGTAACTCTAATTGCATTACATTACATTGCATTACATAGTGCAACCTATTGCATATAAAGCGGAAAACGTGCAGCTAGTTAAGGGTCTGTATCCGTTCCCACACAACGTATTCTATATATATTTAATCATTTTGCATAACATATAATTATGTGTTTTTAACACGTTTATGGTCCTATTATTCAAGACTACCCGGAAGCAGCTGTTCGTTCTATTCATAGATCACCCCTACCCGTAGTTGTTGTGGGACGATTACGCACCCACTCTTGACTTTTACATTACACCACCGCCTGCGTTAATCTTGTCCAGATGTGAAACGTGTCCGAACAACTACATTGTATTTACGTTATCAACTCGTAATCAAGCAGCTTGATTGGCTGAGCCTGAGCTGTAGCGCAGCTCAGGCTCAGCCAATCAAGTTGCTTGCTGTCAGGCATAATATTCAAGTATTTTGAAATACAGACATGGACAGATATTGGCAAGATTAGCGCAGGCGATGTTGTACAGTGGATGTCCATAATGTTTGACATTTCCTATCCATATTTTAACATATAGGTACTATGCTAAAGACACTTGAATAAATATAATTTATTACATACAAGTTCACTGTGTAACAATATAGTTTATTAATTAATAATACACAAGTGTCATGCAGTTACAATGGATCGTGATGTGCTTATGCAACAAATATAATCTAACATTTATGTATCTTAAAATTGTCACTTTCATTTGTTCTGCAATTGTTCACAAAGCAAAACACTACAAATCACGTGGTATTGTGCAACTTGTCCGATGCTGACTCTACAATTACTGTATATTAACCAAAATGTCTACATTTCTGATAACTTGTTTCTATTCTACGCAAGCCATGGCGTCCAATATTACTGGCTCACTCTACAACAGGAATAGCCAATAGCCAATACTATACAACGCAACTGGCTTGCTATCATCAAACTTCGATCTAATATTGCCCCATGTCATCGTAGATAATTCTAGTCTGATGGTGAATCCACATAAATGGACTTCGTTTCGTTTCCTGCAAGTGCCTCATTGCCAATCTTATTTTTCACTTCACCCAGATAGCTCTCCGATAATGAAGACTGAAGATGCGCCGCGAGTCTTGTAAATTTCACATCGCGAATGATTTACCGCCAAACCCGTCTTCTGTGACCAGCGTAGACCCAGATCAGCCTGTACGGACGTGCAGGCTGTTCTGGGTCTACGCTGATCGCAGAATGCTGGTTTGCCCTTGCGCCTCTGGCCAGCAAAAAATGATCGACATCAACCGTAAACGACAAGGATTCCGAAAAGTGTGACCTAATTTCCACCCAAGGCTGGGAATAAGACTAATTACTCCCGTTTTCTCGTGTGTTGGGTCTCTCGGCGAACACACACGATCTATATTGGTGCTGTGTATTCCATGCCTGTGTTCTATCGGCTTGTTGTACATGCTGTGTGCAAATAGAAAGAAGATGAGCTCTCGCGATGTCTATTAAATGGCACTTTGTCTCCATTTAGTATCGGCAAAATTATACACACGTGTATACATGTAACCGTGTACGTCAATAAAGAGAAGTAAATGAACGCACGCCATGTACATGTACACGAATGTAAACGTTTGTAGCCGACAGCCACTAATCATAGGCGAAGAGTATTAGACATAAAATCGCCAAAAATCGGAAAATAAAATAAATCGAATTTGCGTATTCCTACCCAACAGCTGTTCAGGTGTCCTGGCCCAAATACGACAGCTTTCAGATGTTTAAAATTCAGACTAACGCATTGTCATGTTGTGTTGTTTTGCTTTGGTTTATTTTGTTGTTGTTTTGTGTGTGTTTGTTGCTTGTTTATTTTGTGTTTGTTTTGTGTTGTTGTTTTCTTCTTTATTGTTATTGTCTAGTATTTCTTCCGACAAAAATAAAGCAGCTTCAATTCACAGTTAGATCACCGTTCGTCCGCATGTACGAGGAGATAATCCACGAGCTTTAGCAGTGGATTATCGATCGTACATGCGGATGGCCGTGATCTAACTGTGTTATCACATCCTCATGTCCATACATTGCCCTTGTGCTGTGTAAATGCAGAAACAGAACTCGAAATGTATCAAAGATGTGACACGATTAAAACATATATTGGTGTAATGTTACTTGATGGCGTTGTACAAACGGCGACCACACTTCGTATAAACAAACCTCCATCATATAATTAATATGTCTCAATGTACTAGTGATTCTGGAATTCCGGGCGAATGAAGGTATATGTGAAGTGTGGTCGCCGTTTGTCCAACGCGATCAAATCACGTTACACCAGTCCACGGCCAAATAACCTCACAGGCCGAATACGCCATGTGTTCATTATGCTAATGAGATATTGCTTTACGACGTCATTTCCACGAGTTCATGAGATAATATACTAAGGCGCCAGTTGGGGAAATATTTCTGACATTTCAAGTGGCAAATCTACATCATGATTATTATGATAACTTCAATACGGGTATATTGCTTTTGTTGACTAGAGTACACATGCCTGTGTGACTGAATGGCGAACAGCGTAGCCCCAGATCAGACTGCGCGGATGCGCAGGCTGATCTGGGGCTACGCTGGTCGCATACATGACAATGTACATTTTCTCAGAGGGGGAGTGTGGCCAATTTATTCGTACATATAAGTATCACAGCGCCAGTTTTAAAAGCAAAAAGAAACAAAAAGTAAATTGGAACTGTAGCCGACGATCTCCGATTGCCCTCCGGCGACCCGGGTTCGATCCTCGATCACGGCACAAGAGTTTATTAAATGCAATTTTATTTCCCGCCCAGCTTGTTCTACCCAGATTTACCATATAGCGGCTTTGCGCGCGGGTATTCAATGCCTAAGAGCCAATTGGGACCCTTAATAGAGCAACATACGGACGTGTAATGTAAAATCGACGTATACGACGGCTCACTAGCGGCAGACGACTTTCAGTGGATTTTGCGGGGCATATAATAACGACTCCATCACACTATCGCAGAACAAAATATTTGAATAGTTGGCTTGCATCGGTGTCTCGTTGCTATGGATACATACATTCACATATAATGTACACCGTTCAATACTTCTAAAATGTGAATACGTACGTCGACTTGCTAGATGTATATTGGTGTAAAATATTGGGATTCTGGGGCCCGTTTCACTAAACTTCGTACGACTAAAACGTTCGCAAGTGCAAGTTTAGAATCGTCCGGAAATTTCAATTGATGGATTTACATTTATTGAGCATAGGCTGCATATGCGGCCTATGCTCAATAAATGTAAATCCAATAATTGTTTACAAGAAAACATTGTTAATGTGATATTTACAGACTATCATAATTTTGCACTTACGAACATTTTAGTCGTACGAAGTTTATTGAAACGGCCCCCTGACCCTTGTAATAAACAACTGTAGCAAAAGTCCACGCATTCTTATCACCCCTCGTACATGTCGTAATTGACGAATACGGTATCGTCCATTAATCAGTTTGCGAAAACTGACGCTGTGTATCAAAATTGTGGATCATATCATAAAATAAACATACTTAAAATATATATAACATACTCTTTTCTCCCAACAACAAGAAATGTAATGGACATGCGGTGTTATCATAATATGCGTGACACATGGACGGAAAGAGCAATGGGACACAAACATCGCATGTCACCAGCGCGTGTTATCTATAAATAACTCCGACATTTGATCCGTGCAACGCAGCAAATTATATAGTCATTCACGACTGAAAATATTTTTGATTTGACCCCGGTATGCCAAAACATACGGAGCCCCGCAGGGGACATGGGTTTTTTTTGTTAATTAATTCGTTCCCATGAAATAACAATTCGTTCCGTTAATAATTCGTTCCCACGACTTAACAATTCGTTACCTCAATTTAACAATTCGTTCCCCACGACGTAACAATTTGTTCCCTCAATTTAACAATTCGTTCCCACGAACTAACAATTCGTTCCTACGAATTAACAATTCGTTCCCGTGGGAACTAATTGTTATTTCGTGGGAACGAATTGTTAAATTGAGGGGGAACATATTGTCATTTCGTGGGAACGAATTGTTAATCGAGGGAACGAATTGAGGGAACGAATTGTTATTTCGTGGGAACGAATTAATAACAAATATCCATGTCCCCTGTGGGGCTGCGTACATTCACGTAGTAGGACTGAGGCTATTTTTGATTTGACTCCGGTATGCCAAAACATGAATCCTCATTGAAGAAAAATAAAACAACAACAAGACGTGTGTCACATTACATACGACATACAAAACGCATTTGTACGACATACATAACATATTTATACGACATAAAAACACATTATTCCCACATTGAATGTACCAAATTTATGGGACCGAACATGAGCTTTTCTTGATTAATGCTTTAGAATTTAGGAGAATTGTTGTTTAGGCTAATAGCGTTTAGTGTATTTGAAAAAAATAATATTCCTTTCGTCAACTATCGTCCAAGTACACGTTCAACCTTTAGCGTTTAATTCTTCATTTTTCGGATGTTTTTTGACAGACTATCTACGAACAAAAAACTCACGTTTGATCCATATATATAATGCACCATGTACGTGAGGCGACTCACTACTTTTTTACACGACCTGTTGTATTAATTCACTGAGTTAAGTGTAACAGATTGACAACAACATGCCACTAAGGCGATTCCTTTTTATTGTTCGAACTACTTTTTTGCACGACCTGTTGTATTAATTCACTGAGTTGAGTGTAACAGCTTTACAACAACATGCCACTAAGGCGATTCCTTTTTATTGTTCGAACTACTTTTTTGCACGCCTGTTGTATTAATTCACTGAGTTCAGTGTAACAGATTTCGAACAGCAAGACACTCTGAAGTCACTTATTAATTTAAACTTTATCAAGGCGCAAGTATGAGCATGTACACAACCTCCTGCGCTAATCTATCAATATTTGTCAATTTATTTATTACACAACATTTGAATATAGTGCTTGAAAGCAAGCAGCTTATATAGTGCTTGAAAGCAAGCAGCGTGATTGGCTGAGCCTGAGCTGTGTTACAGCTCAGGCACAGCCAATCAAGTTGCTTGATTTCGAGTTTCCCAATAGATGTCCATAAACGTTTCCATCTTGGCAAGATTAACGCAGGCAGTGGTGTATAATTATTATCGTAGAAAACTGACGAATATGTCGTGTGAATGTCTGTCATTTGCTGCACTCGCGATAAAATCGGCGGGTGACCTTGCCCGCTCATGAATATCTTATCAAATCGGCGACACCGTTCGTGAGAATATACACATTCAGATTTACAATACACCTCTCGTAGCTGCACGTTTTCCGCTTTATAGGCAACAGGTTGCTACAATGACCAAACTTTCAGGCGTTAATGTTTGGCATTAAAAGTAGTATATATTATACTACAAACCGGACACCATGTACTGTCCCCAGGGTAAACAATGAAACAGTTCCAAACCGGACACACTGGGAGGTCCTCTGTGTATACAAAGAACATCTGCAAACCGGACACCATGTGCTGTCCTCGGTGTATACAAAAAACTCTCCAAACCGGACACCCTGAGAGTTCCCCTAGTGTGTCCGGTTTAGAGGTTCCACCGTAAACAGGGATTCCGCTGGGGAAAAAAAAGAAAAAAAAAAGGAATAACCAATAGGATAAAAATAAACAATTGGCGATAAAAAAATACAATTTTCGAAAAAAAAAAAAAGATTTTTTTTTTTAGAAAATTGTAATTTTTTATCGCCAATTGTTTATTTTTATCGCCAATTGCGAAAGCGGCGATCGCCAGCGGAATCCCTGCGTAAATCGACTTGAGTACTCCCGAAATATATATGTTGTGCCTTGGAGACATAAATAAACATTATTACAATAGAATCTCTCAATTCCCGACACGCAGAAAACATCACTGAGGTTACGACGAAAACATCTGGCCTTGCTTACATTTGAGCACCAAAACATGTCACAGAGTGCTTATACACCTCGACTACAGTGGAACCTCTTTCACTCCATTCTCTCTTCCTCATCCGCTCTCTCCCACCAACTCATTCGCTCTCTATCCTCCTCCTCCTCCCCCCTCTCTCTCTCTCTCTCTCTCTCTGTCTACTTTCTCTATCTCCCTCATCCCTCTCTGTCTCTCTCCCTCCTCTACCCACCCCTCTCTGTCTCTCTCCCTTCTCTACCCACCCCTCTCTCTCTCTCTCTGTCTCTAAACAGGACGCACTGGAGATGTCCACAGGGTGTCCCGTTTATAGAGGTTTATAGAGGTGATGCAAGTCTGAATTACCGTGAAACCTCTCTAAACCGGTGCCCCGGTACCTCACACAGTGCCCGAATTAAAGAGATTTCACTGTATAATACATGCATTAGTCAATATATGGCTATTTTAGCAACAAAATCAAAGCCATCGATACCATTACGGAAAGTCGTGAAATGTCGTAAGTTTTGCGCAAATGTCGCAAATAGTATCATGAAATGTCGAGTACTTCGCGAAAATGTCGCAAATATTGACATGCAGTATCGAGTATTTTGTGAAAATGTGGCAAATATTGACAGGACAGAGCTTATCTGGTGAATTTATACGAGAGTAATTAAATGTCAACTATATACGACGTCGTGCACATACTTGTATACGGTATTTTTGCCCGATATATAAGCATTATACTTGTACATACATGAGCAGAAAATTGGGTCAGCGGATGACAAACCGACCTAAATGGACAACAGCGACCAGCGTAGATGCTACTTTTTTTGAATATGTAAATGATAATGATATGCGAACTACTTCAGTGATATAATGGCGATCACCGTGGTCCCTGATCAGACTGCGCCGATGCGCAGTCTGATCAGAGACTACGGCGATCGCAATCCATGAATGGGCTTTTATCGACCAACGAATCTAATAAAAATTATTGATTGGCAAAGACAACATTTACAGCTTAGCAGATACTGATAAGCATTGTGTGTAGATTGATTTTTCTTCAAAAGTTATATTTTTTTTGTAATTCTTTATAATGGCCACGCGGTTCATGGATTCATCTGAGGTGATTATAATATAAATACACAAAGCTTGCAAACTGGAATGTATAGAAGAATAGTAAACTGTTAGCACAATGTATCTGCAACTTATCTGGGATTTTGTACATGTTTGTTTACGCTATTTTCTCATTTGCTGTTGTGATTGGAGAAATATGGCTTATGTCATCGTCCACCGGTGTACACCCAGATCAGCCTGCCTATATAGATCCACGCAGCATGATCAGGGTTTGCACTGTTCTATCCAATGAATCCATCCATGAAACACCCAACAATCATCTAACAAACAACATATCTCACTATATGAGTGTTTTTGCTTGCAGGCCAGGAATATCATAAGCCCCATTTCTCCAGTCACAGCCGCACGTGTACAACGGTATTGAATAGCAGGTACAATACTCTTTGTAACCAGCATAGTGTCTGATCAATCGTTGAATCGAAGGCCACACATATCATAAGCTAAAGTCACAGCCACAGCCACAGCCACAGCCAATCGGCATGTTGATAGGATAGTGTATTATACTTTTTTAGACTTGTAGATTTATTTTTTAAACAATGAAGTCATTTTTTCTACATGTCTAAAAAAGTATAATACACTAGCCTAGCAACATGTCGATCGCCTGTGGTCACAGCAACATCGGAAGAACGTCATTGAAAAGCGGGTCCAATTCTCTGTGTGACCAGTCCCAATCATTGAATCAAGGCCGTCTAATCACGGTCTGAATCATTGGACGTTTAGGCTAGTTAATATTTAATAGTATTCACGTTTCTGTATATGCAGGAGTTTAGCAAACTCCAGCATATACAGAAACGTGAATACTATTAAATATTGCTGGTCCTGTTTTACCATGAGTTCCCACATTTGGGACACGCCATGGGATTTTGTACCTTCGGGCATCTGCGTAATTTCATTAAATATGTTTACAAAATTTACAATAAATAAAGTCACAAGTGTTGAGAAAATCTTCGGAATATATTGTAAATTTTGTAAACGTATTTCATGAAATTACGCAGATGTCCGAAGGTACAAAATCCCATGGCGCGTCTCATTTGGAAGACTGCCAAACATCAATTAGACCGCCTCGGGATAAGACACACCTACCGCTAAGACATAAACACTGGTGGTATTTTTATTACTTATCGTTCGCCCTAGTTATATATGCAATGATTAATTGTCTGGTTTCAACCGCCGGCAAGATATATATCTGAAATATCTGTACAATGACCTGCATTTTTTCATGCATAAACACACATCTGCTGCAATGTGCTGTGCAAATATTTCCAGATGTGTAAATTTCCTATGCACATTTCATTACTGCGTGTGATCGGGCCTCATTATGCAGTAATCTACCACCTGGTTGGAGGGGGCGGGGCTTAGATAATAAATAGCTCCAGAATTAAATCACAAATATCTGTAAAACTATACATCCGATTTAAATTTGGTTTTCTGTAATACATAAAGAATATTTTACTCGAACGAATTTTCAAATGTTATATTATTCTGTTGTGAATACACGAAGTAATAAAATTATGTTTTCACGGCTGACCTTCGGCGAGCAACGTCTGAGGCGGATGGCCGCCATCTTGGAAATCGAAATCTCGTTTAATGACGGTCAATATTTCGTCATTTAAACACGATTAAAGAACTAATTCCACAAACTAATACATATACAGCAATGGTAAATGTTTATATAATATGTTCTAGGTCTTACCTTGAGCCGGAACGTGTTATATATCCAGAAAATACGTCACAATTTGCGAATATCACTCCGTTCTATTCTGCGCTATTTCTGGAGGGAAATAGTTCTTCTGCGCCTGTCTGTTTCACGAATGGGTCACGTGACTCGGGGGTAATTTATAAAGCCGTTTTCCGATAATTTCGAAACGTCGCTCAGCCGAATGTTTTAGCATTTTGTGGAGTGTGTTTATTATTCATTTAATTTTATTGAACCGCTCTTAGTAAACAACCGACGGGAAAATGTCAGGGGTATTCATGATAGGGTGTCGGGTGTCGGAAAATACTGTTTCGATTAGCATACGGAATGTACACGGTATTTTAACAACAGTACACAAATAGATGGCTGGATTGATCTTTGGGGAAACATATTTATTATCAGATCTACAACAGCTGGTATTGTTTTCTTGTGGATTTTCATTCTAGAATAGGTTAGGTGTATGCTATATAAATGAGTCTGCGGATTTGTTTTTTTAAATAATTTCTTTCAGAGGAAAATCGCTAGTATTCGCAAACAAATTATTCTTCTTTTTTTTAATTGTTTCTTCTTGCAGATAAGCGAAGTGTGTTTTCTTATTTATAAGTTTATGCTACAATGCTTTATTTGAATCGTTTCGATGAGTAGTCCAATTTATTCATATTCACGGAGAAATACTGAATTGTTTGTTTGCTGTTGGATGCGATGAATGTTATAATTAATATGTCTTGTCTATTGTGTTGAAGTTTATGATATGTAGTTTCACCCAGGGATTTAGGGTCTGTTATATGTAATATGTATCTGAATAGAATATGAAGAATAAATTAAGTGCCCTGTGTCACATATAATATTTCAAATATTAAATATGCAGTTTTCCGCTTTTGCAAATATATTAACAAAATTTATAATTTTATTTGATTAAATCAAATTTGCGTTGTATAGAAGGAAAATAAACACGTTCGTGGTATGTTCAATTATAGTAATACCATGGGAATATCTGGGGAAAATAAGCAGGCATTACATATCCATGTATTACCAGGAAGCAAAATTTGTGAAACACAATTAAATTTGATTTGAATCATAATCATCAGATCTAGACGGAAGCTTCTATTCTATACATAGATGATTTTACATGAGATATGATTTAATATGATATTTATTAAACGAGTTTACTGATTTCATGAGAAACTCGGCTATGCCGAGTTTCTTATAAAATCAGTAAACTCGTTTAATAAATCTCATATTACATCAACTAAAATGTTAGCTTCTAAATAATTTCATTAGCACAGCAAACTAATTTGAAGATAACATGATAACATACATGTTTTCTGTAGCGGCCTCATTCGCATATTTATTACACTCGTGTAGTATGCTTTTATTGCACTGTGTTATTCCATCCCCAAAGCATATTTTATGTAATAAAAGGGTTTACTTGATAGAGGTTACTTTAAGTTAGAAACTATTAATATATCGAGAGATAGTTCGGATCGCGAGCTATTTTTCAGATTATAAACATATTTTTTTTATTAAATAATCGGATTTGCTTCCGGTTATTAAATGATATATTGATATTTGTTTAGACAAAAAGTGCAACTCTACAGTTAAATAGAAGATCGTACATGCTTGATGATTTCATATCATTATTAAATTATTTGTTAATTGAGTATTACTGAGTTCATAAGAAATTAGGCAATGGTGAGTTTCATAACTTGTCAATCAACACGTTTATAATAAATACCACGTTATATAAACATGAATGGTAAATTATATTTGTCGCATAAGCACAGCAAAATACATTTAAGCCTTTCTGTAGCAGTGTCATTTACACATTTATTACACTAGTGTAAAGTGATTTTAATACAGTGTATCATTAAACTGCGAAACCCCATTTTATGCAAATAATAATTTTATTGCATAACATAGGATTCAACAGTGTCTAAATGCAGTCCAATAAAAATCATAATACAGTAGTTTAATTAATATGAGCTACGCCATACGAAAACCGGGCGTAATGGCAACGTCATGAAAAGCGGTAAATGACGTCGGAAAAACGACGATTCAAATTGTCTAACGTCGCAAATGAGCCCGCTACAGAAAACATGATAGGTGATATGTAGAGTTTCAATGTATGATGTTCGCTTATGCAATAAATATAATCTAACATTTGTGTTGATTTAGTATGGTATTTATTAAACTCGTTGACTTAGTTCATAAGAAACGAGGCATAGCCTCGTTTCTTATGAAATAAGTGAACGAGTTTAATAAATATCATATTAAATCACCAGTAAAACTTACACGTTTTTGCATCACCAATCTCTATTCTTTAGAAACAACATTATTTTACACACATTGTTTTAAAGTAGTGTAGCTGTACTGTTACACTATGGACGTCACATAGGACTGCCAATACAGTTTCACACTATTTTGATAAAGACCATGTGGTCGAACATTTTATAAAAAGAGTGACTATAAAACAATGTGTATTAAATGTGCTTCTCTTCGGAGGTTATTTGAAACTACTAAAAATAGTTAAGTTCACAAATAAAAAATACTTTGGATATTGTTTCAATTGCCGTGTTCATTCGATTACTATTAAGGGAATGTACACGGTATGTATAACAACAGTTAACACGAATAGTTTGATCTTCAGAGATACGGAGTCGTTATCAGCTCTTCAAAAAGAATACGAAAGCAGATTTAATTTGCGGAAACGCCTAATCTTATTCTAATCTGGGGTTTGTTTTTAAACCATTCGAGTCGTGAATTGGAATAGCGAATTGAATGTGTTAAGCATTGTGATGTACAGTGTGGTCTGCTTGGATAAGAGGTTGTGTGATTGTTACAATTATTACAATACAATTAATGGTTAAGGTTACACAATTTGAAATAATTTTAAGAAAAAAAATACACGTTTATTTCAATAGTTGAATTTGACGTGAATCTAAAGGTAAATAGAGTACATGTATCTCAAACAAGTTTTCATCTGATATGAGATTTATGAAACGAGTCACGCACAATTTATGTACTGAGCCACTGGCGAGGTGCGCTAAAATTGCTGACGAGTTTCATAAAACTCTTATCAAATGGAAACGAGTTTGAGATTATGTTTATCACATAACTTCACCGCTCCAAAGAGCAGACACCTTGGATATTTCCATTACGTTTCAGTGAGCGGACGTCATTGCCTATTTTTGCATCGAGTGAAAATCTCCACCGAGAAAAATGGTTGTTATACTAGCAATAAAAAAGTTAAGAATACATAACATATTTCCAGCAAAAAAATATTTACACAACTCCTTAACATTTGATTGGCCCGTAGCAAGTCTCTGTCCAAAATTTATATCCCAGTAAACTCCCACGCCGAACTACTTTCCGTAACCGTGAGGCGCAGTTAAAATAATTCTTAAGAACACGGAAAATAAACACATTTTCTTGATGAATTTATTTCAAATGCTGGAATTATAAGGAATGAATGGCCTTTTTGTGGAATTTATCGGGGATATAAACTTGGAAAAGTCGCGGGAATACTGGACGATGCCTTCCGGCCTTCGTCCAGTATTCCCGCGACTTTTCCAAGTTTATGCCCCGATAAATTCCACAAAAAGGCCATTCATTCCTATAACGTATGCCATTTTATATGTTTCCGTTCTTTGTAAGCTCTTCATATTACCAAATGGGAGCTTCTAGCTTCTAGTGATTTTTCCGAGCCCCCGACGCTGCTAAATTACGTTTAAAATAAGATAACGTCAACACATCGTTGCTTTGTCGCGCCATTAGGGGTGTCAATTGGAACGTTCTTGTTGTATTCGTTTGACATGGCATAACGTTGACGCATAATACGAATATGTAATTAGGGTGATACGGCCAGCCAATCAAATTCGCTGCAGGTGTTATTACACATGTGTACTATCACATTTATGAAATGGGTTACAGCACGTCATAACAAGGTTTTCATGTGATAAATAGAGGATGTTACATCGTACATTTTGAATAGTGGGAAATAGTACACGAGTGTGCGTTGGCTTCCGCGTAAGCAACGAGTGAGCGTAGCGAACGAGTTGCTTGCACGGACGCCGACGGACACGAGTGTATTATTTTCGCTATTCAAACATGTATGATGGAATATCCTATTTATTACACTTCCACGGCAGATATATATGCACATTTAGTCTATTTAGTAGATTATAATCAATGAATTGTGATGTGCGCATGAATATTTATACAATGACGTGTTTTCCCACGTTTTGACGTTACGTTGTGTGACGTCAAATGTGACGTAATGTAAACTTTTTGAAATCCAAATTACGCAGCTGTTTCTATGAACCAGATATATTTGAGTGCATATTTGGAATGAGTTCAATCATATTAACATTCTAGATTATACTCGAGACCCTTTCTAAATAACTTTATTTTGACAATAACAAAAAATAAACATTTTGCATGGTAGCTCGTGGTTTCCAAGAAAAGAGGCGCGCAATTACGGGTGTTCTCTTCACAGTGTATTATTTGTAATATGATGATCACGGTTTTTCATTCACAGCGAAACCAGTGCACATAATTTGCAAGAGTGTAATAAACGTTTATATCACATGCTAAGTTGACACTTTAAACACGAATATGCGTGTTTTAGTATTGTATTGCGCCGGGTGTGTTTCGACCTATGCTTATTCTTTTAGAGAAGATATTACACCCCACCCGGTGCGCGCCTCTTTTCTTGGAAACCACGAGCTACCATGCAAAATGTTTATTTTTGGTTATTGTCAAAATAAAGTTATTTAGAAAGGGTCTCGAGTATAATCTAGAATGTTAATATGATTGAACTCATTCCAAATATGCACACCCCACCCGGTGGGGTGTAATATCTTCTCTAAAAGAATGAGCATAGGTCGAAACACACCCGGCGGCACCCTAAATAAATACATTTTTTCACATGTATAAGTATACTACTGAGCACATAGATTGCGATGAAAATATTCATGTTCATATATCATGCATAAAGAGAATAGTAGGTTAGTGCCATGAATTGGAAAATTATCTGGCAAGGCTGAGGAAACGGGTTGGGCGAGGCTCTGCCGAGCACATCACGTTTCCGTACCTCCCTACATATGGCTGTAAAATTCAAACATATAACCCCAGCCACAGCACATATTCATACGCAGTGATTAGGTCGTTTTGACAGGATATCAAAAATGTTTCACGGCACATACGCACTGTGTTGACGGGATGAATTCACGTTCATACACATGCATATGTATATGCCAAATTGAAATTGGTCAATTATTTGTTTATTAAAGTAGTCATAATTGTATTAGTAGATGTATCTGCACAAACAACTATTCATCACATACGTATATATATAATCTTACACAAGGGATGATTTAAAGGTACATGCCTACTCAGTAGACATAACATGTTCTTTATATCAGAGCCATCATCTGAGACATTTTCTGGCAAAATCAACATTCATTCACCATTACCCCACGTATTTATTGGCATTATTATACATTTTATATCAGACCTAAATTTCCACACAGATATCAGGGGCGATTACCGTGTTTCATTAAAATGTTAACGGACATTACTATTTATTCTCTGTATTTATTGTTTGATGTGCAATGATCATACTTATAATCTGTTGAAACTATTATTTTTTCAGGTGACGCATTTAATTAGTATAAATAATTAAAACATATCATGCCTTATTTGCATATGAAAATAGCCTGATACCACCGCGCGTCACTATCAGTAAAAAAACATTACTAAATGATTATATCTGTATAGCGGGCACTCGTAATCTTTAGAACTGATGGAATAGTGACACAATTATACACTTATTTAATATCTATATAAAGAACATGTTGTGCCTACTGAGTGGGCATGTACCTTTAATACTATACTTTTTTTTTGTTAAACTCGTTTACTGCCTCGTTTCTTATTAAATCAGTCAACGAGTTTTAATAAAAGAGAAGCTTACACGCGTGATACTTTTAACATGATATGCTGTGATGGTACTTTCTGTAAATGACGTCGACAGCTGCCACAATTTTCATAGAAAATACATTTCGTCACTGTCGACGTCATTTACGGACATTAACGCACATTTTGTAAACATATTACATGAGATATCCCGCACATCTTCTTAGGTACAAAATCACATAACATGTCGCATGTCCAGTATGTGTTTTTCGGTATATCGGCTGTACTTGGCATATTATAGGAATGAATGGCCTTTTTGTGGAATTTATCGGGGTATAAACTTGGAAAAGTCGCGGGAATACTGGACGAAGGCCGGAAGGCCTCGTCCAGTATTCCCGCGACTTTTCCAAGTGTATATCCCCGATAAATTCCACAAAAAGGCCATGCATTCCTTATAATTCCAGCATTTGAAATAAATTCATCAAGAAAATGTGTTTATTTTCCGTTTTCTTAAGAATTATTTTAACTGCGCCTCACGGTTACGGAAAGTAGTTCGGCGTGGGGGTTTACTGGGATATAAATTTTGGACAGAGACTTGCTACGGGCCAATCAAATGTTAGGGAATTGTGTAAATATTTTTGTGCTGGAATTATATCAATATATCGCACGAGTTTATTTTATCACATTATTTACACAGGCACTTTGTGGTATGAACGACAAAACTCTCTTTAAATCATACCCAATTTTACTCTGATATTAAAATATCTAGTAGGTAGTGTCCTGCATTCTATATATATATTTAGTATCAGAGTAAAATTGAGTATGATTTAAAGAGAGTTTTGTCGTTCATACAAGAAAATGCCTGTGATTATTTAGATTTTGTAATTGTTCTACTTTATACTATCACAGATTGTATTAAACAGGGGAGTTAATTTGATAATTAATTGCCTCTAGCAACGCAACGAGAAATAATAATTTGTGAGGAGAAAAAAATAGTTGTGAAATGAAAACACATATAAAAATACAATATATCCGAAATACTAGTTTTATTATATTGCATGTTGTGCAATCTGCACGAAAACAAGGTTGCACAACGCTAGTTATTTTTATTATCATAACATTAAGACATATAGCTATGTTTGAACACACACGTAGCTTATATCACAAGCTGACTGACAATGAAGAGACAAGAAAACAATTACAATTTTCGAAAAAAACAAAAAAACAAAAACGATTGCTTGCTCACGTCTTACGACATTACGATGGTCTAGTAACATAAGGTCGTAACTGCTATGCTAAAGCATAGCAATTACGACCTTATGTTACTAGACCATCGATTATGTGATTATTGGTTGCTGTTTGCGCGGATGCGTAGACTTATCTGGGGCTACACTGAGCGCAAACTAAAAATTCCCCATTTTGTCATGGCGAGTTATCCTTTTCTGGATAAGAAATAAATAATCTATATTCACTTAGCGACCGAAATACGGTATTAAATACGGTGACAGAAACAAACGAAATTTTTCCCTGAACTAACAGTATATACAACGCCTTACAATTAATACACAGTGAAGAGAACACCCGTAATTGCGCACCTGTTTTCTAGGAAACCACGAGCTACCATGCAAAATGTTTAATTTGTGTTACAGTCAAAATAAACTTATTTGAAATTTGGAAAGGGTCTCGACTAATCTAGAATGTTAATGGGATTGAACACATTCCAAACATGCACTAAAATATATATGGATCATAGAAACAGCTGCGTAATTTGGATTTCAAAAAGTTTACATGACGTCACATTTGACGTCACACAACGTAACGTCAAAACGCGGGAAAACACGTCATTGTATAACTATTCATGCGCATATCACAATTCATTGATTATAATCTGAAAAAAATAGCCTAAATGTGTATATATATCCGCCGTGGAAGAGTAATAAATAGGATATTCCATCGTACATGTTTGAATAGCGGAAATAATACACTCGTATCCGTCGGAAGCCGACGCACACTCGTGTATTATTTCCCGCTATTCAAAATGTACGATGGAATATCCTCTACGTCTTGAATGGAAACAGTTTCGAGTATACTCATTTCCGAACAAGGACAGCAAAAAATCAAAAAATACTATTGAAAAAAAGAACCAGCGTTACAAACGTAAATCGTGTGTTAAAGGTACATGCCCACTCAGTAGGCACACAATGTTCTTTATATGAATTAAATAAGTGTATACTTGTGTCACTATTCCACCAGTTCTTAAAAATTACGAGTGCCCGCTATACAGATATAATCATTTAGTAATATGTATTTTACTGATAGCGACGCGCGGTGGTATCAGGCTATTTTCATATGCAAATGAGGCATGTTATATTTTAATTATTTATACTAATTAAATGCGTCACGTAAACAAATAATATTTTCGACAGATTATAAAGTATGATTATTGCACATCAAAAAATAAATACAGATAATAAATAGTAGTGTCCGTTTAACATTTTAAGTAAACACGGTTATCGCCCCTGATATCAGTGTGGAAATTTAAGTCTGATATAAAATGTATAATAATGCCAATCAACACGTGGGGAATGGTGAATGATTGTTTATTTTGCCAGGAAATGTCTCGGATGATGTCTCTGATATAAAGAACATTTTGTACCTACTGAGTGGGCATGTACCTTTAAAGGTACATGCCCACTCAGTAGGCACAAAATGTATTGATTGATTGATTGAACATTTTGTGCCTACTGAGAGGGCATGTATATTTAAGGTATCACAGTGTTTATGCTGATTATGTAGAAGTGTGCAATGGTGAAAATATCCTGTAATATTACATGCTACCCAGTGATTTACCGTGATTCTGGAGGGATTTATTTCCTTGAAGGAAATATTTCCTCCTAGACGTTCGCGAGACGTAATTTTCGTCGCGTTTTGACGTCATTTCCGGTGAATACGCGTTTCTTTATCGGATGTCCAGATGTCAAGGGAAATAAATCCGGTATTTCAAAATGATAGTTGAATAAACTCTATATTACGCTTTTGAAGAGTTTCAAGCGGGTGTGTCTTTTTGTCTTATTTGCAGCAATCGGTAGTCAGTGGTAACTATAAAACGCTAAAAGGAATTACGTCACTAGTAGCGGATTTCCCCCAGATAGATGCAATACAGCCAAGTTAACCCTTTCACACCTAAGTAACTGGAATGGATTTTCATATGCTAATTTTGCAACCAATCCAACCGTCACAAAATGATTTCCAGACTAGTCCATTTATGAAAATTAGGTGTTTTTGTTCTAAAAAATATGAAAATTACTTGCAAAAAGTGCAGATCCTGATGAGACGGCTCATTACGAGCCGGCTCATCTGGATCTGCACTGTTTGCATAAACCGATATAGCCGGCTTTCGGGTTCAAAGGGTTAACTCGGTTTTCTGTTTCGGACATCGAAAGCGGGCCCGCAAATGCAATACATAGTCGATAAACGCATGTTTATGACCAATAACAAGTTACGACTGTATTCATACAATATCCATTGATATATCGCAACTGTTTTTTACTTCTGTAAAATACTTCTTCGGATTTACCATCTGAAATACAGAACATTTAACAATGATTTGGAGGCATTGTTGGAAGAAGAGGGCTAACTCCATATACATGTGATTTTGTAAACAGAAATACAGTAGAACATCGCTAAACCGAACACCCATATATGTCAGCTTAATTGAATGTGTTTATTGTCATCTCTGACCGTTGATAACGTCTGTTCATAATCACAAACGACATATACCTGTTTTGCGGTGCCAGTATGCCTGATTTACAGTGGAGGCTCTCTAAACCGGACACCCTGGGGACTTCCCAGGGTGTCCGGTTTAGTGAGGTTCCACTGTATTTATTTCAAACTGACTCGTAGCGAAGTTTCGCATTTGGCCGTTGACAATTAAAAGGCCTTCTTTCTCTATTATTTGTTGGCCCTGACAAGGGCCGTTGTAATCCGTACACGCGTCTGCTCGCCAATCTCCGACCATACGTCGGCAACACTCGTCCACCTCTGGCCATTCATCGGCATTACTCGGAGTCCGAGTCCTCCGAGTCGGTGACAATCGTGACGTTCTGGTTGAAGAGGTCCTCGGCTCGGTCCCGGGCGTACTCGTAGAACACGTTGCGCACCCCCTCCACTACGGCCAGTCGGACCCGCAGGTTGTACCGGAAGCTGCGGTAGCCGTCGGCCTTCGCCCGGTTGTAGCGAATCGTGAGACCCCGGATCTGGTCGTTGAGAAGGATGATCTGTTCACACGCTTGACGTAGACGCCGCTCTGTGTCCTTGAGACTCTCGACCTTCGCCTCGCGGTCAAGGTCAATAATAGACTCGCAGGAAGCTGACATTGTTTTCGTATTTTTCGTAGAACACAATTGTTCAGAATGATTACAAATTTGTATTCGCGTGTATTAATAGCAAACGTATGATTTGAAATTGAGTCTGTGCACTAAATGTCAAAGGTGTCAAATGTCCGTCACGTGACAATGGTACATTGTGTGACACTTGAGATTCCAGAAACATCCACTGAGACTGAGCAATCAATTAATGACGCGTGCCACTGGTTAATTTCGTTAATACGGTGAGCGGAAATAAGATATTACGTTATTTGGCATGCATGCAACTTACGTGAAAAGAGAATGGTATATTGCACCCGCTGCACTGTTTAATGATGTCGTTTGACATCACATACTATCTGACTGGTTTCAAAGTCCGATTTAGCCACGTGACGGTGTTACCTTTTGTGACAAGTACGATGCCAGAAATAGCCACTGACGAACCAATTAATATGTGCCACATATTTAATTGCATTAAACAGATACATTTGAATGGAAGGCCTACCGCTCTTTGATACACACACATTCTTTAATAAACAGAATACCTGTTTCGTCCCATGAACAACTACAACTCTCTCACATTACTGAACAGATCGATGGTTCCATGTTTTCTTTTCAATGTCAGCTGAGTAAACATACCCGTAGTAGGGTGTCCTGCTAGAATAGCACGAGATCGCGAGTGAGGTGAGATCGCATTCGCGGTCTCTTTCTCGCAATTTCACGATCTCGTCTCTCGTGGTCTCGCGAATTTGTCGTGCGTCCTCGCGATCTCGTGTATACTTACCGGACACCGTACCTTAACCGTTTCACCCCTAATTAACTGGAATTTATTTTTATATGTTAATTTTGCAACCAATCCAACTGCCACAAAATTATTTCCAGACTAGTCCATTTATGAAAAGGGGATGTTTTTGTTTGTCAACAATATTAAAATTACTTTAAAAAGTGCAGATCCTGATGAGACGGCTCGTCACGAGCCGGCTCATCTGGATCTACACTTTTTGCCAATATCACAACACAGGCCTGTTGTGGTGAAAGGGTTAAGACATGTGCGGTCGGTGTAGACGCATACAACCATCTGTGACATTAAACATGGGGCTTTTGACATTTGTGACCGGTCTATCTCATGGTCTGCTATCTCCCTCGTGCATTCTGATACGGATCTGCACTGGTAGAAGCATTGATACTGTTTACATAACTGATCGGCGAACAGTGTATGCCCTGATTATAGTGCACGGATGTATATCCTGATCCTGGTATACACTTGTCTCAAATGTCATACGTTATATGTCTCTAATTACGGCATATGATATAACATATGATATATATTGAATTTCAGAGGATATATTATTATTATTATTATTATTATTATTATTATTATTATTATTATTATTATTATTATTATTATTATTATTATTATTATTATTATTATTATTATTATTAATTATTAATATTAAATTATTTTTATTATAATTATTATTATTATTATAATTATTATTATTAATTGTCATTTTCATTAATTATTATCATTATTATTATTATTATTATTATTATTATTTGCTATACGTTTTCGTACACTGTATATAGTCAAAAGAACTAATTTCCATGCATAAACAAAAACTATATGATAGTATTTCTCGTCTGTGGAACCTTGAACAATTGCTACATGCATTTAGAGGATCCCATGCGCTCTAGACCAAATGTCTCAGGTCTCTAATACACTTATCAATGTCTCATTCGCCTGTGTATGTGTATGGGAGTGCGGGCAGATTTCAAATTATGTCTCAATCCCAATAAAGTTATCACAATTGAAGAAACGGACGCGATATAACAATTCGTTCCCTCGAATTAACAATTCGTTCCCGTGGGAACGAATTGTTATTTCGTGGGAACGAATTGTTAATATGAGTCAACGCACCACCCGATTTTGGGATCTGGTTTAGTGAGGGGGCGGACATTGATAGAATATTTAATGTACAAGTACATTCAGCTGTTGTCAAGTGCAAGATCTTCTTTATTTATTATTTATTGGCCCTGATAAGGACCGTTGTAATCCGTACACGGATTGTACCGAGTATCTGGTCGTCCACCTCCGCCCATATGTCGGCAACACTCGTTACACTGCGGCCATACGTCGGCAATACAAGTTCAGCTGTGGCCAGACGTCGGGAACACTCGTTCAACTCCGGCTATACGTCGGCATTACTCGGCGTCCGAGTCCTCCGAGTCGGTGACTATCGTGACGTTCTGGTTGTAGAGATCTTTGCGCAGGTCGGCGACGTCCTCGGCTCGGTCCCGGGCGTACTCGTAGAACACGTTGCGCACCCCCTCAACTACGGCCAATCGGACCCGCAGGTTGTACCGGAAGCTGCGGTAGCCGTCGGCCTTCGCCCGGTTGTAGCGAGTCGTGAGACCCCGGATGTGGTCGTTGAGAAGAATGATCTGTTCACACGCTTGACGTAGACGCCGCTCTGTGTCCTTGAGACTCTCGACATTCGCCTCGCGGTCAAGGCCGACAATGGACTCGCAGGAAGCTGACATTGTTTTCGGATTTTTCGTAGAACACAAATGTTCAGAATGATTACAAATTTGTATTCGTACATATTTATAGTGAACGTAATATTTGAAAATGAGTCTGTGTACTAAATGCCAAAGGTGTCAACTTTCTGTCACGTGACTACGGTACTTGAGATTGCAGAAACGTACACTGCACAACAAACAGTTAATGACACGTGCCACTGATTAATTAAATCATACAGATAAATGTGAAAGTAAGACATACCGCTCTTTGACATACATGTATATTTGAATTATTTATTTATTTACGTCTCCCCAATTCTACAAAATGACACATTACACTTCTGTTTGCGACGCCGAGCTGTCAAGATGTCTGTAATTAGAGCGCTTGACCAGGTGTTTGCTGTACTAAAGCCGATGATGCCGGAGGGTGTTAAAGCAAAGCCGCTTTACCACATCCACCACGGACACTCTACATTCACGCTAGAGGTCAACTGGTGCATCAAGCCGACGAAGCCAGCCGAGGAATCCACCACAACAGAGAAACCTCGCCGCCGACAACGCCGAAACCGCCGAAAGAAAGTTCCTGGGATTGAGAAGACCCCCTCTGTGGAGTCACGCTCAACCGCGAACGGCCCATCTCAGGGCCCTTATAGAGGTATAACTTGTTGAACCTGCTACTCCTACGGATCCAGCCACGCCAGTTCCTGAGCCGCGTCCACACCGATCGAGCCGCCAGCCGAAACTAGCGAGGAAACCATGGATATAGCGGGCCCCACACCACCGGGGCAAACGCTAGTGGGGATCCCGGGGGTCTAAAACCACCGGAGGAACCACACATGGACGAGGTCATATCCGACATATGCGAGTCTCCTTACAACAACGACCGCTACGTGTATGGTATTGAATACGATGGACCAGTGATATCGACGATCGTACTGCCACCTGTGCCAGCCCGAACCGTGCGGTACACAATGCCCAACCCGGAATACATGGAGATCTTACAACCAATCAAGATTACCGATGTAGACGGGTTCATCAGCAACGGCTACTTCTGCAGCAGTGTCGGCATCCACGACCTCAGACGAGGACGGAAACGAATCAAGGACTTCGTCAGCTATCGGATCATAGCAACTCGAGAATCCATCAACGAGTGTAAGGAGAACCTCGCTGCCGACGCCAGACGGCAGACAGAACTATCGAAACTCGCCGCGCCCGTCATGATACGACCGGGAAGGTTTGGAGGAATCGATCCAACACTACCGATGCACAACCCAGTACCCTTGGATCCGGGTCAGCGGTGGCACAAATCTGGTAGAGGGCCGAGGGCCGAAACACCATGGCGGACCGTGCTCTGGGATTACTGCGCGAAATTAGGTCACCAAATTGGTGGCCGCCAGCAGTAATCCATTCTGCACATTTGTCTCTGGGGCCCTAAGCCCGCGTACTGGTTCTACCCAGATTGCACAGGCTCAAAATTTTCAAAATTCATTTTTTGCTACTAGTACTGGTTCTACCCAGGAACCCAGCAAACTTTGCGGAGAAATCCGCGGGTAATCCCGGCCTCCGTGTCGGGAAACCCTTAAATTCGATAAACAACAACAACAACAACAATTCTACAAAATGAAATAGCCCAGCACCAATGTCAAGGTGTATGATCACGTTGTACTAACAACAACAACAACAACAACAACAAGTGCCGATTAAAAGTACGTATTCTTGTATAGTGTCCTTATTACGTAACGGATTTTGATGAAATATGGCGCATCAAACGCGTCTTGTTAAGCTGCATTTGGTGGTCTCTGTATTTTCGGCCAAATTTATGTCGGCATAGCCTCGCCCATCCCGTTTCCTGAGCCTTGCCATATATTTTTTCCCATTCACGGCACTAACCTACTATTCTCTATCTATTTTCCTTATTTCTGAACCAAAGTATATGTTGTGACCACTCATTTGAACCGTCTCGACGAGACGGTTCAAATGAGTGGTCACAACATATACTTCCGATGAGAAATAAAGAAATTATTGAGCCTTGCCGGATATTTTTTCCCATTCACGGCACTAACCTACTATTCTCTATATATTCTTTGTTAGAAGCATGGCGTGTCTTTCATTAACGCATTGGCTAACGGTGCAAATGCTGATCACACTGTGCGGATGCTCAGGCTCATCTGAATCTGCATTTGTCGCATAACCAATAAGTCCAATGTCTACAGCCGCAGCCGCGGGTTTTCTGAGCCTTGCCGGATATTTTTTCCCATTCACGGCACTAACCTACTATTCTCTATATATTCTTTGTTAGAAGCATGGCGTGTCTTTCATTAACGCATTGGCTAACGGTGCAAATGCTGATCACACTGTGCGGATGCTCAGGCTCATCTGAATCTGCATTGTCGCATAACCAATAAGTCCAATGTCTACAGCCGCAGCCGCGGGTTTTCTGAGAAACAAAATTGCTATCCCGCTCCATACCTCTCGCGAGGGTAGCAATTTAACCTCATCTCTTTAATGTAACGCATGGGAGAGTGAATTTTGCAACCGGTTATCCGGCGTGTTTGATATGTTAGCGATATAAAACTGTCAAAGCAGTATCAATAAAGTATTAATAAAGAATATACACATGCAGGAATTTGTTATTTTACCGTGACAATGTGTTTATCTGATATTTACATGTATATGTTGTAAATTTGAAAGCTTCATTTCGTTATGTTGAATGTTGAACAATGATTTCCCTGTTCTATTATGTTTGGCAATTCACTAGTTCTTGATCAAAAAATTTTGTTTGTAGGTATAACATATACAGTTTACTAACATTTTATCTAATGCAACAGGTTTGGGTATGCACTTCGGTTGCTGACATTTTTTGAATGGATCAAATTGTAGCCGAATATAATATATCGGAGGCGAATTATTGTAGCTAGGTTTGTTCTGATGTGCTATGATCGCCTTACAGTTGCCGTTTGAACCGAGTTTCATGCTCCATAGGCAAACACGAGTTATCTCCCATCTCAAGCGCAATGCCTACGACGTTGGCAAAACCAGACCTCCAGATAAGCTGCGTATTTGCGTAAATACCCAATTAAAATTGCCAAAAACCAATTGAAATCAGAAGTAGCGACTATCAAAAAGGAATACAAATTTCGTGGTATCTTTATCATCCAGCAGAAAAAATAAACAGACCACAATTATAGCATATTTTTCTTATTGTACATGAAAACACATCTTGGCATTTCATTAGAACTGTCTCCAAGGAGACAATTTTAATGAAATGCCAATACATGTTTTTATTTCGAAGCAAACTATCCAATTATTGCTGTCTGTTGATGTGTAAACAGTAGTGTGATTTTATTTGACCCAAGTAAAATGTTGAAATACCCAATTGGTTCAGAAATGATGGAGTGACAATACTCAATTACTAATTTCTTATCTGGAGCTCTGAAACAATGACTACGACGTTGTTTTTGTGTCTGTATACACCACTGCTTGCGCTAATCTTGCCAATATTTAATTATTTTTTTTTCAAGATACTTGAAAGCAAAACAGCTAATGTGACTCAGCCTGAGCTGTGAAAACTTCATGTTTGCTATAGGAATGAATGGCCTTTTTGTGGAATGTATCGGGGTATAAACTTGGAAAAGTCGCGGGAATACTGGACGAAGCGATAAAAAAATACAACTTTCGAAAATTGTAATTTTTTAAGGCCTCGTCCAGTATTCCCGCGACTTTTCCAAGTTTATATCCCCGATAAATTCCACAAAAAGGCCATTCATTCCTTATAATTCCAGCATTTGAAAAAAAATCATCAAGAAAATGTGTTTATTTTCCGTTTTCTTAAGAATTATTTTAACTGCGCCTCACGGTTACGGAAAGTAGTTCGGCATGGGAGATTACTGGGATATAAATTTTGGACAGAGACTTGCTACGGGCCAATCAAATGTTAGGGAATTGTGTAAATATTTTTGTGCTGGAATTATTAGTTGATATTGCCAATAGATGTTCAGAAAAATTGACATATTGACAAGATTAACGCATGCGGTGGTGTAACTAACCATTTACCTGACATTTTGTCATTCTTCGGCTAGTTTTCTTTTTTACATGGTTGTTGTGAGACCTAGTTTTCTATAATATGCATGCATTCCGCATATTGTTAAAGATACATGCCCACTCAGTAGGCATTCAATATTCTTTATAAGAATTAAATAAATGTATAATTGTGTCACACTATTCCACCAGTTCTAAATATTGCAGATTCCCGCTATACAGATTTATCCCGTCAACACAGTGCGCATGTGCCGTGAAATACGGTGCCGTGAAACATTTTTTATATCCAGTCAATACAATTTTTGCATTTTACAGCCATTTGTAGGTGTTGACGAGATCAATAGTTAATAGTAGGTTAGTGCCGTGAATGGGAACAAATATCTGGCGCGGCACGGAAACGGGATGTGCTCGGCAGAGCCTCGCCCATCCCGTTTCCTGAGCCTTGCCAGATATTTTTCCCATTCACGGCACTAACCTACTATTCTCTATATATTCATTCAGTTTCTTTATTTAGCTGAGATAACAATGTGTGTCCGTGATTGCATAGCAATGATCGAATGTCTAATTTACAGCGAAACCTCTCTAAGCCGGACACCCTGTGTACCTCCCAGTGTGTCCGGTTGAGAAAGGTTCCACTGTACAGGAATGTGATTGTAGAGTTAAATTTAATTTTGGATTTTTAACAATATAGTGAATTGCATTTATTATTACATTATACAATGTAATTATAATGGTTGTAATATCGTACACTAACGTTCAGGGACACGTTTCACTAAACTTCGTACCACTAAAATGTTCGTAAGTGCAAAATTATGATAGTCTGTAAATGTCACATTAACAATGTTTTCTTGCAAACTATTATTGGATTTACATTTATTGAGCATAGGCTGCATATGCAGCCTATGCTCAATAAATGTAAATCCATCAATTGAAGTTTCCAGACGATCCTAAATTTGGACTTACGAACATTTTAGTCGTACGAAGTTTAGTGAAATGGACCCCTGATCTATATGTATCAGTAATTGCTCACATATTGGATTTTTAAGGAATTATATGCGAGGGAGCGCTAGCATTTAGTTCCTGAAAAATCCTTTATGTGAACAATAACTGAATTATAGTACAGTCAAGTGTACAATGCAATGTCCCATCCGAGGATTGAGTTTACAATTCCTATCGGAACAATTAATCATTTAATCTGGTAATACACAAGATATTGGGGTTAAACGTTGCAATATGTGAAATAAGTGCTACACAATACTGTCCAACTTAGAAAGTAGGGTGAACTATAATTATTGTTAATGGCACAGTTATGATATTCATTAAATAATAACGTGCTGAAAAATGTGACAAAACGTGACTTTTGCATTTTTCGTCTGATCAGGGTCTGCAATATCCGCCATTCAGATCGCAACACACGTTTTTTATTTCAAGCAATTGCGAAAGCCAACGATCACAACTATTTTTATTTGATGTAATTCCTTCAAATATTGATTTTATTGTTAAACAATATCGGGAATATTGGACACCCAAAAGTAGGATAAATTACTGTCTGTTTTTATGCCGTCGAACTTTTGGCTATTAAACACATTAAATGTCAAACAATTTCAAAATTCAGTACTTTTTCATCAATAACAAAAAAGTCACCCTCCCCAAACAATTTTGTTTGATGAAATTCCATCAAATATTGATTTTATTGCGAAAAAACGATTTTCCTATGGGAATTTAACATGGCGAGATAGCTTGAAAATTATGTAATTAATAAAACAAAAGTTAGATTTTGAAAATCGGTCTACAAATATTTTTTAAAATCTATTTTTAGCCCCCATGTTAAGTTAGGAATTATCCTTCTATAAAGGCATTGTTGTATATGTGGCTGTGACTGGACGAATGGAGCCTATGGGATTTATGGACAGTGTAGCTTTTCACCAAACAGCACATTCCTGTAGCCCGATTACGATCTATATTGCTTGTTAGAAGCGTGGCGGATGTTTCTATGATGTAATGGCGAATAGCGTAGAGCCTGATCCAACTTTGCGGATGCACAGGCTGATCTGGATGTCTACCGTAGCAAAAAACACAAAAGCCCCATTTCTCTAGTCACTGTGACTAGTCTAGCTTCTTATGGTCTAGGGTAGTCCTGCGGCATGATAAAAACTTATACTCTTAGTTAGAATCAGAACAGCTGTATCACTGATGGAATGGCGATCAGTGTAGATCATGATCTGACCGTGCGAATGCACAGCCTGATCTGGGGCTACGCTGGTCGCAAATGGCATAATCCCCATTTCTCCAGTCACAGCGAAATATGTAATACCGCATAGCTGTTTGATATGCTGATTAATGTGTCTCCATAATTACCGATACTCAGTGACGCGTGCCATTACATGGTCACGCGATTTAGTTGCTAAGAATCTCACAATGATACCGCGGTCACGTGCCGGGAATTTGACACCTTTGGCACAGTTGACACGTTCTCTTGACAAGTACACAGACTCAATATCAACTAACATGTTGGTATAACTATACGCATAAATATATTTTCTTTCAAGCAAGCTTCATCATTCTGAACATTTGTATTCTCCGAACAATACGAAAACAATGTCAGATTCCTGTGAGTCCATTGTCGGCCTTGACCGCGAGGCGAAAGTCGAGAGTCTTAAAGACACAGAGCGGCGTCTACGGCAAGCGTGTGAACAGATCATCCTTCTCAACGACCAGATCCGGGGTCTCACGACTCGCTACAACCGGGCGAAGGCCGACGGCTACCGCAGCTTCCGGTACAACCTGCGGGTCCGACTGGCCGTAGTGGAGGGGACGCGCAACGTGTTCTACGAGTACGCCCGGGACCGAGCCGAGGACATCGCCGACTTGCGCAAAGATCTCTACAACCAGAATGTCACGATAGTCACCGACTCGGAGGACTCAGAGGCTGAGTAATGCCGACGCATAGCCGGAGTTGGACGAGTGTTGCCGACGTCTTAGATATCGGTCACAATCGGGTCACGGATACCAACGGCCCTTTTTAGGGCCTGCACACATTTCAGAAATAATACTTTCTAATTAGCACGCGTCTAGAAACTGACATTAAACATTTTAATATGTTTCATCCCTTTCGTCTACGCATATCTGAGGCGAGTGCCTTTAAATTATAGTTAAGAACAATTATGTTTGTTGAACTAGCCACACTGTATCAAGATGCCACTTTTTGAAATTGATAGTATCCAGGGTAATGAATCATGTGGCTGCCGAACATGATTTTCCGACGTCACGTAATCTATGATAGCATTTTCTTTTCAGCAGATTTTCTTTAAAATATTTCAAAGACGGATTTGTATGATATATAGCGCACCAAAGACGACGACTTATGTGTTTTATGGGCCATTTAAACGTTTTTCACACTAACTTATAACTTTTATGAACAATCCAGTACCGTTTATTTCTTACATCCACGTGCTCTATATTGTTTATTTACATCGACTGTATCAGAATCTTAGTCAAAACGACATAATTATGCGATTAAAGCAGACTTGCTGCGCTATGATTCATAAACAAAGATAAAACGGGATTCCGTTAGAAAGGCATTAATGGGGATCTTTTGTAGACACATACAACAAATACAAAAATCATGACGTCACGCCGTTCGGAAACCACATGACCCTACACCCTGCTATCATTCATAATGGCCAATTCCAGGCAGAATCACACATGGTGCTTTGACATGTATCCAGAGTGCGAGTTGTCTCCCGTACACTGATATTGCTTAGATCATTGCGGATACTTTGTAATGTTTTTGGATAAAATATTAAAATTATACTAATAAATCGGTTCCTCGCAATTGATTGAATAAACCGTGTTGAATAATGAAGATACGACATGTTAATTTAATTTCATCTGAGGTCTAACGGGACAGTGCGGTGCTAGGGGTGAAAAGGGGGTGGACGACTTTCTATAGACAAGTATATTTCAGTACCGACACTGCAAGTTACACCATCGTATCTAGAACAAGTAGGTTTATGAATATTTCTTGACGATCTGTCTAGCTGTATTTCTTAGAGTATTTCATAATTCTACGAAACTCAATGTTAGCTCCGGTTGATTTTGACATCTTGGAAAATGGTGCATGCAACGCTGTCTCGCCGGTACGGCATCGCGTCAGAATTTAAGGTAGTTTTCGGGCAAATGTAGCAATCATTTGAGGTGGTTATGACCCCGCTTTGGAATAATTTTCATATGAACTGCCGATGCCATGAACTTGATTTTCCATTCTTTTATTCATTCATCATTACATTTTCATCGACTTCTTGTTTAGACACCAAGCTGTTAGGATGTCGCCATTTAGCACTCTTGACGCCGTGTTCGCCATTTTGAAGCCACTGATGCCGGAGGGGGTAAATGCAAAGCCGTTTTATCGTATACATCACGGACATACAACATTTACCCTAGAGGTTAATTGGAGTTTTAAACCACAGCAGCCTACCATCACTGCTGTGGTGAAGAAACCCAAGAGATCTCGTCGTTCGAGGAAGGTTACTGGTATTGAGAAGGCTCCCCTAGGGGACTCACGCTCATCCGGCAACGGCCCTTCTCAGGGCCCCTCGACGACACCACACACCACCGTCGAGCCAGCACCCATGATGCCACCGACGCCAACCACGCCAACCACGCCAACCACGCCAACCACGCCGACCGCTACTCCTCCACGACGGGAGGAACAACAGAGTCCGGATGCGAGCCCCTCGGGGAGCGCCAGCATAAGCCCGGACGAGCTAAACTCGTCCGGGGAAATGCAACCGGACCCGGACAGCGACGACGAGTGGCACGATACGTCACCCGTCGTCCCACAGCCGCCACGACGAACACCAGCCACTACAACAGCACTCGCACCGAACGACAGACTCGCATACAGCCATGAATACAACGGACCAGAGATCGTGAAAATTGAGCTGCCACCTTCTCCTGCCAGGAAACAGCACTTCATCGTCGGAAACGCGCCGGCGGCACCCGTACGTGCCGTCGTATATCCAACAACCGCCACGGATGTCAACGGATATCTCCACAAGGGATACCTGACCTGCACCTTCCGTGGCGGAAATCTACAGGGAGAGCGCGTCTACGAGCACCTCATCACCAACAGGAATGTCAGAGGAGTCCGACGACAAATCAACTACACCAGGAAACACCACCCCAACGCATCGGCGGAATTCACGTCTGTGATGCGTAAACCTCGACAGAAGAAGGGCGGCATAGAACTCGGGGCCATAATAACCATGGAACGACCGCCCATAACAACGGTGTTCTAGGCGGCAGATTGAAAGCTGCAATCAACTCATACGGCGGCCGTGCTCCGGATTACCGCGCGAAATTAGGTCATCAAATTGGTGACCGCTAGCAGTAATCCAATTCGCACATTTGTCTCTGGGGCCCTAAGCCAGCGAACTGGTTCTACCCAGATTGCACAATTTCAAAAATTCAAAATTTCCATTCGGCCCAAGTTTTTATTCCGCCGTTTGCGGACGGCGTGCAATTCCATAGAGACAGTGCGGCCGTTAAACGTAAGCAAGCAAGCAAGCATGCCATGAACTTACAGCCACCGATACGCAGGTGCCCCCGGTGAAAGGGTTGCACGGATTCCAGGAGAATTTGTCCCCGGCCGTCTTGTCGTCCACATCGGTAAACCTAGGGCAAATACAACACGTCTAAGAATTATCAGGCAGCTAATTGTCAATCCGAATTATAAAACTATTTATCACTATATCATTTAAAAAAACTGTAAATAAATGGTATCTCCCAACGCAAGACCCCCTGGGCAGATTATATATGTATATAAATTGGATATGTTGAACATGTTCATAAGTATACAAAATAC
The DNA here is from genome assembly GCA_029237695.1 of Conchocele bisecta. NCBI lineage: Eukaryota > Metazoa > Mollusca > Bivalvia > Lucinida > Thyasiridae > Conchocele > Conchocele bisecta. Next base: position 17,901,893 of record CM055281.1, on the reverse strand, counting down.
AAACATGTGTTCTGAATTTTGCACGAGCATGACTTGTCCTTGGTGCAGTCCCCTGTCTGTGATCCCACACCAGGTGTCGTCACAGCGACTAGAAACAGGAAGTGGAGCACTCGTCTGCGGCTCGTGTACCAGTCCATTGTTGTTGTTTTATTTGTTTTGTTATTGTTGTTGCAATTTGTTATTATTGTTGTTGTTGTTGATGGTGTTATTGTTTTTGCGCATTGATTCAGCTGAGGATAGAAGGAAACGGTGGAAAAACAAACGCTGGTTGCAAACACATTTATTATTTCCTATACTGGTTGAACCACACTATCAAGCACTGGACATGGGTGTTGTGTGTCCACATGTATGTATGTACATTGCAACCTCTCTACAACAGCCACCCGTGGGAAGACGCAAAACTGGCTGTTGTAGAGAGGTGGCTGTTGTAGGGAGGTTAATGCTGAACTAAATGTTGTCGTCCGCTGTTTATTTTTATTTTTCGATAATTCTCACCAATAACATGCTTTGGCACCATTTTAGAATAATTTCCAATAGAAATGATTCTAAAATGCTGTCAAAACATGTTTTTATTGATAATAAGGCCAAAGCAACAGCAGACGACAATTTTCGTGCTCAGCAGTCTAAGGGTTAGATACAAAGGAAATAATCCATTTGGGATATAAAATAGCGGCTGTTATAGAGAGGGTGTTGTTGTAGAGAGGTGGCCGTTCGGGGAGGTTCGACTGCATTTCATAAATAGAAAATAGTGTTTAAGAAGTATACTCTAATTCCTATACACGCAAATCCTTATTTTTTCTTATTTCAATTGTAGAGTGGAATCTCACTAAACAGGCCAAAAAAAACGCATGTGATCTTTTTTTTTATGAGTTTATTTATCTGAGATAATAATGTGCGTTCGTGATGGCATAGCAACTATGATACAGAATGAACGAATGCCTGATTTACAGTGAAACCTCTCTAAGCCGGACACCCTAGGTACCTCCCCCTGTGAAAAGTTTAGAGAGGTTCCACTGTACAGGAATATGATTGTAGAGTTAAATTTAATTTTGGATTTTTAACAACATAGTGAATTGCATTTATTATTACATTATACAATATAATTATAATGGTTGTAATATCGTACACTAACGTTTAGGGACCCGTTTCACTAAACTTCGTACGACTAAAATGTTCGTAAGTGCAAAATTATGATAGTCTGTAAATGTCACATTAACAATGTTTTCTTGTAAACAATTTTTGGATTTACATTTATTGAGCATAGGCTGCATATGCAGCCTATGCTCAATAAATGTAAATCCATCAATTGAAGTTTCCAGACGATCCTGAATTTGCACTTACGAACATTTTAGTCGTACGAAGTTTAGTGAAACGGGCCCCAGATCTATATGTATAAGTTATTGTTCACATGTTGGATTTTAATGAACTAAATGCGAGGAGCGCTCCCTCGCATTTAGTTCCTGAAAAATCCATTATGTGAATAATAACTGAATTATAGTACAGCCAAGTGTACAATGCAATGTCCCATCCGAGGTTTGAGTTTGCATTTCCTGTCGAACAATTAATCATTAGATCTGGTAATACACAAGATATTGGGGTTAAACGTTGCAATATGTGAAATAAGTGCAGCACAATACTGTCCAGCTTATAAAGTAGGGTGAACTATAATTACTGTTAATGGCACAGTTATAATATTCATTAAATAATAACATGCTGAAAAATGTGACAAAAAGTGACTTCTGTATTTTTCATCTGATCAGGGTCTGCAATCTCCGCCATTCAGATCGCAACACACCTTTTTTATTTCTAGCAATTGCGAAAGCCAACGATCCCAACTATTTTTATTTGATGTAATTCCTTCAAATATTGATTTTATTGTGACAAAATTCCAGGAATATTGGACACCCAAAAGTAGGAGAAATTAGGAATTATCCTTCTATACAGGTATTGCTGTATAAGTAAGTACAGTAAATTATTTATTATAGTGACCTGTATATACAATACAATATAAAGTTTATCACATAGTAATGCAAACCATGTGATGAACTTTATATTGTATTGTATACACACCTGTATATGTGGCTGTGACTGGAGGAATGGAGCCTATGGGATTTATGGACAGTGTAGCTTTTCACGAAACAGTACATTCCTGTAGCCCGATTACGATCTATATTGCTTGTTAGAAGCGTGGCGGATGTTTCTATGATGTAATGGCGAATAGTGTAGAGGCTGATCCAACTTTGCGGATGCACATGCTGATCTGGATGGCTACCGTAGCAAAAAACACATAAGCCCCATTTCTCTAGTCACTGTCACTAGTCCTGCAGCATGATAAAAACCTATGCTCTTTGTTTGAATCAGGACAGCTGGAATGGCGATCAGAGTATACCCTGATCAGGCTGTGCAGCCTGATCTGGGGCTACACTGGTCGCAAATGGCATAATCCCCATTTCTCCAGTCACAGCGAAATATGTGATACAGCATAGCTCTTTGATATGCTGATTAATGTGTCTCCATAATTATCAATACTCAGTGACGCGTGCCACTACATGGTCACGTGATTTTGTTCATAAGAATCTCACAATGATACCGCGGTCACGGGCTGGGAATTTGACACCTTTGCACAGTTGACACGTTCTCTTGACAAGTACACAGACTCAATATCAACTAACATGTTGGCATAAATATATGCATACATTTATTTTCTTTCAAGCAAGCTTCATCATTCTGAACATTTGTGTTCTCCGAACAATACAAAAACAATGTCAGATTCCTGTGAGTCTATTGTCGGCCTTGATCGCGAGGCGAAAGTCGAGAGACTTAAAAACACAGAGCGGCGTCTACGGCAAGCGTGTGAACAGATCATCCTTCTCAACGACCAGATCCGGGGTCTCACGACTCGCTACAACCGGGCGAAGGCCGACGGCTACCGCAGCTTCCGGTACAACCTGCGGGTCCGACTGGCCGTAGTGGAGGGGACGCGCAACGTGTTCTACGAGTACGCCCGGGACCGAGCCGAGGACGTCGCCGACTTGCGCAAAGATCTCTACAACGAGAATGTCACGATAGTCACCGACTCGGAGGACTCAGACGATGAGTAATGCCGACGCATAGCCGGAGTTGGACGAGTGTTGCCGACGTCTTAGATATCGGTCACAATCGGGTCACGGACACCAACGGCCCTTTTTAGGGCCTGCAGACATTTCAGAAAGAATACTTTCTAATTAGCACGCGTCTAGAAACTGACATTAAACATTTTAATAAGTTTCATTCCTTTTATTATGTTTGTTGAACTAGCCAGACTGTATTACGATGTCACGGTTTGAAATTGATAGTATCCAGGGTAATGGATCATGTGGCTGCCGAACATGATTTTCCGACGTCAAAATGATAACATTTTTTTTCAGCAGATTTTCTTTAAAATCTTTCAAAGATAAAACGGCATTCCGTTAGAAAGGTATTAATGGGGATCTTTTGTAGACACATACAAAAGTCATGACTTCACGCAGTTCGGAAACCACATGATCCTACACCCAGCTATCATTCATAATGGCCAATTCCAGGCAGAATCACACATGGTCCTTTGACAGGTATCCAGAGTGCGAGTTGTCTTCCGTACACTGATATTGCTTAGATAATTGCGGATACTTTGTAATGTTTTTGGATAAAATATTAAACTTAATTTATATGTATAAATTATATTAATAAATTGGTTCCTCGCAATTGATTGAATAAACCGTGTTGAATAATGAAGATTCAACATGTTAATTAAATTTCATCTGACGTCTAACGGGACAGTGCGGAGCTAGGGGTGAAAAGGGGGTGGACGACTTTCTATATACAAATATATGTCAGTACCGACCCTGCAAGTTACACCAGTGTGTCTAGACAAAGTAGGTTTATGAATATTGACGTTCTGTCTAGCTGTATTTCTTAGAGTATTTCATAATTCTACGAAACTCAATGTTAGCTCCGGTTGATTTTGACATCTTGGAAAATGGTGCATGCAACGCTGTCTCGCCGGTACGGCATCGCGTCAGAATTTAAGGTATTTTTCGGGCAAATGTAGCAATCATTTGAGGTGGTTATGACCCCGCTTTGGAATAATTTTCAGGAAATTGTGTGGTGTTACAAGTGATAGAACAAGTCATAAGAAAGCCACCGTGCTTCATATTTTTATGAAAATAATTCCAACAAATTCAGTCATGTTGAAATTCAATATAAACACATGAACTGTTACTCCCACGAACTTACGGACACGGATATATATAAACACATGAACTGTTACTCACACGAACTTACGGACACGGATATATATAAACATATGAACTGTTACTCACACGAACTTACGGACACGGATATATATAAACATATGAACTGTTACTCACACGAACTTACGGACACGGATATATATAAACATATGAACTGTTACTCCCACGAACTTACGGACAGGATATATAAACATATGAACTGTTATCACACGAACTTACGGACACGGATATATATATATGAACTGTTATCACACGAACTTACGGACACGGATATATATAAACATATGAACTGTTACTCCCACGAACTTACAGACACGGATATATATAAACATATGAACTGTTACTCACACGAACTTACGGACACGGATATATATAAACATATGAACTGTTACTCACACGAACTTACGGACACGGATATATATATAAACATATGAACTGTTACTCACACGAACTTACGGACACGGATATATACATATGAACTGTTACTCACACGAACTTACGGACACGGATATATATAAACATATGAACTGTTACTCACACGAACTTACGGACACGGATATATATAAACACATGAACTGTTTCTCACACGAACTTACGGACACGGATATATATAAACACATGAACTGTTACTCACACGAACTTACGGACACGGATATATATAAACATATGAACTGCCGATGCCATGAACTTACGGCCACCGATACGCAGGTGCCCTCGGTGAAAGGGTTGCACGGATTCCAGGAGAATTTGTCCCCGGCCGTCTTGTCGTCCACATCGGTAAACCTAGGGCAAATACATCACGTCCAAGAATTATCAGGCAGCTAATTGTCAATCCGAATTCGAAAACTATTTATCACTATATAATTAAAACTGTGAATAAATAGTATCTCCCAACGCAAGACCCCCTGGGTAGATTATATAGAGAATAGTAGGTTAGTGTCGTGAATGGGAAAACATATCTGGCAAGGCTCAGGAAACGGGATGGGCGAGGCTCTGCCGAGCACATCCCGTTTCCGTGCCGCGCCAGATATTTTTCCCATTCACGGCACTAACCTACTATTCTATTTATCCCGTCAACACCTACAAATGGCTGTAAAATGCAAAAATAGTATTGACTGGATATCAAAAATGTTTCACGGCACCGTGTTTCACGGCACATACGCACTGTGTTGACGGGATAAATATGTATATAAATTGGATATGTTGAACATGTTCATAAGTATACAAAATACAAACACGTGTTCTGAATTGGTCGTATACCTGAAATACGAGCTAACCGCTCTAACAGGACACTCTGGGAGGTGATCAGAGTGTCCGGTGTAGAGAGGTGCTGTTACTTACTCTGCTGTACCATCGACCTTGGCAATGGTCGACAGGTCTATGACTCTTCTATCCGGGTATTTGCACGAGCACGATTTGTCCTTGGTGCAGTCCCCTGTCTGTGATCGCACACCAGGTGTCGCCACAGCGACTAGAAACAGGAAGTGGAGCACTCATCTGCGAATCGTGTACCAGTCCATTGTTGTTTTTGTTTTTTTGTTATTGTTGTTGCAATTTGTTGATGATGGTGTTATTGTATTTGCGCATTGATTCAGCTGAGGATAGAAGGAAATGGTGGAAGAACAAACGCTGGTTGCAAACACATTTATTATTTCCTATACTGGTTGAACCACACTATCAAGCACTGGCCATGGGTAAGTATACGTGAATCAGTTGCCGTTTAAATGATGTTTGTTAGCGATACATGTCACATGGGAGCAATATATGATAACTCGGCAACAATGTTCACTTAGTGTACTGCAACTAATAAACCCCTTAATATATGCATTTCAGTCACACATCATAAAATTCCAATATTTACAAATACTGTGGATCTAGACGAGTCGAATGATGGTGAGAATGAGAGTTGTAATTCTATTGTTGAATGTACAGCGCCCACTCCCTCCCACTTAACACCGGCCTCGCAACTGGGAGGTCGCAGGTTCGAGCCTCCACTCGGACGGATGTGGATGTTTGGTGAGCCTCCAGTTAGTTAAATGTAATGGTACTATAGAGCAGGTTTTTGTAAACCCCAGGTTTTTGTAACCCCGGTTCCAAAAACGGGGGGTTTACATAAAACGGCTCTACCGTACCAATTGCCTTCCTGCATGGTGCCTTGGATAGGACGTGGGATGTACTGATTGGTAGATAAACTGTCCCATAAGTCACATACGACCAGTCCTATCAACAGGGGTGACACTATTATAAACAAACTTTACTATTACATGTACAGTCCCGTATGTATGTGACATTACTGCTGAATGGACAAACAATTCCAACCAATCCATTAAATAAAACTGTATTGCGGGAGGAAGCCGGAGCACCCGGAGGGAACCCACTTGTCCGATCCGGTTCGTCGATCACCGTGATATGCACCGGCATATGTGACTTACCTCCCATTATTAAGTTGTCCATCAGTGTTGATGTGAACCTCAGGAACTACTAACACTCTTCACTATTGTACATTATATTTCTTGTTATGTCGATATGACAAGCAGTGAAGTGTAGGCATGTGTGTGCGTCTGGAATTCATACTCAGACCCAGCACACACCTTAAAACATCACGGTCTTGTCTGAATTCATTGTCACTATCACATGCTTCCAATTTGCGCACCTGTTGTATCCGTGTTCAACACTCAGTCATTCCAAAGTCCATCATTTTTGCCTTAGATGCAAAACCACGCTTGCTGTCAGATAATTTGCTTTCAACCACATCATTTCGTCAAATGGCCCACGCCTAACCATCCCAGAGAGCATTTAAATTGAGAAAACCGTGCCTTCATTCTCAGCAATAGAAATAATCCACATTTCGTCAGCCATCTTGTTCGTTGCGTTCTGGGATTGTTAAGTTGACGAAACGAAGTGACTTTCAAAGACCAACAATGAAGCGTTCTTTCAACAATGCCTTTCTGGTATATATCATAGGTTTATTTGTACTTTCAGAAAAGTATTACTTATTAATTATCTGTCTTTATCGATGAAATATGCGTCTTGGTGCGTTTCGTAACAGGCGAGTTTGGCGGTTTGTAATATTGTAGACCGCACGCGAGCGGCCAACATTGTCTGGCCGCTCACGAGATCGCCCTGGCAACTTATACGTCAGCGGCCAATTGTTTTGGGTCGTCGTCACGAGCCCGGCCAGTATTTTCTGGCCGGTCTCGAGATCTTCACGTGAGCGGCCAACTTTTAGTGGCCGCTCCGACCCAAAAGTGGCCGTTGTGACCACAAATTATTGGCCGCTGGCCGTTGTGACCGAAAATTGGCCGTTGGCCGCCTGCCAATCCATGTGGGTATAAAAGAACCCCGATTTTTTCTGTTGATTCATTCTGACTTTTGGCTTTTCACAAAGAACACCTCCACGCAAATTTCGTGAGAAAAATGTTCACATCAATTCCACAGTAAGATCATTATAACATCATCCTCGTAGCAAGTAAATTTACATTTAGGCATAAATAAGTCTTCAGAATCGCTTTGGACATTATTTACGGCAACATATATTACACCGTCTTATCCGGTTATAGCATTATTAATACACATAGATACGTGTATTCACCGCAGTGTTAGGTGGCTAAATTTCATGTTAAATATTTCGTTTAAACCAGCCCGGCACAGAACTATCTTTACATTAATTACTGGTTTGTGACTTCGCGCGGTACTAACAAATTATAATGTGTTCGTATGCTACCGAAGTGTGACCGTGATATTATGATAGCACACACATTAGCATTAGGATCGAGCGTCCGACAATTTCGAGATAAGTTTGGCAGAATCAGTTTCCATTCTTCATGCCATTTTATTGTGTAGCTAAACATGACTATACATATATAATGCATTTGAACCATCTTCATCTGTTTCACTAAAACAAGATAACATTGGTTACTCTTAGTGAACACGTATGTGAAACAATTGTGTTGTCCATGTATCCGCCATTCACCGTCAGTTACCAGCTTATTAAATTGTTATAATTCAACGGCTACTTGTGAATTCCCAGCGTTCCTACTGAGTGGTGTCTCATCTCACATCCAGTCCATAGAGAACCACAAGGACAGCAGTCCTAGTCATAACGCACAGGCTGCCGGCTTGTAGTTTGATTGCTGTACTTCTCACTACATGATACTACCAGGCAATCAGACCAAAGTAAAGCAATCAGACAAACTCAGCCCTCAGCGCGTGCCTTGGTGACTTGAGTAGTCCACAGTCCAAGAGCCAAGGAGGCATTTTTAACAGCTGATACAAAATCATACAGCGGCTCTGCTCAAACAAAAGAGGATCATAACAGTATAGGGTAGACGCCCCATAGCCGGCGCGTAACATTTCATGGTGTCAGAAGTGGGATCTGAGTTATATACACAGATCCAGTGATCGAGCCCACTCTACGGAGTATCACGAGAGCCGCCGACCTACATATACTGACGACTAGCTGTTAATACAACTAACACCAGCACGATGATAGACCCAGTTGCAGTGGACAGTGACGGGGTGATTAGCTTCAAGGACAACATAGACACCCAGGGTATAGATGATGATGGGTCAGCACGCGATGATAGCGTCCTTCTACATGCATCCACCACAGTAGACAACACAACACTGAGGAGACATGGCGAGCAGATTCAAGGCATGAAAGACATGATATTCAGCATGAGTGGTGCTATTAAAGATGTCGTGACAGCTCTACATTCAATACAGCCGCCGTCAGCCAGTCAAAGCGGTTTGGTCGACAAACAGATACCTACAGGTGCTACGGACATCAATGACAACCACTCCCACCATCAGAGAAACTACACTCCACCCACCACCACTCCGGTTGATCGTAGGGACTACTCAACAGGGACAGCAGATTGTCATAATGGATCGAATGTTGGGTACCACAGTAGAGCTGATACAGAGGGACAGAGGGTGAATGTGCGTCACCATGGTTACAGTGTGCCACCTGGTAGCCATGGATACGACAGTAGAGCTGATACAGAGGGGCAGAGAGTGAATGTGCATCACCATGGTTACAGTGTGCAACCCGATAGCCAACAACACTGGACAGATGGGCGTTCTGATGGGTATTATCAGCTAAACAGAGACCACCATCAGCCACCCAACTATCACCGAGGGTCCAAACATGCAAATGTGAAAATCCCTTCATTTGATGGCAAAGACGATTGGTCTATGTGGATTGCACGGTTTGAGGCTATTGCATACAGATACCAATGGTCAGAAGAAGACCGACTGGACCAACTGCTGCCTAGAATAGATGGGAACGGCTGCACAGTTTGTCTTTACGCAGCTACCATCCGCTGCCTTGTGTAGTTACCGGGAGCTAGTAGATGAAATTAACAGCAGGTTTCGTGTAGTTGAAACAGCACGTTCGTTTGCTGCAAAGTTTAGCCGGCGGAACCAACGTCATGGTGAGACAGCTGAGGAGTATGCAGCTGACCTCAAGATGCTATACGATAAGGCCCATGGTTTCAGAGACAGGCAAACAAGGGATGAAGACCTAGTGCGACGTTTCCTAGATGGACTACTAGACGAAGACGCACGTTTTGAAGTGGAGTTCCACAAAGAACCACAGAACATCGATGAAGCAGTGTACCAGGCCGTTAATCTGGTGCAAATTCGTAACAGCTGTAGAGGTGAGAGAAGAAGTAGAAACGCGACCCGACGTGCACAGGAGTCGACTGTTGAACATGTAGCATCTTACTACGACTGCGATGAAGAGCCTGAGCGAGCATATGCCGTGAACGACAGACCTGTTTCTACAACAGCCAATGTACACCGTAAGGAGCGAAACTGGAAACCCAGTGAAAAGGAACCAGACGCAATTGGGAAGCTGATGGAGATGGTGATCGCCCGCTAGACAAATTAGAGGGTAGACGGAGACCAAGAAGTAAACAGGAGGCAGAATGTTACAATTGCCACAAGTTAGGCCACTTTGCTAGAGAATGCCCAGATCGGTCACCTGATAAAACCGGGAAATAAAGAAACGGCACAAACAGGGTGCAGCTACCACATATTGGAAGCCACCATTTAAACTACAAGGGACCAGCTCTCGCGGCCAGAGGGGGGTCCAAGTAGATGTGGACAGTGCAGGCCATAATGAAGGTAAACAGCCTATTGAGGGTAGCAGGTTTCCGGCATCTGATAGTACAGCTAGCCAAGGTGTTCGAAACCTGAGTGACGGGCTCTACATAAACGGCTTAGTGGGGCGGCACCCGGTGATATTCACAGCAGACACCGGGGCCTCTAGAACAATTATTTCCTCAAGAGTTTTTGACAGAATGGTGGAGGGTGATAGACCGGTATTACAGAAGTCAGCTTGTCTGAGAGGTGCAGGAGGGGCCCCGATAAGAGAGAGAGGGAAGGCGCACTTCAAGATGACACTCGGGCCAGTAGAAATCATCAGGGAGGCGATAGTCGCCGACATAGAGGATGATGCTCTACTGGGTTACGATGTTCTCACCGGTGGCTCCAGTGGACCAGCTGACATACTCTTGAGTAGAAATGTCATTGTGTTGGAAGGCCAGGAGGTGCCGTGTTTATCCAGGGAAAGAACTCTGCGGACCAGGAAGGTGACTGTGGCAGATGATGTCAAGATCCCGGGTAACACGGAGGAGGCTTTAATTGACGTTTATGTTGAACGGGTAGATGATGATGACGGCGACTAGTGCTGATTACTTGGTAGAGCCCCCTTAGATGGATTTCAAGAGAAGTACCAGCTGGTGATGGCGTCTACCTTAGTGGACATCAACGGTGCAGCTACCTGCCGGGTGCGGGTAATGAACCCTCTTCCTAGGAGATGGGTTTGAGGCAAGATGCGGAGATAGGGACAGCGGAAAGGATTGAGCGTGTGGTATCGGTAATCACATCGGAAGAGAGCAGCAGTGATGCCGGAAATTTCAACAGAGTCCGAAGGGTGGGTACCGGCACGGTTGAAACGCACATTGGCAACGGCGGCTTTAAGAACCTTCATGTTGTTCAAATTCCAAGCCATCTGAAAGAGCTGTACAACAAGGCAACTAGTGGGAAGTCACAACATGTGAAGCAAACCGTAGCTGGTCTGCTCAACAAATATAGCAACACCTTCTCAAAAGATGACTGGGACATTGGGCTCACACACCTAGCGGAACATTCAATAAACACAGGAGATGCTGCACCAATAAACAAAGGCCACGCCGTGTACCATTAGCATATGCAGGTGAAGAAAAGTCTGCCATCGAGGACCTACTAAGAAAGGGGGTGATACAGAAGAGCACGTCGCCTTGGGCAAGTCCTATTGTACTAGTCAGAAAGAAGTCCGGTGCAGTAAGGCCATGTGTGGACTACAGACGAGTGAACTCGCTTGTTAAGCCAGATGGTTTTCCACTGCCAAGGATCCAGGACTGTCTGGATGCCGTGTCTCGGATCTACCCTCTTCAGTAGTTTCGATCTCATCAGCGGATATTTTCAGATACCTCTCAAGAAGGAAGACATACCTAAAAGTGCTTTCTGCTGTAAATTTGGACAGTTTGAGATGACCAGGATGCCCTTTGGCCTTAACAACTCCGCCAGTACATTCCAGAGAACTATGGAGCTCGCCTTACAGGGACTACAGTGGGAGACGTGTCTGGTATATATAGATGACATCATAGTTTACGCCTCTGATTTCGAGCAGCACATTCAGAGAGTCGACCAAGTCCTAGCCAGAATTTCACAGGCCGGCATGAAATTGCGACCAGATAAATGCCAGTTACTACAGACAGACCGATGGTAGTATTCCTAGGGCCATGTGGTATCCAGTGAAGGAATACGCCCCAACCCAACTAATATAGCAAAGATTGTAAATTGGCCGAAACCAAACAACGCAAAACAGGTGAAGCAGTTTGTGGCAACAGGCTCATACTACCGCCGATTTGTTAAGAACTTTGCCGAGATAGCCCGCCCACTGATTGAATTGACTAGGAAAGGCAAGGAGTTCTTGTGGGGCGAGGAATGTGAACATGCCTTTGAAAGCCTTAAAATGGCACTGATAAGTCCAGATGTCATGGGATATCCTTTAAATGAAGGGGGTGTGTTCTACCTAGATGTTGATGCTTCAGGTATAGGCATTGGTGCAGTGCTATCGCAAATACAAGAAGGCAGGGAAAGGGTGATTGCCTATGCCAGTAGGGCATTAAACAAGGCTGAGCGCAACTATTGTATTACTGAGATGGAGCTGCTAGCGGTAGTTTTCTTTATCCAGTATTTCAGGCAATACCTACTTGGTCGACATTTCATCGTCCGCACTGATCATCAGGCACTCGTTTGGCTATTTAGTCTCAAAGAGCCAACGGGAAAATTGCCCGTTGGTTAGGAAAATTCTGTCCCCGTATGACTTTGCTGTTGAATACCGGCCGGGTAGAAAACAGCCGCATTGTGATGCCTTGTCACGGTGTGAAACCCCGAGAGACTGTACCTGCAGTGGATATGAGCGAACCATTGAAGTGTGGGCCATGCAGTAAATGTAGAAGGCGAGCAGAAGCTATGCAGTATCAAGGCAACACTATTATAGGAAGCAGCGAGCAACCCGTCGCAGGACACGATGTACGAGCCGTTGATACAGACAGCCTAACTAAGGCTGGCACATCCAAGGCGAGTGACGAACCCCGAGCCACGTCTCCGAGCTGGCTGGACACCAACGCAGCGAGAGAGATAGCTGAACGACAATGTCACGACTTGACATTGGGGTCATACTAGAAGCCAAGGTAGCCGGGCAGAAGCCAACTACAGAGAAGATGGTTGCTGCCAGCCCAGCTACCAGACACTACTGGGTAATTTGGGACAGCCTAGAGGTGCACAAGGGAGTCCTGTACAAGCACTTCAAGAAACTCAACGAGACGGCGAGTTCTACCAATTACTAGTCCCTAGAGTTATGAAACAGGAAGTGATGAAACAGATGCATGACAGTCTCCTATCCGGTCATCTGGGTATCAAGAAAACCAAGGGAAAGGTGTTGCAGCGCTACTACTGGTATAACTCCAAGCAGGACATAACTATCTACGTCCGAGGCTGCGATGTGTGTGCCGCAGACAGATTACCACAGAAGAAACCCAGGGCGCCTATGGGTCATCTGAGCAGTGGTGCCCCTTGGGATACCCTGGCCTTGGACTATATGGGACCTCTCCCGGAGACTGCTAATGGTAATAAGTACATACTGGTCATGACCGACCATTTCACTAAGTATGTGGAAGTAGTGGCAGTACCCAATCAAAGAGCTGAGAACTGCGCCTTAGAATTGCCAATGACTTTGTTGCCCGCTGGGGTACACCCCAGACCATCCATAGTGACCAAGGGGGGACATTTGAGAGTCGCGTCTTTAAAGAGCTCTGCCGTCTTTTAGAGGTAAAGAAAACCAGATCCAGCCCGCGAAATCCGAAGGGGAATGGCCAGACAGAGAGATTCAATAGGACGCTCATCAAAATGATCAAGGCCTATTTAACAGTGTGAACAAGACGAGTGGGACCAGTATCTTGGCTGCATTGCAGGGGCTTACAGAGCGACACCCACGAGTCCACCAAACTGTCCCCAAACTTGATGAGCCTCGAGAAGAGAGATCCGTTTGCCCGCTGATTTGGTATATGGACACAGAACCACGAATAATGAGGAGCCATCCTGCGAACAACACATCACACTCCTACGAGATCGGATGCAACATGCACATGATGTAGCAAGGCGTTATCTGAAAGCAGATGCAAAGAGAAGCAAGACAAGATACGACGTTAACTCGTCCTACCACAACTATAAGGTTGGAGATGCCGTCTGGATGCTACATGAAGCAAGAAAGGTGGGAACTACGCCAAAACTGGAGAAGAAGTTTGATGGCCCATACCTGGTAACCGAATGTCGATCCGCCGTAAACTTCCGTGTGCAGTTCGACGCCAAGGGGACCGACAAACTGGTACATCACGACAAACTCAAGATGTATGAAGGGTCGAACTTGCCACGATGGATGGTCAGGATCAGGAAGAAGCTGGACCATTAGAGATATTTGTCTCATACCATTCTTGCTCTAATTTGTAGACATTTTGTGAAATTTAGGTGTTATGATAACCATGTTGCTTATGTAAAAGATGGTTCACATGTGTTATTTCAAGCATATTAACTTTTATGTATTCATATGCACTATAGTGATTAGCAACGTCGCGTAACTCCGCGGATACTTTTACCACAACAATAATAAATATATATTAGTCGGTACAAACACGAGATCGGAACATAATTCGTTTTGTCAACATAATTATCCAGTATATGTAGTTCTATTATTCAAAGCACGAACACTCATACAGTGTAACTTATGAGGCCAGCTTCCAATCAGTGTACTAGTGCCCATATTGGAGATAGTATCCAGGTCGGACCATGTTTAACATTTGACGGTTAGCGAGGGCACAAACAGTGACCGAACACTTGAAAACAATGATTCTCACCACTGGACAGTACAATAGTACATAGTGCATGCTACTAATATAATTCAGTGATTATTACGAACATATAAGCATAAACTTATCAAGTGTGTTCAGTAATGACAGCATGGGCGCAAGTATATAATCTGTAGTGGAATTAATGGCGTACTGTACACTGTGGTTCTTTGTTTACAGACAGGATGGCCGACGTCAGCCCCCTCGCCCTCGCTGTCCGCCAACATGGACAAACGCCTCCAATACCAGTGCCTTCGATGTAGCAAGGTGGACCGGAGATGCCGGATCATCGCCCACGTCCTGAAACACCATGTCTCCTTTGATGGGGTACCATACTCCTGCAGTCTCTGCAATTTCCGCTGTCTGGAAGCTGCAGATCTCGCCAAACATACCCGACGTTATAAGCGGCATTTGGATGAGGCGAAAAACCGGCACCCAGCAGATGTGGCAGCTATGCTGCACAAGTCAAATAATCCCATAGTGATCGGGGACAAACACATGAGACCACTGCAGAGGGGTACCGAGGAGGTGATCGACGACCCAGAGGACGAGTCGATTTTTGACCAACAGGACGACGAAGCAGAGCTGCCAGCGTGGCTGATTGAAGAAACGTCGCGAAGCAGCCTCACCCCATTTAGACGGGCGTCGTCAGCCAATCGGGCCAGTGCCACGAGAGGCATGCTGAATGCAGGGGTGCAGCCACATAGCCAGGCAGCGGGGATGGCTCGATTTAAAGTCGACCAGCAACCAGATCAGACGACCAGTCCCCAGTTTCTGGCGATGAGAACAGAGTCCGGTTTGGTGCAGTCTACAGCGGTGGGTCCGTCTGCCTCAAAGTTCAGGAGGTGCGCGCCAGACGTCACCAATCAGTTTGAGGAGTTGACCGAACTGTTGTTCCCAACGGCGCAACCAGCGGCTCAGCAGGGACAGTCAACCGGGATGCTGACCCCCCACGGCCAATGAAGGCAGACAAGCTCCACAACACGCCTCTGCAGGACGAGTACATCCTGCCGAGCCTTCTGCGGGCTGCAGAGGCCACCGACCCACTGGCGGTAGAGACCGGCTGTACAACAGCGACACCGACACCTGCAGACCCTACGTCATTGATTGCTTCCGCGATCAAGGATGCAGCCGCTAGCATCGTGGCTGCCATCGAGACCCACGCGAGGGCCACAAGAGAACAGGTGAAGGCCACAGACCGGATGACGGACGAGATGGCGCGAATGGAGCGTAGGTTGGCGGGCATAGAGAAGTCACGGTCGGCTCCCGCACTAGTCAAGGGCCGCGGCCGGTCACGTTCGCCAGCCGTCCGCAGTACAGTGACGAAGATGAAGTAGGCTAATTGACATAGAACACTGACGAAATGATAACATTAATCATATTAACAAACATAATACTTAAGAAGTAATAACAATAATGCATTACAATGATAAAAAACCATAGCAACAATATTAACAGTAACAATATATTATTAATAGTGGTCCAGGATGTCTTACACAACATGTATTAGTGGAACTATTCACCCATAGTATTTGGCAACAGGAGTTTTGCCAAGCAAACCAGGGGATAATGATATGCACCGGCATATGTGACTTACCTCCCATTATTAAGTTGTCCATCAGTGTTGATGTGAACCTCAGGAACTACTAACACTCTTCACTATTGTACATTATATTTCTTGTTATGTCGATATGACAAGCAGTGAAGTGTAGGCATGTGTGTGCGTCTGGAATTCATACTCAGACCCACAGCACACACCTTAAAACATCACGGTCTTGTCTGAATTCATTGTCACTATCACATGCTTCCATTTGCGCACCTGTTGTATCCGTGTTCAACACTCAGTCATTCCAAAGTCCATCATTTTTGCCTTAGATGCAAAACCACGCTTGCTGTCAGATAATTTGCTTTCAACCACATCATTTCGTCAAATGGCCCACGCCTAACCATCCCAGAGAGCAATTTAAATTGAGAAAACCGTGCCTTCATTCTCAGCAATAGAAATAATCCACATTTCGTCAGCCATCTTGTTCGTTGCGTTCTGGGATTGTTAAGTTGACGAAACGAAGTGACTTTCAAAGACCAACAATGAAGCGTTCTTTCAACAATGCCTTTCTGGTATATAATCATAGGTTTATTTGTACTTTCAGAAAAGTATTACTTATTAATTATCTGTCTTTATCGATGAAATATGCGTCTTGGTGCGTTTCGTAACAGGCGAGTTTGGCGGTTTGTAATATTGTAGACCGCACGCGAGCGGCCAACATTGTCTGGCCGCTCACGAGATCGCCCTGGCAACTTATACGTCAGCGGCCAATTGTTTTGGGTCGTTCACGAGCCCGGCCAGTATTTTCTGGCCGGTCTCGAGATCTTCACGTGAGCGGCCAACTTTTAGTGGCCGCTCCGACCCAAAAGTGGCCGTTGTGACCACAAATTATTGGCCGCTGGCCGTTGTGACCGAAAATTGGCCGTTGGCCGCCGGCCAATCCATGGGTATAAAAGAACCCCGATTTTTTCTGTTGATTCATTCTGACTTTTGGCTTTTCACAAAGAACACCTCCACGCAAATTTCGTGAGAAAAATGTATCACATCAATTCCACAGTAAGATCATTATAACATCATCCTCGTAGCAAGTAAATTTACATTTAGGCATAAATAAGTCTTCAGAATCGCTTTGGACATTATTTACGGCAACATATATTACACCGTCTTATCCGGTTATAGCATTATTAATACACATAGATACGTGTATTCACCGCAGTGTTAGGTGGCTAATTTCATGTTAAATATTTCGTTTAAACCAGCCCGGCACAGAACTATCTTTTACATTAATTACTGGTTTGTGACTTCGCGCGGTATAACAAATTATAATGTGTTCGTATGCTACCGAAGTGTGACCGTGATATTATGATAGCACCACACATTAGCATTAGGATCGAGCGTCCGACAATTTCGAGATAAGTTTGGCAGAATCAGTTTCCATTCTTCATGCCATTTTATTGTGTAGCTAAAACATGACTATACATATATAATGCATTTGAACCATCTTCATCTGTTTCACTAAAACAAGATAACATTGGTTACTCTTAGTGAACACGTATGTGAAACAATTGTGTTGTCCATGTATCCGCCATTCACCGTCAGTTACAGCTTATTAAATTGTTATAATTCAACCGGCTACTTGTGAATTCCCAGCGTTCCTACTGAGTGGTGTCTCATCTCACATCCAGTCCATAGAGAACCACAAGGACAGCAGTCCTAGTCATAACGCACAGGCTGCCGGCTTGTAGTTTGATTGCTGTACTTCTCACTACATGATACTACCAGGCAATCAGACCAAAGTAAAAGCAATCAGACAAACTCAGCCCTCAGCGCGTGCCTTGGTGACTTGAGTAGTCCACAGTCCAAGAGCCAAGGAGGCATTTTTAACAGCTGATACAAAATCATACAGCGGCTCTGCTCAAACAAAAGAGGATCATAACAGTATAGGGTAGACGCCCCATAGCCGGCGCGTAACACACCGTACCATTTCACATGCCCGGGTCGGGATTCGAACCCCGGCCGTATTAGTGCGAAGCGCGCTCGGTACTATCAAGTGCACTAACCGGACAAGCAAACACTTTGCTATCCAGATTTGCTAATCATGATATATACTGATCAAATAAGCCCCGTTTTCTCGGAGCTTGGCCAACTAATCAGTCAGAATCCCACGTGGATGTGCAACTGACCTCTGACCTGTTATGGACACTTTATGTGTAGAATGTAGCTACGTATGCCATGTATATAATATAGGAATGAATGTCCCTTTTTGTGGAATTTATCGGGGTATAAACTTGGAAAAGTCGCGGGAATACTGGACGAAGGCCGGAAGGCCTCATCCAGTATTCCCGCGACTTTTCCAAGTTTATATCCCCGATAAATTCCACAAAAAGGCCATTCATTCCTTATAATTCCAGCATTTGAAATAAATTCATCAAGAAAATGTGTTTATTTTGACAGACGGCAGCCATTTGTTTACATTGACAGCACTGACAGCGCACCTGTAGAAAGTAGTTCGGCGTGGGATATAAATTTTGGACAGAGACTTGCTACAGGCCAATCAAATGTTATGGAATTGTGTAAATATTTTGGTGCTGGAATTATTAGGTGAATGAACCCCTAGGGAGTATTCCTTCCAAAATATATTATTAATGAAAGAGAAGAAGAAAAAAACAATAGACCACTTCTCGTTTCAATTCATCAATACATTAATGCTTTTTTAGTGAGTGTGTAGATGTCTAATTCCCGTCTCCATGTACGTTAACATTCTTCTATTTTCGCCAGGAATGGTATGTGGCTCAGGGATAGACTACATGATTCAAAACCTAGCATAGGCCATGGAAATTACTTTCGTAGTATGTCCACCCCACTTGTCTGTCGGTTGAGACTTTAAACTCTGGTCTCGTCCTTATATGACATTAGCTGTTGCTGGGACGCTAAGCTGAATTAATTTCATTTCTTTTTCGCCCATGCGGAAGTGTGTTAGGTGCACACTGATTGTATGTATCTAATCTGGGATATATCATTATGTGATGGGAACGTGGTGGAGATAGCAGGAGGGGCATTCACAAAGTCATCTCATATCGGGATATATGTATTCTTACATATATTATACATGTATGCAAGTAATAATGAAGAGCACGGTTGTCCGCATGTACGAGGGGATAATCCGCGAGCTTAAGCTTAAGCTTATCGATCGTACATGTGGACAACCGTGCTACAGTCGAACCTCCCCGAATGGCCACCTCTCTACAACAACACCCTCTCTATTCTATTCTATTCGGCTCATATTTAAGGGTGGGAATTGGCTCGGACACCTTCCATACCCGGTAATATTGGAATGTTATCCTGTGTGACTGACAGGCATACAGTCGAACCTCCCCGAACGGCCACCTCTCTACATTAACACCCTCTCTATAACAGCCGCTATTTTATATCCCAAATGGATGATTTCCTCTGTATCTAACCGTTAGACTGCTGAGCACGAAAATTGTCATCTACTGTTGCTTTTGCCTTCTTTCTCAATAAAAAACATATTTTGAAAGCATTTTAGAATCATTTCCATTGGAAATGATTCTAAAATGTTGCCAAAGCATGTTATTGATGAGAATTATCGAAAACAATAAATAAACAGCGGATGACAACATTTAGTTCAGCATTAACCTCCCTACAACAGCGAGTTTTGCGTCTTCCCACGGGTGGCTCTTGTAGAGAGGTTGCACTGTACAGGGGCGGATCCAGGATTTAGATCTAGAGGGGGCGTGGATTCTCAATTTTAAATGAAACATGCACTATCGTCAACATTCCTAGTTGCGAACAGTAACTCTTGACATATACACACCTACCGCCTGGAGTAGATTGAAAGAGTTAGTTAGTGTTCGCAACTTTCCAAAATGCAAACATTCTTATGCATTTTTGTCCCATTTCTCATCAAAAGTAGATGTTGTTACCACTCAATTGAACCGTCTCGACGAGAAATTACGAGTATGTGGTATAATGGACTTAACCCTTTAAACCCTTTGAGAAATAAAGAAAATACATTCAACTCTCGTTACCAGAAACTTTAACCCTTTGAACCCGAAACCCCGCTATTATATCGGTTTATGCAAACAGTGCAGATCCAGATGAGCCGGCTCGTAACGAGCCGTCTCATCAGGATCTGCACTGTTTGAAAGTAATTTTCTTATTTTTGAGAACAAAAACACCCTCTTTTCATAAATGGACAAATCTGAAAATCATTTTGTGACCATTGGATTGGTCGGAACATTAGCATATCACAGTCCATTCCAGTTCCTTAGGGTTGAAAGGGTTAATGTTTAGCGAGCGGTACGCACCCTGGCCAGACTGCGCTGACTGCACAAAAGTTACCACCGTTATGACAAGTCGCGACATCATACAGTTCTTATTTAGAACGGGGAAATATATTGGTTATAATCAATGCGTGTATGTTCGTTCCATTCCTTATCACATGTATGTTAGTATACGTAGTTACTGTCTGTTCCACGTTTTGCTGCCGACGAACTTTTGGCCATTAAACACGTGAAGTACTTTTTCATCAATAACAAAAAGTCACCCTCCCCAAAAAAAACCCCAAAAAAAAAAAATTATTTGATGAAATGAAATTCCATCAAATTTTATTGCGAAAAAACCTATGGGAATTGAACATGGGTGAATTTCCAAAATGTTTCAAAATTTTGGAAATTGACTCCGAAACTTGGCGAAAATGATGTAACTAAGAAAATAAAAGTTAGATTTTGGAAATCGGTCCATAAATAAAAAAAATATTTAAAAAGAATAATTAATTTTTAGCCCCCATGTTAAATTCCTATAGGAAAATCTTTTTTTCGCAATAAAATCAATATTTGATGGAATTTCATCAAATAATTTTTCTTCGGGAGGGTGACTTTTTTGTTATTGATAAAAAAGTACTTACTTTTAAATATGTTTTAGATTTAATGTGTTTAATAGCCAAACGTTCGTCGGCAGCAAAACGTGGAACAGACAGTAGTTGCATTAGTCATTAATTCCATTCAGCCATAATACACTTGTATTGGATTGATACCGATTATATTTTACTTTACTTTACTTTACTTTACTTTACTTTACTTTACTTTACTTAATCAAAACTGTCAGGATTATTTCACTACAGTGGGGTCAGCGTGTAAGTGCACACACGAACGAACACGACAGGTTGGAACAACCTGTCGTGTTCGTTCGTGTGTGCACTTACACGCTGACCCCACTGTATTTGTAGTTCAGCGTCAACACTTTTTAACCACCCCTCTCTCTACTGGTCACAGTCCGCCTCAAATTGTACGATCAATCAACTACCGCGTAATTTCGATCGTAATTAACTGCAGAAATTAATACTGGACATAGTGATTATGTGGAAAATTGTTAATGAATTGAAAATTATCAAATATAAAAACCAACAATATTTGCGATTAATGTAGGAGTATTAATTAATCAAATAAGTGACGAGATATTGGTTACTATCGAATTTAGGACTATCCAACGACTTACGGCCAATGTCAACCATCGTTTTTTTAATCTTCACTCGAAATATCGACAGAATTCTTAAATTATCTGAAATTTCCTTCCACAATTTGTTTCTACCAAGTGCTGTGTCTGCGAACCAAAATTCCGACTTAACGATCGATTAACGATGTTCAGCAGGACAGCGTGTGCGGTTGTTGTTGCCCTGGTTGTGTGTTTGGGCTCCGCCCGCGCCCAGCAGGGCAAATGTACCCGGGTGGACGACTGTACATGTGTCTATGACGACGGCTTCATTGTGGACCTGCACCCGCTCGCAAACACGGACGGACAGCCAGCGTAAGTACACAACCACCTGCGTTAATCTTGTCAATGTCATCACCGTTTCTGATACATATTGGCAATGTCAACTCGCAATCAAGCAATTTGATTGTCTGAGTTTGAGCTGTAGCACAGCTCAGGCTCAGACAATCAAGCTGCTTCATTTCAAACACAATAGTCAATTCACGTATTTTTAAATACATAGATTGACAAATGTTTGCAAAATTAGCGCAGGCCATAATGTATTTTGAGAATACGAATCAAGTTTGAGACCGGGAATCCAGAACTATTTTCACTCGCAGTTGATTGGTTGAATGATACGGAGCCCCGCAGGGTAATTGGATTATTTTTTATTAATTCGTTCCCACGAAATAACAATTCATTCCCTCAACTTAGCAATTCGTTCCCACGATATAACAATTTGTTCACTCGAACTAACAATTCGTTCCCACGAAATGAAAATTCGTTCCCTCAATTTAACAATCCCCACGAATTAACAATTCGTTCCCTCGAATTAACAATTCGTTCTCACGAATTATTTTGGCGCCCAGCTGCGCGCGAAACACCTTTGTCCGCGCGCAGTTGGACGCCAAAACAATTCGTGGGTGTCAGGTTTAGAGAGGTTCCACTGTAGTTAGATCCGACCATGGCCAAGCTCCTCTGGTGGCACACGTTGCGATGTCACGTTTCTCAGTAGGGGAACCATTTGTGTATTGTAGAATTGCGAACCAGACTGGCAGCGACACTATGCTTTATTCGTGGAACCCCTGTATGCCGTTCACGTACCTCGCCACACACTCCGAGTGTATCAGCGTGGCTGTAAGTGTAAGAGTTGAGCCACTCTAATCGGGACTCCCTGAGAGGTCATCATTGCGCCTTGTTTAATGGGGTTCCTCAGTAATCATACATTAAACTACACTCAGAGTGCATACATCAGCGTCTTTATAAGTATAATCGAGTGGGCCAACTTTATAACGGATAGAGGTTCCCAGGGTGTCAACATTATAACGGATAGAGGTTCCCAGGGTGTCTTGTTTAAAATGGGTCCTTTGTAATCATACATTAAATTACACTCAGAGTGCATACATCAGCGTCTCTATAAGTGTAATCGATTGTGGGCCAACTTATAACGGTTAGACGTTCCCAGGGTGTCTCGTTTAAAGTGGGTCCTCTGTAATCATACATTAAATTACACTCAGAGTGCATACATCAGCGTCTCTATAAGTGTAATCGAGTGGGCCAACTTTATAACGGTTAGAAGTTCCCAGGGTGTCTCGTTTAAAGTGGGTCCTCTGTAATCATACATTAAATTACACTCAGAGTGCATACATCAGCGTCTCTATAAGTGTAATCGAGTGGGCCAACTTTATAACGGTTAGACGTTCCCAGGGTGTCTCGTTTAAAGTGGGTCCTCTGTAATCATACATTAAATTACACTCAGAGTGCATACATCAGCGTCTCTATAAGTGTAATGGAGTGGGCCAACTTTATAACGGTTAGACGTTCCCAGGGTGTCTCATTTAAAGTGGGTCCTCTGTAAATCATACATTATTAAATTACACTCAG
This sequence comes from Conchocele bisecta, assembly GCA_029237695.1. NCBI lineage: Eukaryota > Metazoa > Mollusca > Bivalvia > Lucinida > Thyasiridae > Conchocele > Conchocele bisecta. Next base: position 17,878,245 of record CM055281.1, on the reverse strand, counting down.
AGTGCTACTACATCGCGTCTCTATAAGTGTAATCGAGTGGGCCAACTTTATAACGGTTAGACGTTCACAGGGTGTCTTGTTTAAAGTGGGTCCTCTGTAATCCTACATTGAATTACACACAGAGTACATACATCAGCGTCTCTATAAGTGTAATCGAGTGGGCCAACTTTATAACGGATAGAGGTCTCACGGGACAGTGGGTAGCTAGCTTTAAAAAGGGGGTGGACGATTTTCTATATACTTCACTACCGACCCTGTAAGTTACACCAGTGTGTCTAGAACAATGGGTTTATGAATATTTTGTGACTTTGGGAGGCTTGTCTAGGTGTATCTTTTTTAGATTATTTCATAATTCTACGAAACTGAATGTTAGCTCCGGTTGATTTTGACATCTTGGAAAATGGCGTATGCTATGCTGTCTCGCCGGTACGGTTTAGCGTCAGAATTTAAGGTATTTTTCGGGCATTTGTAGCGAAAATTTGAGCTGGTTATGACCCCGCTTTGAAATCATTTTCAGAAAATGGTGTGGTGTTACAAGTGATAGAACAAGACATAACAAAGTATCTGTGCCTCATATTTTCATGAAAACAATTCCGATAAATTCAGTCGTGTTGAAATTTCTGGCCAAAAATAGGTGGGTGGGGTAACTTTGTAAAAAAATAATTAAACACATCTAATGCGGTTACTGAATTTTTATTGTGGCGCGCGATTTGTACTTCATTTGCGAGTATTTTTCAATACTTGTCGCAAGAGCCTCCTTAACTGATTGTGAGAGGCGGCGATTTTTATAAGTCACCCGCCGCCCTCAGAAAAGCAGTCAATGTTGGCTATTTTCAACCGTCCCGTGATGCCAGAGGTTCCCAGGATGTCTTGTTTAAAGTGGGTCCTCTGTAATCATACATTAAACTACACTCAGAGTGTATACAACAGCGTCTCTATATAAGTGTAATCGAGTGGGCCAACTTTATACCGGATAGAGGTTCACAGGATGTCTTGTTTAAAGTGGGTCCTCTGTAATCATACATTAAATACACTCAGAGTGTATACATCAGCGTCTCTATAAGTGCAATCGAGTGGGCCAACTTTATAACGGATAGAGGTTCCCAGGGTGTCTTGTTTAAAGTGGGTCTTCTGTAATGATACATTAAACTACATTCAGAGTTATCATAATACACTTCTGATATGCTATGTTTATCAGCGTTGGAACCAACCTGTCGTGTTCGTTCGTGTGTGCACTTATACGCTGACTCCACTGTAAGTGTAATGGAATGAGTCCACTTTAAAACTGATATACGTGTATGCATTTGAAGGGATCAGCGGAATAATGCAGAGTTTGTCCCGTTATTTCACTGACACGGTCCATTTGTTATCATGGTTAATACGTTTTAGTTGCGCATGATCAACTCAATTGTTGCCATGACGTAGTTTCATGCATGCATCATCACCCGAATTGTTGTTATCGCTACGTTTACGGTTGTGCATGATTAACTCAATTGTTGCCATGACGTCGTTTGATGTGTGCACAATCACCCGAATTGTTGCTATCGTTACGTTTCAGTTGCGCATGATCAACTCAATTGTTGCCATGACGTCGTTTGATGCTTTGCGTGCACCATCACCCGAATTATTGTACGTTTCAGTCGTACATCATAACCCCAACAGAAGGGGCCAGTCAAGCAACTGAACATTAAATCGTTGGCATGGTTACCTTTCAGCTGATCAGTCTTCCCAGGGAGCCTATATACGATTTATCCCGTCAACACAGTACGTATGTGCCGTGAAACACGGTGCGTTGAAACATTTTTGATATCCTGCCAATACGACATATTCACTGCGTATGCATAGGTGCGGTGACTGGGGTTACTTGCACTTTAAAACTTGCATTTTAAAGTCATTTGTAGGTGTTGATGGGATAAATAGAATAGTAGGTTAGTGCCGTGAATGGGAAAAATATCTGGCGCGGCACGGAAACGGGATGTGCTCGGCAGAGCCACGCCCATCCCGTTTCCTAAGCCTTCCCAGATATTTTTTCCTATTCATGGTACAAACCTACTATTCTCTTTCTGTGCATCCAGAAAAGTTATGAATCTCTCGGCCTGGGACAGATTGCTACACACGTCGGTGGCGTTTTGTACCAGGCCGAGTGATCACTGAAGGTGACAGCGAAATAACTGAACCGTCAATCGTTGCCAAGATTACGTTTCAGGTGTGCATGATCAATCCGGTCGGAATTCCCAGGGAGCTGATATACGATCTAGGCAGTCAAGACAGTGCCAAGTTCGTCGGCGGAAACGATAGACTTACCCTGGAATACACGGCCGACAAGGACAATTATAAAAGGTACAAGTACGACACTGTCCGAATGTATGCCCCATGACCCTGGAATACACGACCGACAAGGACACATATCAAAGGTACAAGTACGATACTGTCCGAATGTATGCCCCATGACCATGGAATACACGCCGACATATCAAAGGTACAAGTACGACACAGTCCGAATGTATGCACCATGAACTTGGAATATACGACCGACAAGGACACATATCAAAGGTACAAGTGCGATACTGTCCGAATGTATGCCCCATGACCATGGAATACACGGTCGACAAGGACACATATCAAAGGTACAAGTACGACACAATCCGAAAGTATGCACCATGACCCTGGAATACACGGCCGACAAGGACACATATCAAAGGTAAAAGTACGACACTGTCCGAATGTATGCCCCATGACTCTGGAATACACGGCCGACAAGGACACATATCAAAGGTACAAGTACGATACTGTCCGAATGTATTCCCCATGACCATGGAATACACGGCCGACAAGGATATACATCAAAGGTACAAGTGCGATACTGTCCGAATGTAGGCCCCATGACCCTGGAATACACGGCCGACAAGGACACATATCCAAGGTACAAGTACGACATTGTCCGAATGTATGCACCCTTCTGTTACACTTAAACACCCAACGTCTTTAATTTCTAAACACATGTAACGTGTTTAGATTCTAAACACCAATGTGCTTACTTATGAAACACGTATCATGTTTGAAACTTAAACACCCAACGTGTTTATTTTGAAAATACCTGTTACATGTTCTTCTTCTAAGCACCCATGTGTTTATCAATGGAACGTGTACCATGTTTAATACTAAAACATGTAACATGTTTAAAGCAAAACACCTTTTCTGTTACACATTTTAAACACCGACACGTGTCACATATTTTGCTTGTAAACATCTAGATGTTTTGCTTTGGAATAAAATATTGCTGCAGCACATAACATGTTTTGTTTTGGAACACGTCCCATAAAGGCAATAGAGTATAGGGGTGACAAGAACAAGACTGGGTTTAAAATCAAATAACATATGTATTCAGTATTGGAACAGACATGGCAAGTTATGTACTCCCAAGTCTCCAACTGACATATAATAAATATATTAAATTTGCATTATTTGATCTGACAAAAGCGGCATTCTTGCCATAGCTTATTATAGGGGCCAACTCAGACCAGACTGCACATATTTGCAGTTTGTCCACCGTTCTATCAATTACTGATTGATTGAGTGGGATGGAGCAATGTCATATGCAGATGGGTCAACAGGGTAGATTCCTGTTTGTTAGTCAAATAGTGCATAATGGCTTGTCAAGAAACAGTTTATTCACTGGTGTTTCTAGTTCATTTACATTAAGGAAAGTATATTCAGCCGGTTTTGTCAGATCGTGACCCATATTGTACTTAAAGCAACTGTGTCTCAGATGATGCCGCAGATATGCCATGTGTGTTTTTGTCAACTTGTTTACTGCAGTTGTTTGTTTAATGGTGTTTCATAACATATCAAGAGCTAGACTCATTTGGGAGTTAAATTCCAAAATCAGAGCTGAATAGTTAAAACAAAACGTTTATATGTAGCCCTGCGATAAGATTAGTGTAAGCTGGCATATGACAGGTACTCCCAACACCATAGTCACTTAGCTCATATTAATAGAAATAATGCGTATTACACTTAAAACGGGTATCAATTCATGTATAAATTAGCACTTTCCGTTGACATCTCAGACACAGGTCCCTTTAAACTAAATTATAACAAGTAAATCAACCAAGTATACATGAACGAGTATCACACAATTATGCACATTTAATCTTAACAGCACAATATGTAGTAAGTAACGGCGGCAGCAGGTTGTAACTTACATGTGTTGAAGAAAGTGCTGGAGATAGGTAAAGTAAAACACGCTTCAAAACTTCACGACACGACTCGTGCACATCGCTCTTTTCAAAGTAAATATTTCACTAAATTTGCGCCGTAAATACCAACCAAATAAAGTGATCTGATACTACACCCATGAGATTGGCATCGTAAACAGCATTATTTTCGTACAATATACCAACTAATTGCTATTAGTCTACACATGTTAATAAGTAGCTATTTTATCAAAACGGTGACAAACATATTGTTTTAAAAATCAAAACAAGAACTAGCATCGTTAATCGAAGCTAATACCCTCGCTGGCAGCCTTAATAAAACAATGCTGAAGTCCTCTGTGACCTTGACCTTGGGCAGTAAGACGTGGGTGAGGTTGTATGCAAAACAAATAGCATCCATAGACACACAGTTTGGCCAAATATCATCAAAATCAGTGAAGCGGTTGATGAGTTGTTGAAAAATGAAAAAAAATGTTTTACATTTTTGCCTTACAAACAAGATGAATATACGTCCTCAGTGACATTGGGCGGTCTGACGTGGGTCGTATGCAAAACAAAACAGCATTCCTAGACACACATTGTGGCCATGAGTTATTGAAAAATTAAAAGTGTTACAGTGCAACCTCTCTACAACAGCCACCCATGGGAAGAGGCAAAAGTGGCTGTTATAGAGAGGTGGCTGTTGTAGGGAGGTTAATGCTGAATACAATTTTATCGTCTGATGTTTATTTATTTTCTTCAATAATTCTCAATAAAAACATGTTTTGACAGCATTTTAGAATCATTTCCAATGGAAATGATTCTAAAATGCTGTCAAAACATGTTTTTATTGAGAAAGAATGCAAAATCAACATCAAACGACAATGTTCATGCTCAGCAGTGTAAGGGTTAGATATAGAGGAAATCATCCATTTGGGATATAAAATAGCGGCTGTTACAGAGAGGTGGCTGTTGTAGAGAGGTGGCCGTTCGGGGAGGTTCGACTGTACTAACATATGTGTTCTGTACACGTACATGGACTAACGCTATGTATATCCCCTCTTGCCTATCAGCGAGGGGATAATAAGTGCCTCGTAATCAACAATTTACGCATAGATGATCATTTACTCCCCCAATAAACTGTATACGACGCATACAAGGTGTGTTCAAACATGTGTGGACAGATTTCTTAACAAACTGCTAGTCACACTATGGGGTATTCCAAGTCCACAACATAATAGAAGGCCAATACAACAAATGAAAAGTCATGCAGAGCATGATGTTATTAGCCGATCAAATCAGGGTTCAATATACATGTATGTCCACATCTTAGTAGTTATGGAATCTCAGGGAAAATTGAGAGAAGTGTTGATTTCCTCCCCAACTAAATTATCACAGTTATATTTAGCTTTTTATTAATATCTGATCATAGCAATACTTATGGTATTCAAATGTAAATGAAATAGACACAAGTTTATAAACATTTCTAATGTGTTAATCATTTATCTATATGCTGGTATATTTTAGCAAAATAAGTAGATTCCGTTATATATATTGGGCCAAGTGATGTTGGTGTGGTAAGGGAACCTGCCACCATATCAACAAATGGTAGTTTCAGTGTTGAATGGATATTGTATATCCCCCACTGTAGTGCCGTTAAACGTAAAAACGCTAAAGATAAGCCAACATTACATAAAATAATGTTGATGTTTTTTCCCCAAAACATCTGGCATCTAAGAGCCGTAATGGCTCCACTTTTATTTCGTTACAGTATAAATATACTGCAGGGATAATCCCCACTCGTATATTGTTAATTAACAGTTTGTAGCGTATATTCTCGGCGGTATTTATACTCAAATGTACTTTGCAAAACAAATCACCTGTATCTAATGGTTGTATCTTCTTGCAAATGAAGCTGATGTGCGCTTATCAAGATCACGTGATCGGCAACTGTTCGATTGATTGGTCAGCTGGGTGAGCCAACATTGGTCCGGTCCAATCAAATCACGAATAGAAAATATCACATTTTGTAACGAAGAGTTTGGGATGAATTGTCGAGATTCCGGCACCGCGTGTTAATTTTTGTTTCTTGGTGGTTTTGTATACATTTGGGGTCTGGCTTTCCTAAAAATCCGGGTGTCATTTTTTTCGGACACGTTTAAGGTCATTTCAAGGTCAATGACCTTTTTGGCATAATTGGAGCCCGTGTACCCTGAATTATAAACCAATATGTCGTGTATACATATGACCCTAAACTAGTATAAATTACACAGAAGAACCGACTAATAGACACACTAATTTTCGGAAGATTCGATTTTCAACTTACATATCTGGCGGTCATATTTTCAAGATGGATATTCTGAAGCTCTGTAAGTGTAGTATATTCTGCGACTGTCGTCTGTGTTGAGAACAGACTCCAGACTTTGACTGCCCTACTTTTGTGGGTGTCAAAATTGTCTTGTTCGTGAAAGTAAATTACTATGGATTTGCCATTTACTTGGCGGCCACTTTTAGTTTTCTGACAATGGAGTATGTTAACTGCAACATTATTCCAGTTGAAAGAATTAACCTTTGAATATAGGTGAAGGCGCTTAGCATTACACAAATATGTAGCAAGTCGACAGAAATCTCATAAATACCCGATTTTTGGCGGCCATCTTGAAAATATGATAATTATATACCGAATATTAGTGTAGTTTACGTAAATTCTTTAATATATCCATCAGAAATGTTTGTTAACAAGTTACACCAATTTCCAAGTTAAGGACCATGACCTATTGGCTCATATATTGGCAGTTTTCGACTTCCGTCAAGCATAAAGTTCAATGACCTTGCAATGACCTTGAACATGGTTTAAAAACATGGCACCCGTATTTTTTGGAAACCTTATACATTCAAGTTTATAAAAACACCGGGTGCCATAAATTAACACGAGGTGCCGGAATCTTATATATATGCCTACTTCCGCTCCAATCAGATGTATAATTACGGGAGCAGCTGTATTTTTACAGGTGCAGCTGCATTGTTTACAGGTGCAGCTATACTTTTTACAGGTGCAGCTATACAAATACAGGTGCAGCTGTATTTTATACAGGTGCAGCTATACATTTACAGCTGCAGCTTTACATTTTACAGGTGCAGCTACAAAAATACAGATCATGCTGAGCTCATTATCAGGTGCATCAGCAAGATCTGGACTGTTGTCAGCATAGACCCAGATCAGACTGCACACTTATGACTGACTAACCTTAGGGCTAGTGGCATGGCATAATATGAACTCGATCGTATGAACAGTAAAACAGTATGGCCCATTTAACAATGATTTAAGTAGAAAAACTGAAAAACGGATACACACACTCCCCAAACACAGACGGACATACGGACCTTTGTGACATGTGTTAGCCAAACCAGCATGTGCATCAATACAGTCTGATCACTCAGATCAGGGTCAACATTCATGAGCATTACTCAACAAAATGCACATGCTGACTCTTGGGTGGCCAGTTCAGACCAATATTATAATCCGGTTATTTGCACTGTCCGGACACACCTCCGTCCTTAAACAGGCTGTATAGGTCCTACTGTGCATGTACATGTATGACAAAAATAATAGGCCTATGTACATATGTTCCGCATTTGATGGGTCGGGATATTCAGCTATCGGGCATCGTCTACCCACAAAGTGCATCGAACATATGTAGGTGTCTCTGGTAACATTGTCAATGGTAAAATATTTTCGACCACAGTTCTCTACCCAGCGTTGACATTCTTCTCGATTTTGTGCAGGTTTTGGAAAGTTTAACCCGTTTCCAAATCCATCCAATTAAGTATTTGTCTCCACCGGGTTTCAGGGTTCGTGAATCGCCATAGCAGCAATGTTTTGTTGTCACCATTATGTTGCGAAATATTCCAGTGTAAAACCTTTACTGTATGCTCTATTTATCTACAGATTAAACTCCGCAATACACAAAGTTGTAGTCCGAATTCTGTGGCAGCTCGCGAGTGGGCGGAGCTACCGGAGCTACCGGTTACAGTGCCATCTAAAAGTAGACGCACGCTCCGTACAAATTGCCCCGGGACTAGAAGGCAAACCGCCTAACTTTAGTTTACCGAACTATTGTAGCTATTTTTAAAACGTTTATTTATAGCCAGTTTACCGAATTCTTGTAGTTAAAACGTTTATGTATAGCCAAATTGTGTTATTTCGCTATAGTTAACGTTTTAAACAGATAATGGCCAAAAATGAAAACTTATCCGATTGATGTAGTTTGGAAGTGATACAAAAAAATTCGCGTTTTTAGATTACCGAATATAGGAGAAAAGGGTGGTTACAAACTTTTTCACAAACCAATGGATAACCAATATATAGCCGATCTATAAATAGATCGGCTAATAATAAGGCTTGTTCTATGACGGCATTATCCAATAGAATGGAGCTTGAATCCGCCACTACGGCAAAGTTCACCAATTCACCATCATTTTTCAATGCAATCATCTTTGGGAGTGGGGGGGGGGGGGAATTTGATGGTGAGCATAGCAAATTGTCCATCTTGTCTGTTTCTCCCACCTGAAATAACAAGTCATATGTACTGTACATGTATGGATATGATATGACATACTGGACTCTAATTGGAGAACATCTACAAACTTTTCGACTTTTTGAAGTAAATGTAAACGGACGGACGTATGGAACCTCAAGAGCAATGCAATATGCCCCACTTGCTAACGCATAGGGGGTACAAAGACAACCCATTGCACTATTATTGAAGAGACATTTCAAATGGTGGTCATGGCATATACTACAGATGAGAATTAACAACTATTTTCCATTAATTAACAAAATAGCTCATCCAAAAATATTCAGTTATATACACTAATGTCAGGTGCCATACAATTACCAATGCACATGCTAAAGAAACACACCCCAGCAATGTCCAAAATTTAAGTCCCACAAAGTTTAAGGTCACCAAGTTGAAGGCCATGGGGATAGATATCAATGTGAGGAAGCTATTCATGAAGTTTGATAATGATCCGACTAACGGACCAAGAGATACAAACAATTTGGCTACGTCCACAATTTACGTCCCAAATTGTTGACGCCGACGGAATCGTGACTGCTGTCTCACTTTCCACTATCGTGTCTCAGAAAATAAATGGGCCGCCTAAAAGAAACTTTCTACATATGCGACAAGCATATCCCCAGATCAGGCTGCATCTGAGCAGTCTGATCAGGGTCTACGCTGTTCGCCATTCAGTTTCCGGCAAGCTATAAAGATGTAAACATCAGGATTATATTATAATTATTTTGTAAATGTGTGCATGAGAATCTGAATTTTATGAAATGTGAAAAGTAACTCTTGCAATCTACTCACGTACAGAACTACGGACGGTACGGGAGTACATTTCAAGTTAACGTTCGCAACTAATGAAACACATACCTTCTCCTTTAGAAAAGATGCCACCCAAAACTATGCTCAACTCTCTTCATCACAGGTGGGATTGTAATTGCATCATCATCATCAGTTCAACCATCATCTGAAAGGATTTTATTAAAATATAAATATGGACCAATCGACAACCTTATGACAGATGTGGGATGTATGAACATTGTTCTTGCCTATGATCAGGGTGGGTCTTTCAAGCAACCATCTCCCATGTACTAATCGTGTGAATATGCACTTTACTAAACTAGACATGCGTTAACAGTAATTTTTAGATATTTATCTGCAATATATAACAACTTAAATCACATACAATATTTAACTTTCTGATCATTCTAATGGTACCGGGAGGTAGGACGGAAACAAGAAACTGTGGCCTGTCGGCACATGAATACCGTGGGTGGCAGAATTCTTAATGTGTCGGGCTCACACACAGTCCAAACACTATATGCCTCCGGCTCAAACGAGACTGGGGGCATAAACATTAAAAAAGCACGGGAGGTGCGGATATATCCTACAAAAAAATGCATGGGCAGATCTAGAGGGGGGGGGGGGGGGTGGGGGAGGGGTTCCGTGGTTTCAACCACCCCCCCCCATTCAGCCAAGGAGTATACATTGATCACAGTTTACCACCAGTTGGAGTAAGAATTTAAATGCTACAAAACACAAGAAAGTGCATTTTAATAGCTCCAAAATAGGACAACCCCATAGTTGCGAACGGTAACTCTTGCAGCAATTACTCCCGTACCGTCCGTAGCTAGCTACATGGCCGACAAGGACACATATCAAAGGTACAAGTGCGATATTGCCCGAATGTATCCCCATGTCCCTGGAAGACACGACCGACAACGACACATATCAAAGGTACAAGTACGACACTGTCCGAATTTATACCCCATGACTCTGGAATACACGGCCGACAAGGACACATATCAAAGGTACAAGTACGATACTGTCCGAATGTATCCCCTATGATCATGGAATACACGACCAACAAAGACACATATCAAAGGTGCAAGTACGATACAGTCCGAATGTATCCCCTATGACCATGGAATACAGGCCGACAAAGGACACAAATCAAAGGTCAAGTGTATTACTGTCCGACAAGGACACAAATCAAAGGTACAAGTCGATACTGTCGGCCGACAAGGACACATATCAAAGGTACAAGTCGTACTCCGCCGACAAGACACAATCAAAGTACAACACGATACTATCCGAATGTAGCCCCATTACAATGGAATACATGCAGAAAATGACACATATCGAAGGTACAAGTACGATACGTCCAAATCCCCCATTACATGAATACACGGCCGACAAGGGACACATATCAAAGGTACAGGTACGACACATCCAATATGCCCATGACCTTGGAATACACGCCGTCAAGGACACATATTAAAGGTACAAAAGTACGATACTGTCCGAATGTACCCCTATGATCATGGAATACAAGACCAACAAAGATATCAAAGGTGCAGTACGTACAGTCCGAATATCCCTATGACCATGGATACACGGCCGACAAGGACATCAAAGGACAAGTGCATACTGTCCGACAAGACAAATCAAAGGTACAAGTCGATACTGTCCGGCCGACAAGGACATATCAAGGTAATGCGATACTGTCCGTCCGATGACACAAATCAAAGGACATGCAGATACTATCCAAAGTTGCCCATTACCATGGAATACACTGCGAGAATGACACTATCGAAAGGTACAATACGATACTGTCCGAATACCCCATTACAGGAAATACGGCCGACAAGACACATATCAAAGTACATACGACACATCCGAATATGCCCCATGACTGGAATACACCGACAAGGACACATATCAAAAGGTACAAGTGCGATACTGTCCGAATATATGCCCCATGACCGTGGAATGCACGGCCGACAAAGACACATATCAAAGGTACAAGTACGACACAGTCCGAATGTATGCCCGATGACCCTGGAATACACGGCCGACAATGACACATATCAAAGGTACAAGTACGATACTGTCCGAATGTATCCCCTATGACCATGGAATACACGGCCGACAAGGACACATATCAAAGGTACAAGTGCCATACTGTCCGGCCGACAAGGACACATATCAAAGGTACAAGCACGATACTATCCGAATGTATGCCCCATTACCATGGAATACACTGTAGAAAATGACACATATCGAAGGTACAAGTACGATACTGTGCGAATGTATGCCCCATTACCATGGAATACACGGCCGACAAGGACACATATCAAAGGTACAAGTGCGATACTGTCCGAATGTATGCACCATGAACCTGGAATACACGGCCGACAAGGACACATATCAAAGGTACAAGTACCATGCTGTCCGAATGTATGCCCCTTGACCCTGGAATACACGGCCGACAAGGACACATATCAATGGTACAAGTACGACACTGTCCGAATGTATGCCCCATAACTCTGGAATACATCGGCCGACAAGGATACATATCAAAGGTACAAGAGCGACATTGTCCGAATGTTTCCCCCATGACCCTGGAATACACGGCCGACAAGGACACATATCAAAGGTACAAATACGACACTGTCCGAATGTATGCCCCATGACCCTGGAATACACGACCGACAAGGACACATATCAAAGGTACAAGTACGATACTGTCCGAATGTATACCCCTTGACCCTGGAATACACGGCCGACAAGGACACATATCAAAGGTACAAGTGCGATACTGTCCGAATCTATGCCCTATGACTCTGGAATACACGGCGGACAAGGACACATATCAAAGGTACAAGTGCGATACTGTCCAAATGTATGCCCCATGACCCTGGAATACACTGCCGACAAGGACACATATGAAAGGTACAAGTACGACACCGTCCGAATGTATGCGGCATTACCCAGGAATACACGGCCGACAAGGACACATATCAAAGGTTCAAGTGATATACTGTCCGAATGTATGCCCCATGACCCTGGAATACACGGCCGACAAGGACATATATCAAAGGTACAAGTACGACACAGTCCGAATGTATTCGCCATTACCCAGGAATACACGGCCGACAAGGACACATATCAAAGATACAAGAGCTATACTGTCCAAAGTTATGCCACATGACGCTGGAATACACGGCCGACAAGGACACATATCAAAGGTACAAGTACGACACAGTCCGAATGTATGCGCCATTACCCAGGAATACACGGCCGACAAGGACACATATCAAAGGTACAGGTACGACACAGTCCGAATGTATGCCCCATGACCTTGGAATACACGGCCGACAAGGACACATATCAAAGGTACAAGTACGATACTGTCCGAATATATGCCCCATGACTCCTGAATACACGGCCGACAATGACACATATCAAAGGTACAAGAACGATACTGTCCGAATGTATGCCCCATGACCCTGGAATACACGGCCGACAAGGATACATATCAAAGGTACAGGTACGACACAGTCCGAATGTATCCCCCATGACCCTGGAATACACGGCCGACAAGGACACATATCAAAGGTACAAGTACGACACTGTCCGTATGAATGCCCCATTACCCTGGAATACACGGCCGACAAGGATACATATCAAGTGCCACATTGTCCGAATGCATCCACCATGACTCTGGAATACACGGCCGACAAGGACACATATCAAAGGTACAAGTACGATACTGTCCGAATGTATGCCCCATGACCCTGGAATACACGGCAGACAAGGACACATATCAAAGGTACAAGTGCGATACTGTCCGAATGTATGCCCCATGACCCTGGAATACTCGGCCGACAATGATACATATCAAAGGTACAAGTACGACACTGTCCGAATGTATGCCCCATGACTCCGGAATACACGGCCGACAAGGACACATATCAAAGGTACAAGTACGATACTGTCCGAATGTATGCCCTATGACCCTGGAATACACGGCCGACATGGACATACATCAAAGGTACAAGTACGATACTGTCCGAATGTATGCCCCTTGACCTTGGAATACACGGCCGACAAGGACACATATCAAAGGTACTAATACGATACTGTCCGAATGTATCCCCCATGACCCTGGAATACATGGCCGACAAGGACACATATCAAAGGTACAAGTACGACACAGTCCGAATGTATTCGCCATTACCCAGGAATACACGGCCGACAAGGACACATATCAAAGGTACAAGTGATATACTGTCCGAATGTATGCCCCATGACCCTGGAATACACGGCCGACAAGGACACATATCAAAGGTACCAGTACGATACTGTCCGAATGTATGCCCCATGACCCTGGAATACACGACCGACAAGGACACATATCGAAGGTACAAGTACGATACTGTCCGAATGTATGCCCCATGACTCCGGAATACACGGCCGACAAGGACACATATCAAAGGTACAAGTACGATACCGTCCGAATGTATGCCCCATGACCCTGGAATACACGGCCGACAAGGACACATATCAAAGGTACAAGTGCGACACTGTCCGTATGTATGCCCCATTACCCTGGAATACACGGCCGACAAGGATACACATCAAGTGCCACATTGTCCGAATGCATCCACCATGACTCTGGAATACACGGCCGACAAGGACACATATCAAAGGTACAAGTGCGATACTGTCCGAATGTATGCCCCATGACCCTGGAATACACGGCTGACAAGGACACATATCAAAGGTACAAGTGCGATACTGTCCGAATGTATGCCCCATGACCCTGGAATACACGGCCGACAAGTACACATATCAAAGGTACAAGTACCATACTGTCCGAATGTATGCCGCTTGACCCTGGAATACACGGCCGACAATGATACATATCCAAGGTACAAGTACGACACTGTCCGAATGTATGCCCCATGACCCTGGAATACACGGCCGACTTGGACATACATGTACATCAAAGATACAAGTACGATACTGTCCGAATGTATGCCCCTTGACCTTGGAATACACGGCCGACAAGGACACATATCAAAGGTACTATACGATACTGTCCGAATGAATCCCCCATGACCCTGGAATACATGGCCGACAAGGACACATATCAAAGGTACAAGTACGATACTGTCCGAATGTATGCCACATGACTCTGAAATACACGGCCGACAAGGACACATATCAAATGTACAAGTGCGACACTGACGGAATGTATGCCCCATCACTCTTGAATACACGGCCGACAAGGACACATATCAAAGGTACCATTGCGACATTGTCCGAATGTATGCCCCTTGACCCTGGAATACACGGCCGACAAGGACACATATCAAAGGTACAAGTACGACACTGTCCGAATGTATGCCCCATGACTCTGGAATACACGGCCGACAAGGACACATATCAAAGATACAAGTGCTATACTGTCCAAATGTATGCCCTATGACCATGGAATACACGGCCGACAAGGACACATATCAAAGGTACAAGTACGACACTGTCCGAATGTATGCCCCTTGACTCTGGAATACACGGCCGACAAGGACACATATCAAAGGTACAGGTACGACACAGTCCGAATGTATGCCCCATGACCTTGGAATACACGGCCGACAAGGACACATATCAAAGGTACAAGTGCGATACTGTCCGAATGTATGCCCTATGACTCTGGAATACACGGTCGACAAGGACACATATCAAAGGTACAAGTGCGATACTGTCCAAAGTATGCCCCATGACAATGGAATACACGGCCGACAAGGACACATATCAAAGGTACAAGTACGACACCGTCCGAATGTATGCGGCATTACCCAGGAATTCACGGCCGACAAGGACACATATCAAAGGTTCAAGTGATATACTGTCCGAATGTATGCCCCATGACCCTGGAATACACGGCCGACAAGGACACATATCAAAGGCACAAGTACGACACAGTCCGAATGTATTCGCCATTACCCAGGAATACACGGCCGACAAGGACACATATCAAAGGTACAAGTGACATACTGTCCGAATGTATGCCCCATGACCCTGGAATACACGACCGAGAAGGACACATATCAAAGGTACCAGTACGATACTGTCCGAATGTATGCCCCATGACTCCGGAATACACGGCCGACAAGGACACATATCAAAGGTACAAGTACGATACTGTCCGAATGTATGCCCCATGACCCTGGAATACACGGCCGACAAGGATACATATCAAAGGTACAGGTACGACACAGTCCGAATGTATCCCCATGACCCTGGAATACACGGCCGACAAGGACACATATCAAAGGTACAAGTGCGACACTGTCCGTATGTATGCCCCATTACCCTGGAATACACGGCCGACAAGGATACATATCAAGTGCTACATTGTCCGAATGCATCCACCATGACTCTGGAATACACGGCCGACAAGGACACATATCAAAGTTACAAGTACGATACTGTCCGAATGTATGCCCCATGACCCTGGAATACACGGCCGACAAGGACACATATCAAAGGTACAAGTGCGATACTGTCCGAATGTATGCACCATGACTCTGGAATACACGGCCGACAAGGACACATATCAAAGGTACAAGTGCGACACTGACCGAATGTATGCCCCATCACTCTAGAATACACGGCCGACAAGGACACATATCAAAGGTACAAGTGCGACATTGTCCGAATGTTTCCCCCATGACCCTGGAATACACGGCTGACAAGGACACATATCAAAGGTACAAGTGCGATACTGTCCGAATGTATGCCCCATGACCCTGGAATACACGGCCGACAAGTACACATATCAAAGGTACAAGTACCATACTGTCCGAATGTATGCCCCTTGACCCTGGAATACACGGCCGACAATGATACATATCAAAGGTACAAGTACGACACTGTCCGAATGTATGCCGTGCCCAGCGCATGTTGAACGGTCTGGGTTGGGTATTGATTCCGGAACTCAAGAATGATATAAACGATAATCATATTTGTGCACGATTTAAATATGGACAATTTCACACCACGAGATAATTACATATGTCATAATTGTTACAAAAATATGAATATTCTAGAATGTATAATTATATATACGGAAGTATTGATATTCCACCGTGACATTGCAGTTTTGCGCATTTGATTATAGATACCGGAGGTAATATCTCATCGGAAATTGTTTATTTCCGGCTATGAGAACATATGACATTTGTTATAGCTATGTATTTTATGAGTAGGTATAATACATTGGTTTACCATACGTTTGGCTCACGTTTGTATTTCTGTAATCTACTTAACGTGATAACGTGATAGTTAAACACAACATCTCGTCATAAAACACGTGATGTTGCCCACTAGTGAAATCGATCTTAGTACACGTTATCGCGTCTTGATCAGTTAGTATGTCGACTTAGCATGGGGCGAAAATTCCACTCGTCCGCTCGTATTGACGAGTGACATTTCCGATCGGACGAGTAGAAAATCCTTGTCGGTCGTCCGACAGGACGAGTGCCAATTTACAGCCTTGGCCAACAACAATAATCCGTCTGTCACATAATGCGCTTCGACTAGTATCAAAAGTAAAATTACCGAGTGTTCTGTGAATGCGTGTTTACATTTTTTAAAGCAAATGTCGTTTAACTTTTCTAAGGGAGGTAACTAACAGTTTTAACTGAGTCCCTGTCTATTCTAACGGATACGTCGATGTTGGGACCGTTATGGTACTTGGCCGACAACGGGTTTTGGGGTTCATATTTATTATAAACATATGTAGAGAGAATAATAAATAAACGTATATTTTGTGTTCACTATTATTACGGACGTGATTCAGTAGAATGTGCGGACTATTGTACGAAAATCTTGTCTGAAACTTCCGTTTGGTAACGAGTTTACCATGGGGCGAGTTAATTTTTTTTAGTTGTCGTGTCGTAATAAATGTAAACCCCACATTGTCGGATTCGGGGTTATATTTGACGGTATTCGTGTGTTTCCGTACGAGTATGAAATATTCCGAAAGTTGCCGAATATTATTGTAAGTAATTAAACGAAGATATATATTATCAGACATATATTTTTTCCAACAAATACTTCCATCCAGTTAGTCGAATATTATAAGATTATAATATTATATGCCTATTCACGCTGAAGCAGTATTATTTCAATGTCGCCCTAGAGGGATGTCCCAATTGATTCATAGCCGGGGCAACATCGTCCTGCTTTTCGACCTCCAATGATCCTATCATCGCGGCGCTTGACGAGAGCATTTCATGATCATAACATAACTTTGAAGATTTGCATTTCGATTTTGAAATAATTGTGACTCACAGTTTTTTTTGCGGGCGGCTTTGATTAAAAACAAGAACTCGCATTTTGCAGGACTGGTGATACTTTGCGCAGGACGAGTGGAAATGTTTGGGCACTCGTCCTGCGGGACGAGTGAGAAAATCAGAAATTTTCGTCCCCTGCTTAGTAACTCATCACGATAATATTTTAATGTGTTAAGTCGCCATGTTGTCTTCATTTGATGAGAACAACATGTAGAAATTACATTAAGACATACACACCATAGTAACTCATGGACAGTATTACGTTTTTAACGAGATTTCTCATTAGTTATCCATCCAATGTATCTCATCCTGATCACGTAGTAAGTCCTCTTGCCATAATAGTTATGTAATTAAGACGACTTATACGGTGTATTACGACGACTTAGCTACCCCGTTATCACGTAACGTAGATGTCAGAAAGGGGCCACCATTGTGTTCTGTATCTGGGTTACAGGAAGGCGATAATCCGAATCGAGTGTATGGAAGGCGCTCATTTCGATGTCTTCATGTCAGAGGGCGAGACGGGAGATAAACGATACTATTTATTATGTGAGTAAACGTTCGAGTTTTCGTTCTTGTGTGATTTGCTGAGTTGGTTTTTGTGATTTTGCAGAGTTACGAAAATTACTCTACGATGTACACCGACGTCTATAACAAATTCATTCAGTGCCATTGGTGAGACGGATGAAAACGACACGACAATACTCTACGTGAGTATAATGTGGATGTGACTGGAGAAATACCGTAGACTAACGGTACTCTAATATTGCCAATACATGTACACAAAGTCATGTACTTGTCAATTTCTTTATTTCAAAATTACACGTACATTGTACGTGTACTTGGCCAGTGTATTTTAAATCAAGCAGCCTGTTTGACTTAGCCTTAATTGTGCTACAACTCAGGCTCAGTCAATCAAGCTGCTTGATTGCGAGTTGGCATTGACAATAGATGTTCGGAAACGTTGATAATATGGGCAAGATACACGCAGGCGTAATTTCGAAATAAAGAAATTGACAAGTACATGACTTTGTGTACCTGTATTGGCAATATTAGAGTACAAGAAGGACTGCTGTTTTAAAATGGGTTTTATGGGTTTTGCGACCAGTGTAGATCCAGCTCAGCCCGTGCATTCGTACAGTCTGATCCTGATCTGCACTGTTCACTATTCCATCAATCAAACACCTGTCCTTCTTGTAACACGCACTATGTGTCGTTTTCAGGCTACATGCGTATGCTATTTGATCAGGAGCTAGATTGGTCACACGTCTAATAAGCCCCATTTGTCGACGATAATGACGATAATGGCTTATTGAGTTCTTGTCCAGCTAGCACCGCCACATTGATGGCTTTGTTACATACCTCAGAAATGTTCTCGATCACTGATCAGACTACACTGATGTGCAGCTGATATTACGAAATGCTTGTAGTACATGTACTCAATGCATTTTGCGGGACACATTTCTACGCATTTTTGTTACAGGAAATGGTATTGACCAGCAAGCACGCATGTGCACAGTCATCGTCGTCTTCGTCGTTGCTGAGCGGAGGAACTATTTTTCTCATTGTGTGCATATTACAGATCTATGTAAACAATATTAAATGAACTGGACATGATCTATTTGTGTTGAAGACATATTTATAGGTTATTTGATTTGTATGTGGTTATATACATGAGTTCCCTAGTGTGCAATATCATAATTTAAAGTTGCACAAATCTGGTAATAAAACAGAGCAATATAGGTCAGTTCAGCATTATCATCCTTATGAAAATGAATTGCACTATTATCAATTGAATTACAAAGTTATTCACACAAATAACATTAATAACATGTCAGTTGCTATAGGTGTATACTATGATCAGACTGCGCGGATGGAGACCTTATATGCGTATATGCTGTTTTCTAATATATTTTTAAAATGTGTACGTGTATGAGTCTGATCGTGGCTTACACTGCTCATTAATAATTATGTAGCCTGCACTATAGTTATGCGGAAAAACAACCACACAGTCGTAACAATTAGCTAAATCGCGTAAATAATTACAGATGACCGATGTACTCGTTATATATATTCTCAGACTGGCGAACATTTTTTTAACTTAATATTTCGGGCAATATACATGTAGCCTAATGCAAAACAGCGATTGAAACCAGTGTATACCCAGATCAAGCTGCACACCCTGGTTGTACAAATATAGTTCAAGGAGGTTTAGTTTGCAGTAAATGTTTCGCGATAATTCTGCTTAATTCCCTGCAAATAAAATCAACACATTTTAATTTATTGACAATTTTATAATTTGTGACACTTTCACCAATATTAGTTTCGATACTCGGTATAAATCCCTTAATATTGCCCTGAACTCAAGAGAAAACATGCAACGATACAAATATTTACAACCAGCATAAGTAATTTTGTAAACTAACGTAGTCTGACCAACACTTATAATTCCCGCGTACAAGTTGCAATTATCGAGATAATCAAATGAGACAAAGTCTATACTGAAATTACAAATCAGTAGAAAATGTTTGTCGCACTGCAAAATTAAGAGAATTTAACTTTGAACAAATCTGGTAATAAAACTTTACAGGATAGCTTAGCATTATCATCTTTATGAATATGAATTGTCATATTATCAACTTTGTTCACACATAATTTTACCGACAACACGGTCATGTCTCGGATTACATATAAGCTTCTAGAGTGACCGTAAGCAGGTGCCCGTTTCAACGAATATCATAGAAATTGCCGAAGATTTCCGTGATACGCTAATTGGAAGATGAAAACAGATGGTGTCATTATTATTATCCAAAAAGGACCAAAATAATAGTAACTTAGAAACATAATTTCTATATCAATATATAGAAAAATGAATGAGCTAATTTAAAAATACCTGTGCTTTTTTTGTAACTATTCTTGTAAAAAGAGATTTTGCAATTTTCCCAACCAAAATAGAGAAGAAAACTCACAATTTGCTATATAAATTATATAAAAACTACCGACTATGTTTAAAGCTAAAAAGGACCAAAGTGTTTTTATTTTAAAAACACGATCG
The DNA here is from genome assembly GCA_029237695.1 of Conchocele bisecta. Taxonomy (NCBI): domain Eukaryota; kingdom Metazoa; phylum Mollusca; class Bivalvia; order Lucinida; family Thyasiridae; genus Conchocele; species Conchocele bisecta. The sequence continues at coordinate 17,857,277 of CM055281.1, read as the reverse complement.
AACATCATCATAAAGTACAATAATTGAAGTTTAAAATGTGACCTGTGATTTTTCAATCGGTTGTGTAGTTTAAAAGTTACGTAAGAAAAGGTAATAGTCTTCTATATAATTCCATATAAAAATCGCCGCTACTGATGGAGACTTTCTACAGGTAAGGTGGCCGCGAATGTTGGATATGTTTTGACCTAAAATAGGTGGGTTGGGTAACTTTGTAAACTATTAAATATACACAACTGAGGCGCTTACTGCATATTTTTATTGCGAAGCGCGTTTTGTACTTCATTTGCGAGTATTTTTCACTATTTGTCGCAAGAGCCTCCTTAAATGATTGCAAGAGGCGATGATTTTTATAAGTCACACACCGCCGTCAAAAAGGCGATACATTTCGGTTATTTTCAACCGTCCCGTGATGCCTGAAGTGATTCCACTTTTTTAATAATACCTGATACACATATAATATTTTGTTGATTAATTTGTCTCCGTAATACCCTACAGCTACTCAGTGACGATTGCCACTTCACGGTCACGTGCTTTTGTTTTGAGAAAATTCACAATCATACCGCGGTCACGTGCTGTGAGTTTGACACCTTTGGCACAGTTGACACGTTCTCTTGATAAGTACACATACTCAATCTCAACTGATATATTTGCATAAATATGTGCACAAAGAATTTTTCGTCATTCTGAACATTCGTGTTCTCCGAAAAATACGAAGACAATGTCAGATTCCTGTGAGTCCTTTGTCGGCCTTGACCGCGAGGCGAAGGTCGAGAGTGTCAAAGATACATAGCGGCGTCTACGTCAAGCGTGTGAACAGATCATCCTTCTCAACGACGAGATCCGGGGTCTCACGACTCGTTACAACCGGGCGAAGGCCGACGGCTACCGCAGCTTCCGGTACAACCTGCAAGTCCGACTGGCCGTAGTGGAGGGGACGCGCAACTTGTTCTACGAGTACGCCCGGGACCGAGCCGAGGACGTCGCCGACTTGCGCAAAGAACTCTACAACCAGAATGTCTCGATAGTCACCGACTCGGAGGACTTGGACGAGTGTTGTCGACGTTTTAGATATTCGTCACAATCGGGTCACGGATACCAACGGCCCTTTTTAGGGCCTGCAAACATTTCGGAAAGAATACTTTCTAAATAGCACGCGTCTAGAAACTGACATTAAATATTTTAATATGTTTCATCCCTTTCTTCTAAGCATATCTGAGGCCAGTGCCTTTAAATTATAGTTAATAATAAATATGTTTCTTGAACAAGCCACACTGTATCAAGATGCCACGTTTTGAAATTGATAGTATCCAGGGTAATGGATCATGTGGCTGATGAGCCGGCTCATCTGGATCTGCCCTGTTTGCATAAACCGCAAAAGCGGGCTTTCGGGTTCAATGGGTTAAAGCGTACAAAGACCTGACATACATGTACGTAGACTTGAATCAGTTGCCGTTTAAATGCTGTTTGATAGCGATACGTGTCACATGAGAGCAATATATGATAACTCGGTCACAATGTTCACTTAGTGTGCACTGCAACTAATAAGCATGCTAGCGGTGAAAATAACATCCAACAAATTATGAGTATGTTTCTCTCTGTACATATGTCTTGGAATTTCATTAGAATTGCGTCCTCTGGACGCAATTCTAATGAAATTCCGAGACATATTGATGATATTTATAGGGAGAAATACAATGAATTGTCGTCTGCTATTTTTGAACTATTTATAACCCACGCATTTCCCAGAATGCAAAGAGTTAATATATGCCTTTCAGTCACACAGGATAAAATTCCAATATTTACAAATGCTGTTGATCTAGATGAGCCGAATGATGGTGAGAGTGAGAGTCGTAATTCTAGTGTTGAATGTACAGCGCCCACTCCCTCCCACTTAACACCGGCCTCGCAACTGGCAGGTCGCAGGTTCGAGCCTCCGCTCGGACAGATGTGGATGTTTGGTGAGCCGCCAGTTAGTTAAATGTAATGGTAAAAATAAAGCAGGTTTTTGTAAGCCCCAGGTTTCTGTAACCCCGGTTAAAAAAACGGGGGGTTTACAAAAACCGGCTCTACCGTACCAATTGCCTTCCTGCATGGTGCCTTGGATAGGACGTGGGACGTACTGATTGGTAGATAGACTGTCTCATAAGTCACATACGACCAGTCCTATCAACAGGGGTGACACTATTATAAACAAACTTTACTATTACAGGTACAATCCCGTATGTATGTGACATTACTGCTGAATGGACATACAATTCCAACCAATCCATTAAATAAAACTGTATTTCGGGAGGAAGCCTGAGCACCCGGAGGGAACCCACTTGTTCGATCCGGTCCGGCGATCACCGTACCATCCCACATGCCCCGGTCGGGATTCGAACCCCGGCCGTATTAGTGCGAAGCGCGCTCGGTACTATCAAGTGCACTAACCGGACAACCAAACACATTGCTATCCAGATTTGCTAATCATGATCCATACTGGTCAAACACGGAGCTTGGCCAACTAGTCAGTCAGAATCCCACGTGGATGTGCAACTGACCTCTGACCTGTTATGGACACTGTATGTGTAGAATGCAGCTATACATATGCCAGGTATATACTATAGGAATTAATGGCCTTTTTTGTGGAATTTATCGGGGTATGAACTTGGAAAAGTCGCGGGAATACTGACGAAGGTCGGAAGGCCTCGTCCAGTATTCCCGCGACTTTTCCAAGTTTATATCCCCGATAAATTCCACAAAAATGCCATTCATTCCTTATAATTCCAGCATTTGAAATAAATTCATCAATAAAATGTGTTTATTTTGACAGACGGCAGCACTGACAGCACACCTGTAGAAAGTAGTGGGAATTTACTGGGATATAAATTTTGGACAGATACTTGCTACGGGTCAATCAAATGTTAGGGAATTGTGTAAATATTTTTGTGCTGGAATTCCGAGGGAGTATTCCTTCCAAAATATATTATTAATAAAAGAGCAGAAGAAAAAAACAATAGACCACTTCTCGTTTCAGTTCATCAATACATTAATGCTTTTTTAGTAAGTGTGTAGATGTCTAATTCCCGTCTCCATGTACGTTAACATTATTCTATTTTCACCCGGAATGGTATGTGGCTTAGGGGTAGACTACAGGACTCAAAACCTACCATAGGCCATGGAAATTACTTTCGTAGTATGTCCACCCCACTTGTCTGTCGAATGAGACTTTAAACGCTGGTCTCGTCCTTATATGACATTAGCTGTTGTTGGGACGCTCAACTCAATTAATTTCATTTCTTTTTCAGGTGCACACTGATGTATGTTGTATGTATCTAATCTGGAATATATATGTGATGGGCACGTGGTTGAGATAGCAGGAGGGGCATTCACAAAGTCATCTCATATCGGGATGATACATTCTTACATATATACATGTATGCAAGTAATAATAAAGAGCACGGTTCGTCCGCATGTACGAGGGGATAATCCGCAAGCTTGAGCTTGAGCTCGCGGATTATCGATCGTACATGCGGACAACCGTGCTACAGTCGAACCTCCCAGAACGGCCACCTCTCTACAACAACACCCTCTCTATAACAGCCACTATTTTATGTCCCAAATGGATGATTTCCTCTGTATCTAACCATTATACTGCTGAGCACGAAAATTGGCGTCTGCTGTTGCTTTTGTCTTATTATCAATACAAACATGTTTTGACAGCATTTTAGAATCATTTCCATTGGAAATGATTCTAAAATGTTGTCAAAGCATGTTATTGATGAGAATTATCGAAACAAATAAATAAACAGCGGACGACAACATTTAGTTCAGCATTAACCTCCCTACAACAGCCACCTCTCTACAACAGCCAGTTTTGTGTCTTCCCACGGGTTGCTGTTGTAGAGAGGTTGCACTGTACAGGGGCGGATCCAGGATTTAGATCTAGATGGGGCGTGCATTCTCAATTGTAAATGAAACATGCATTGTCGTCAACATTCCTAGTTGCGAAAAGTATCTCTTGAAATATACCCCCGTACCGCCTGTAGTAGATTGAAAGAGTTAGTGTTCGCAACTGCAACTTTCCAAAATGCAAACATTTTTATTCATTTTTGTCCCATTTCTCATCAAAAGTATCTGTTGTTGCCACTCAATTGAATCGTCTCGACCACCGCGTAATTTCGATCATAATTAACTGCAGAAATTAATACTGGACATAGTGAGTATGTGGAAAATTGTTAATGAATTGAAAATTATTAAAAATAAAAACCAGCAATATTTGCGATTAATGTAGGAGTATTAATTAATAAAATAAGTGACGAGATATTGGTTACTATCGAATTTAGGCCTATCCAACGACTTACAGCCAATGTCGTAACCATCGTTTTTTTTAATCTTCACTCGAAATATCGACAGAATTCTTAAATTATCGGAAATTTCCTTCCACAATTTGTTTCTACCAAGTGCTGTGTCTGCTAACCAAAATTCCGACTTAACGATCGATTAACGATGTTCAGCAGGACAGCGTGTGCGATTGTTGTTGTCCTGGTTGTGTGTTTGGGCTCCGCCCTCGCCCAGCAGGGCAAATGTACCCAGGTGGACGACTGTAAATGTGTCTATGACGACGGCCTCATTGTGGACCTGCACCCGCTCGCACGCACGGACGGACAGCCAGCGTAAGTACACAACCACCTGCGTTAATCTTGCCAATGTCATCACCGTTTATATTGGCAAGACAAATATTGGCAATGTCAACTCGCAATCAAGCAATTTGATTGTCTGAGCCTGAGCTGTAGCACAGCTCAGGCTCAGGCAATCAAGCTGCTTGATTTCAAACACAGTAGTGAATTACACGTATTTTGAAATACAGAGATTGACAAATGTTGGCAAAATTGGCGCAGGCCATAATGTATTTTCAGAATACGAATCGAGTTTGAGACCGGGAATCCAGAACTATTTTCGCTCACAGTTGATTGGTTGAATGATACGGAGCCCCGCAGGATAATTGGATTTTATCTTTTATTAATACGTCCCCACGAAATAACAATTCGTTCACTCAACTTAACAATTCGTTCCCACGATATAACAATTCGTTCACTCGAACTAACAATTCGTTCCCACGAAATGACAAGTCGTTCCCTCAGTTTAACAATCCCACGAATTACCAATTCGTTCCTTCGAATTAACAATTCGTTCTCACGAATTATTTTGGCGCCCAGCTGCGCGCGCAACACATTTGAACGCGCGCAGTTGGGCGCCAAAACAATTATTGGGTGTCAGGTTTAGAGAGGTTCAACTGTAGTTAGATCCGACCATGGCCAAGCTCCCCTGGGGCCCGTTTCACTGAACTTCGTACGACTAAAATGTTCGTAAGTGTAAATTTAGAATCGTCCGGAAATTTAATTGATGGATTACCACATTTATTGAGCATAGGCTGCATATGCAGCCTATGCTGGCTGTGTGAAGTTAGCACTGCAATCGCAGATCGACAATCAACATTCAAATCGAATGTCGAGCTGAATGTAGAGCTGTAAAGTTAGGATATGTAGAAAACTTGAATGAACAGCTGGCTAGTTCCAATGCGCTGCTGGCTCTGCAATGGACATTTGTACTTTACAAAGTGAATGTACAGCTGGCTAGTGCCAATGTACAGCTGGCTCTGCAATCGACATTCAAACTTGTATTGTCAGTTCAATCTGAATGTAGAGCTGTGTACTACCAATGTACAGCTGGCTCTGCAATCGACATTCAAACTCATATTGTCACTTCAATCTGAATGTACAGCTGGGTACTTCCAATGTACAGCTGGCTCTACAATCGACATTCAAACATGTATTTTCGGTTGAATCTGAATGTAGAGCTGGGTACTTCCAATGTACAGCTGGCTCTGCAATCGACATTGAAACATGTATTTTCCGTTCAATTTGAATGTAGATCTGGGTATTCCCAATGTACAGCTGGCTCTGCAATCGACATTCAAACATGTATATCTTCGGTTGAATCTGAATGTAGAGCTGGGTATTCCCAATGTACAGCTGGCTCTGCAATCGACATTCAAACTCGCATTTTCTGTTCAATCTGAATGTAGAGCTGGGTACTTCCAATGTACAGCTGGCTGTGCAATCGACATTCAAACTTATATTGTCAGTTCAATCTGAATGTAGAGCTGGATACTTCCAATGTACAGCTGGCTCTGCAATCGACATTCAAAATCGTATTGTCAGTTCAATCTGAATGTACAGCTGGGTACTTCCAATGTACAGCTGGCTCTACAATCGACATTCAAACATTAATTTTCCGTTGAATGTGAATTGTAGAGCTGTGGGTACTTCCAATGTACAGCTGGCTCTGCAATCGACATTCAAACATGTATTTTTCGTTGATTCTGAATGTAGAGCTGGGTACTTCCAATGTACAGCTGGCTCTGCAATCGACATGGAAACATGTATTGTCCGTTCAATTTGAATGCAGAGCTGGGTATTCCCAAATGTACAGCTGGCTCTGCAATCAACATTCAAACATGTATCTTCGGTTGAATCTGAATGTAGAGCTGGGTATTCCCAATGTACAGCTGGCTCTGCAATCGACATTCAAACTCGCATTTTCTTTTCAATCTGAATGTAGAGCTGGGTACTTCCAATGTACAGCTGGCTCTGCAATCGACATTCAAACATATATAGTCAGTTCAATCTGAATGCAGAGTGGGTACTTCCAATGTACAGCTGGCTCTGCAATCGACATTCAAACTCGTATTTGTCAGTTCAACCTGAATGTAGAGCTGGGTACTTCCAATGTACAGCTGGCTCTACAATCGACAATCAAACATTTATTTTCGGTTGAATGTGAATGTAGAGCTGGATACTTCCAATGTACAGCTGGCTCTGCAATCGACATTCAAACTCGCATTTTCTGTTCAATCTGAATGTAGAGCTGGGCACTTCCAATGTACAGCTGGCTCTGCAATCGACATTCAAACTTGTGTTGTCAGTTTAATATGAATTTAGAGCTGGGTACTTCAAATGTACAGCTGGCTCTGCAATCGACATTCAAACTCGTATTGTCAGTTCAATCTGAATGTACAGCTGGGTACTTCCAATGTGCAGCTGGCTCTTCAATCGACATTCAAACATGTATTTTCCGTTGATTCTGAATGTAGAGCTGGGTGCTTCCAATGTACAGCTGGCTATGCAATCGACATTCGAAACATCAAACTCGCATTTTCTGTTCAATATGAATGTAGAGCTGGGTACTTCCAATGTACAGCTGGCTCTGCAATCGACATTCAAACTCGTATTGTCAGTTCAATCTGAATGTACAGCTGGGTACTTCCAATGTACAGCTGGCTCTACAATCGACATTCAAACATTAATTTTGCGTTGAATGTGAATGTAGAGCTGGGTACTTCCAATGTACAGCTGGCTCTGCAATCGACATTCAAACATGTATTTTCCGTTGATTCTGAATGTAGAGCTGGGTACTTCCAATGTACAGCTGGCTCTGCAATCGACATTCACACATATATTGTCGGTTCAATCTGAATGTAGAGCTGGGCATTCCCAATGTAGAGCTGGCTCTGCAATCGACATTCAAACATGAATTTCTGTTGAATCTGAATGTAGAGCTGGGTATTTCCAATGTACAGCTGGCTCTGCAATCGACAATTTATATATTTTCCGTTGATTCTGAATGTTGAGCTGGGTATTTCCAATGTACAGCTGGCTCTGCAATCGACATTCAAACTCGCATTTTCTGTTCAATCTGAATTTACAGCTGGGTACTTCCAATGTACAGCTGGCTCTGCAATCGACATTCAAACTCGTATTGTCAGTTCAATCTGAATGTAGACCTGGGTACTTCCAATGTACATCTGGCTCTACAATCGACATTCAAACATTTATTTTCTGTTGAATTTGAATGTAGAGCTGGTACTTCCAATGTACACTGCTCTACAATCGACATTCAAACATGTATTTTCCGTCGATTCTGAATGTACAGCTGAGTATTTTCAATGTAGAGTATTTTCAATGTACAGCTGGCTCTGCAATCGACATTCAAACATGCATTTTCTGTTCAATATGAATGTAGAGCTGGGTACTTCAATGTACAGCTGGCTCTGCAATCGACATTAAAACTTGTATTGTCCGTTCAATCTGAATGTAGAGCTGGGTACTTCCAATGTACAGCTCTGGCTCTGCAATCGACATTCAAACTCGTATTGTCAGTTCAATCTGAATGTACAGCTGGGTACTTCCAATGTACAGCTGGCTCTACAATCGACATTCAAACATTAATTTTCCGTTGAATGTGAATGTAGAGCTGGGTACTTCCAATGTACAGCTGGCTCTGCAATCGACATTCAAACTCGCATTTTATGTTAAATATGAAATGTAGAGCTGGGACTATTCCAATGTACAGTTGGCTCTGCAATCGACATTCAAAACTCGTATTGTCAGTTCAATCTGAAAGTAGAGCTGGGTACTTCCAATGTACAGCTGGCTGTGCAATCGACATTCAAACTCGCATTTTCTGTTCAATCTGAATGTAGAGCTGGGTACTTCGAATGTACAGCTGGCTGTGCAATCGACAATCAAACTCGTATTTTCTGTTGAATCTGAATGTAGAGCTGGGCACTTCGAATGTACAGCTGGCTGTGTAATCGACATTTGAACTAGTATTTTCTGTTCAATATGAATGTAGAGCTGGGTACTTTGAATGTATAGTTGGCTCTGCAATCGACATTCAAAAATCACATTTTATGCTGAATATGAATGTAGTGCTGGATAGTTCCTATGTACAGCTGGCTCTGCAATCGACATTCACACATGTATTTTCGAGTGAATCTGAATGTACAGCTGGCTACTTCGAATGTACAGCTGGCTGTGCAATCGACATTTAAACTCGTATTTTCTTTTCAATCTGAATGTAGAGCTGGGTACTTCGAATGTACAGCTGGCTCTGCAATCGACATCCAAACTCGCATTTTCTGTTCAATCTGAATGTAGAGCTGGTTACTTCGAATGTACAGTTGGCTGTGTAGTCGACATTTAAACAGGTGTGTTTGAATACAGTGCTGGGTAGTTTGAATACCGAGCTGGGTCTGAGATCGTTATTCAGTACTATGTTTTCTGTATATTCTGAATACAGAGCTGGCACGTATGAATAACGAGCTGGCTCTGAGATCGTTATTCAGCTCTCGCGTGCCCTTTTTGCGGCAAAATGAACTGACTTTTAGAGATAAAGCAGCATAAGTTGTTTAAAAGTCGTTTTTCAAAGTCGCGTCCAAGGCTATGTCGGTCCCAATCACCTGTGAAGCATCGGTGAAAAAATCATGCAAATCCGATAAAGAAAGTGGCATTCCATTGTTTTGGTCGATAACTTCGTAAATAATAGGCCGATTTGCATGCGGTTTTCGGTATTCTGAATATTTATTTTGGCAACGTTTGAATATAGAGCTAGGTAGTTTGAATAACGAGCTGGCTCTGAGATCGTTATTCAGAAAATTGTTTTAGTATAAGCCGAATACAGAGCTGGATAGTATAAATAACGAGCTGGCTCTGAGATCGTTATTGAGCTCTCGCGTGCCCTTTTTGCGGCAAAATGAACTGCCATTTTACAAATAAAGCAGCATAAGTTGTTTAATTTAAAAGTCGTTTTTCAAAGTCGCGTCCAATGCTATGTCGGTCCCAGTCACCTGTGAAGCATCGGTGAAAAAATCATGCAAATCCGATAAAGAAAGTGGCATTCCATTTTTTGGCGATAACTTCGTAATTAATAGGCCGATTTGCATGCGGTTTTCGGTATTCTGAATATTTATTTTGGCAACGTTTGAATATAGAGCTGGGTAGTTTGAATAACGAGCTGGCTCTGAGATCGTTATTCAGAAAATTGTTTTAGTATAAGCCGAATACAGAGCTGGATAGTTTGAATAACAACTGGCTGTGCTATCTTTATTCAGATTTGCTTTGGTAGTATTTGAATACTGAGACGGTAAGTTCGAATAACGAGCTGGCTGTGAGATTGTATTTTCGCAACATTAGTTACAGTGCTGGGTAGTTTGAATAACGAGCTGGGTCTGAGATCATTATTCAGTACTATGTTTTCTGTATATTCTGAATATTCTGTAATCAAATGTTGCGAAAATACAATCTCACAGCCAGCTCGTTATTCAAACTTACCAGCTCTGTATTCAAATACTGCCAAAGCAAATCTGAATAACCGTATATCACAGCCAGCTCGTTATTCAAACTATCCAGCTCTGTATTCGGCTTATACTAAAACAATTTTCTGAATAACGATCTCAGAGCCAGCTCGTTATTCAAACTACCCAGCTCTATATTCAAACGTTGCCAAAATAAATATTCAGAATACCGAAAACCGCATGCAAATCGGCCTATTAATTACGAAGTTATCGCCAAAAAAATGGAATGCCACTTTCTTTATCGGATTTGCATGATTTTTTTCACCGATGCTTCACAGGTGACTGGGACCGACATAGCATTGGACGCGACTTTGAAAAACGACTTTTAAACAACTTAGGCTGCTTTATCTGTAAAAGGCAGTTCATTTTGCCGTAAAAAGGGCACGCGAGAGCTAAATAACGATCTCAGAGCCAGCTCGTTATTCATACGTGCCAGCTCTGTATTCGGCTTATACTAAAACAATTTTCTGAATAACGATCTCAGAGCCAGCTCGTTATTCAAACTACCCAGCTCTATATTCAAACGTTGCCAAAATAAATATTCAGAATACCGAAAACTGCATGCAAATCGGCCATTAATTACGAAGTTATCGCCAAAAAAATGGAATGCCACTTTCTTTATCGGATTTGCATGATTTTTTCACAGATGCTTCACAGGTGACTGGGACCGACATAGTCTTGGACGCGACTTTGAAAAAACGACTTTTAAACAACTTATGCTGCTTTATCTCTAAAAGGCAGTTCATTTTGCCGCAAAAAGGGCACGCGAGAGCTGAATAACGATCTCAGAGCCAGCTCGTTATTCATACGTGCCAGCTCTGTATTCAGAATATACAGAAAACATAGTACTGAATAACGATCTCAGACCCAGCTCGGTATTCAAACTACCCAGCACTGTATTCAAACACACCTGTTTAAATGTCGACTACACAGCCAACTGTACATTCGAAGTAACCAGCTCTACATTCAGATTGATCAGAAAATGCGAGTTTGGATGTCGATTGCAGAGCCAGCTGTACATTCGAAGTACCCAGCTCTACATTCAGATTGAAAAGAAAATACGAGTTTGAATGTCGATTGCAGAGCCAGCTGTACATTGGCAGTACCCAGCTCTACATTCATATTGAACAGAAAATGCGAGCTTGAATGTCGATTGCAGAGCCAGCTGTACATTGGAAATACCCAGCTCTACATTCAGAATCGACGGAAAATACATGTTTGAATGTCGATTGCAGAGCCAGCTGTACATTGGAAGTACCCAGCTCTACATTCATATTGAACAGAAAATGCGAGTTTGAATGTCGATTGCATAGCCAGCTGTACATTGGAAGCACCCAACTCTACATTCAGAATCAACGGAAAATACATGTTTGAATGTCGATTGCAGAGCCAGCTGTACATTGGATGTACCCAGCTCTACATTCATATTAAACTGACAACACAAGTTTGAATGTCGATTGCAGAGCCAGCTGTACATTGGAAGTACCCAGCTCTACATTCAGATTGAACAGAAAATGCGAGTTTGAATGTCGATTGCAGAGCCAGCTGTACATTGGAAGTACCAGCTCTACATTCACATTGAACCGAAAATAAATGTTTGATTGTCGATTGTAGAGCCAGACTGTACATTGGAAGTACCCAGCTCTACATTCAGATTGAACTGACAATATAACTTTGAATGTCGATTGCAGAGCCAGCTGTACATTGGAAGTACCCAGCTCTACATTCAGATTGAAAATAAAATGCGAGTTTGAATGTCGATTGCAGAGCCAGCTGTACATTTGGGAATACCCAGCTCGACATTCAAATTGAACGGACAATACATGTTTCAATGTCGATTGCAGAGCCAGCTGTACAGTGGAAGTACCCAACTCTACATTCACATTCAACCGAAAATAAATGTTTGAATGTCGATTGTAGAGCCAGCTGTACATTGGAAGTACCGAGCTGTGCATTCAGATTGAACTGACATTACAAGTTCGAATGTCGATTGCAGACCCAGCTGTACATTGGAAGTACCCAGCTCTACATTCATATTGAACAGAAAATGCGAGTTGGAATGTCGATTGCAGAGCCAGCTGTACATTGGAAATACCCAGCTCTACATTCAGAATCAACGGAAAATACATGTTTGAATGTCGATTGCAGAGCCAGCTGTACATTGGAAGTACCAGCTCTACATTCACATTCAACCGAAAATTAATGTTTGAATGTCGATTGTAGAGCCAGCTGTACATTGGAAGTACCCAGCTGTACATTCAGATTGAACTGACAATACGATTTTGAATGTCGATTGCAGAGCCAGCTGTACATTGGAAGTATCCAGCTCTACATTCAGATTGAACTGCAATTATAAGTTTGAATGTCGATTGCAGAGCCAGCTGTACATTGGAAGTACCCAGCTCTACATTCAGATTGAACAGAAAATTCGAGTTTGAATGTCGATTGCAGAGCCAGCTGTACATTGGGAATACCCAGCTCTACATTCAGATTCAATCGAAGATATACATGTTTGAATGTCGATTGCAGAGCCAGCTGTACATTGGGAATACCCAGCTCTACGTTCACATTGAACGGAAAATACATGTTTCAATGTCGATTGCAGAGCCAGCTGTACATTGGAAGTACCCAGCTCTACATTCATATTGAACTGACAATACGAGTTTGAATGTCGATTGCTGAGCCAGCTGTACATTGGTAGTACACAGCTCTTACATTCAGATTGAATGACAATACAAGTTTGAATGTCGATTGCAGAGCCAGCTGTACATTGGCACTAGCCAGCTGTACATTCACTTTGTAAAGTACAAATGTCCATTGCAGAGCCAGCAGCGCATTGGAACTAGCCAGCTGTTCATTCAAGTTTTCTACATATCCTAACTTTACAGCTCTACATTCAGGTCGACATTCGATTTGAATGTTGATTGTCGATCTGCGATTGCAGTGCTAACTTCACACAGCCGCCTATGCTCAATAAATATAAATCCAATAATTGTTTACAAGAAAACATTGTTAATGTGATATTTACAGACTATCATAAGTTTGCACTTACGAACATTTTAGTCGTACGAAGTTTATTGAAACGACCCCCTGGCGGCACACGTTGCCATGTCACGTTCCTCAGTAGGGGAACCATTTGTGTATTGTGGATTTGCGAACCAGACTGGCAGCGACAATAAGCTCTACTCGTGGAACCCCTGTATGCCGTTCACGTACCGCGCCAACCACTCCGAGTGTTTCAGCGTGGCTGTAAGTGTAAGAGTTGAGCCACTCTAATCGGAACTCCCTGAGAGGTCCTCATTGTGTCTTGTTTAAAGGCGTTCCTCTGTAATCATACATTGAACTACACTCAGAGTGTATAAATCAGCGTCTCTATAAGTGTAATCGAGTGGGCCAACTTTATAACTGATAGAGGTTCCCAGGATGTCTTGTTTAAAGTGGGTCCTCTGTAATCATACATTAAACTACACTCAGAGTGTATACATCAGCGTCTCTATATAAGTGTAATCGAGTGGGCTAACTTTATAACTGATAGAGGTTCCTAGGGTGTCTTGTTTAAAGTGGGTCCTCTGTAATCAGACATTAAACTACACTTAGAGTTATCATAATACACTTGTGGTATGCTTTATTTATCAGCGTCGCTATAAGTGTAATGGAGTGAGGCCACTTTAAAACGGATAGACGTGTATGCACTTGAAGAGATCAGCGGAATAATGCGGAATATATTCAATAAAAACAAATCAGCTGATAATAGGAATTGTTTTATAAGAACAAGAACCAAATATAATAATGTCAAAAAGAAGAACAGGCATCGATTTAAAATAAATGAAGGCCGTCGCTTAGAAAATATTGCTAAGGCACAACCGCGGACATTCTAGAAAGCGTTAAAAAAGTGATGTTCAAGGCAATAAAATAAAAATAACAATATTACAGTCGAAACTCTGTTTTATCATTTTAATTCGTTACTAGGGGAAAATAATGATATAAACGATAATGCAGAATTTGAAAATATATATGACACTGAGCTTGATTAGGAAATAACTGAATTAAAATGTAATCAAGCAGTTTTCAAACAAAATAACTCGAAGGCAAACGGGTCAGATGATTTATCAGCATCTATAATAAAAACATCGTACGATAGTATCTCACCATATCTGACAGCGTTATATAATAAAATGTTTAGTAACTCTGAATACCCAGACAGCTGGCTATATTGTACCTACATGTATATTTAAAGGCGGCGACCAAAAACAAGCTAAAAATCATCGAGGAATAACTCTGAATAACATTTTAGCCAAAATATATTCACAAATATTATTAAACCGCTTAACAAAATGGACAAAACAATATAAACAAAATAATAGATTTTCAATATGGGTATCAAGCTGGAAAATCTACCACTGACTGTATTTTCATGTTACAATCAATAATATCTAAGGTATTAAATTCTGGTCAAAGGCTATATAGTATTTGTATTGACTATGAAAAATGCTACGACAAGATAAATCGATCGGTCATTTCTATGGCAAACATTGCTAGCTGAGAAAGTTAGTACTAAAATGACTAAAGCAATAAAAGCTATGTACTCCGTTGTTCGATCATCAATACAACATAACGATAACATCTGATTTGATCAATTCACACATTGGGGTAAAACAGGGGGATCCGAGTTCATCCCCATTATTCATGATGTCTGTAAACGATATACTTGAAAATATTAACACAAATATAGATAGAATTTTTACGATAAATGAAATAAAATTCTTTATGCAAATGATCAAGTATTATTTGCAACCTCACCATTATCAGTGCAAGCTATGTCGACTGACATAGACAATTATTGTAACACATGGGGACTAAAAATAAATACAGCCAAAACGAAATTAGTAATATTTGAAAAAGGACGTCGTATCAAATACGACTTTTATCTATATAATGAACAACTAGAAATTGTTACTTCCTTAAATATCTAGGTATACACTTTTTCGAAAATGGCAACTGGGCTAGAACACAAACATATATAGCTGAACATGCCTCGAAAGCGATGTACAGGCTTTTTTCTGTGTTCAATCAATATGAATTTACAACACACGAAAAATGCAAATTATTTGATAAATTAGTGTCTCGCGTGTTACATTATTCATCAGAAATATGGGGGATTCACATTGGAAAAGATATTGAAAACATACATACTAAATTTCTACGAAAGCTATTACGTACGTATGTGTCAATACATCGACCAATCTAATAGGACTATATGGAGAATTGGGCAGAGTTGCACTAAGTGTAATGCGTAAGGTTCACATAATCCGATATTGGATAAAACTATTACAATTAAATGACGATAGTATGACCAAAATAATGTATAACATGTTCAAACACGACGCAGAAAATAATATAACATATAGTAACACAAACTGGGC
This sequence comes from Conchocele bisecta, assembly GCA_029237695.1. Classification (NCBI taxonomy): domain Eukaryota; kingdom Metazoa; phylum Mollusca; class Bivalvia; order Lucinida; family Thyasiridae; genus Conchocele; species Conchocele bisecta. Next base: position 17,841,677 of record CM055281.1, on the reverse strand, counting down.
TTATCAGATAAAAACAATGATTAATGATATAGGATTAACAGAGTTATGGGTGAATCAAGACACATTGATCAATAATAATATAAACTACATCGTGCAAATTAGACGAAGGGTTTTAGACAATTACTATCAAGCTTGGTATAACGATATAAATAGTTCTCAACGACTCTCATCGTATGCGAGGTATAAAACTAATCTTACGTTATAACCATACTTAGACATTATAATGAATATAAAATATAAAATTGCATTATCACGATTTCGATTATCTTCCCATACTTTAGAAATATAAAGAGTTAGATACCATAATATTCCCACAGAGGAAAGAAAATGTAAATGCTGTAACCTAAACTCAGTAGAAAGCGAATATCATTTTCTTTTGGTATGTCCTATGTACTCAAACCTAAGAAGACACTCTTTCAAACCTTATTTTTTTGCAGATTGCCAACACTAAATAAATAAGATAATTTAAAGACATCAACACATAAAAATACAGTAATTAATTTCTCAAAATATATTTATTTTGCTAACAATTTAAGGAAAGAATTAGAAGAATAATCAAGACATCATTTTCATTTCAGTTATTAATATTTCACATACGGATGTATTACAATATATCTACAACACAAGTGTGCGATCTGAAATGAGACGGATGTTTGCAATACCCGAACATAATTTATGTAATTTATAATATCCCAGCAAACATCGGTTATCTCATTAAAAATTACACATATGTGTGATTAGCATAAGCATTTATCGTTGCAACCAGCATATACGCGAATCAGACTGCACATATGTGGACTCTGGCTCGATATACGCTGTTTTCAACCTTCAATATCTACACAATTTACGTGGTATTTCGCTAAAAAAAAAAGCTTCTGCGTTTCCATTGTGAAAATCTTTATTTCATGTGCACTACACAATTTTATTTAATGGCTGGAAGCAATTTTATTTAATGGCTGGAAGCATTATATTGCTTTATGCTGAATAAAATATGTTGTATGTATGTATGTATGTTTCAGTTGCGCATGATCAACTCAATTGTTACCATGACGTCGTTTGATGTGTGCACCATCACCCGAATTGTTGCTATCGTTACGTTTCGGTTGTCCATGCCGAACTCAATTGTTGCCATACATCACTCGGCCTGGGACAGATTGCTACATATGTCGGTGGCGTTTTGTACCGGGCATAGTGCTCACTGAATGGGACAGCGAAATAACTGAACAGTCAATCGTTGCCATGGTTTCGATTCAGGTGTGCATGATCAATCCGAACGGAATTCCAACAGAGCTGATATACAATCTAGGCAGTCAAGACAGTGCTAAGTTCGTCGGCGGAAACAATAGCCTTACCCTGGAATACACGGCACACAAGGACACATATCAAAGGTACCAGTACGACACTGTCCGAATGTATGCCCCATTAACATGGACTACAAGGCCGACATGGACACATATCAAAGGTACAAGTACGACACAGTCCGAATGTATGCCCATTAACATGGAATACAAGGCCGACATGGACACATATCAAAGGTACAAGTACGATACTGTCCGAATGTATGCCCCATGACCCTGGAATACACGGCCTACAAGGACACATATCTAAGGTACAAGTACGATACTGTCCGAATGTATGCCCCATTACCATGGAATACACGGCCGACAATGACACATAGCAAAGGTACAAGTACGATACTGTCCGAATGTATGCCCCATAACCATGGAATACACGGCCTACAAGGACACATATCAAAGGTACAAGTACGATACTGTCCGAATGTATGCCCCATTACCCTGCAATACACGGCAGACAACGAAACATATCAAAGGTACAAATACGACACTGTCCGAATGTATCCCCCATGCACCTGGAATACACGGCCGACAAGGACACATATGAAAGGTACAAGTACGGTACTGTCCGAATGTATACCCAGACTCTGGAATACACGGCCGACACGGACACATATCAAAGGTACAAGTACGACACTGTCTGAATGTATGCCCCATTACCCTGGAATACACGACAGACAAGGACACATATCAAAGGTACAAGTACGACACTGTCCGAATGTATCCCCATGACCCTGGAATACACGACCGACAAGGACATACGTCAAAGGTACAAGTACGACACTGTCCGAATGTATCCCCCACGACCCTGGAATACACGGCCGACAATATGAAAGGTACAAATACGATAATGTCCGAATGTATGCGCCATGATCCTGGAATAAACGGCCGACAGTGACACATATCAAAGGTACAAGTACGACACTGTCCGAATGTACGCCCCATTACCCTGGAATACACGGCCGACAAGGACACATATAAAAGGTACAAGTACGATACTGTCCGAATGTATGCCCCATTACCATGGAGTGAGTGAGTGAATAGGGTTTAACGTCCGCTTTTCTGACATAGAGGTACAAGCCTCAGGGAGTCTACACGCAGACGGGTCAACGGGGTCGAGTCCCGTATCCACCTGTCCAAGGGGGGTAAATCCCAACTTCAGAACTCAATATTTACAATCAAAATATATATTCAGTCCTGAAATTAGAACAACCTGATCTGGTGCCAGGCCCTCGCCACACCAGCATCATTTATCCCATCCCCTAAAAAGTAATAGGATTAGCGCTAATCTTACTTTTATATATGGGGCATAGCCCGACTCAACTCTCACATACAAGAAAGCCAAAAATGCACATGAGGGCCAAATCCGGTATAGTGGGTTCCGGAAAGTATGAACCCAATCGTTAAGCCAGTTTAGTCGCCTTTTACGACAAGCAATGGCTACTGCAGCACTATTCTCAGGATCAGTTGATCCCGCCCCGGTGCCTGCACGGGGCAACATTACCATGGAATACACGACTGACAAGGACACATATCAAAGGTACAAGTATACTACACTGTCCGAATGTATGCCCCATGACCCTGCAATATACGGCCGACAAGGACACATATCAAAGGTACCAGTGCGAAACTGTCCGAATGTATGCCCTTTGACCCGAGTAAAGACCAATCTCATAAATAGGTTCGAACTTGAAAAATAATGAGTCACTTTCCGTAGAACAACTGCCAATGTCTGCCGTGCCCAGCGAATGTTGAACGCCATTGTTCAGTCTGGGTTGGGTATTGATTCCGGAACTCAAGAATTATATAAATTTATTTTGCTGTAAATGAGAATCAAACATGTAACTATAAAGCTGAGTGAGATAGTTCCTATCCTTTCTGCTGTCTTGTTAAACACACTTGTATACTGTATTTTGTCTTGCTTCATGGGCCATATGGCTTAAAGCTATTGTTAATAAACACACATGTAAGGTGGCAAGATTTTCAAAAAAAAATAAAAATTATAAACGATAATCATATTTGTGCACGATTTAAATATGGACAATTTCACACCACGATATCAATACATATGTCATAATTGTTGCATAATTATAAATATTCTATCTATATTGTATGATTATATATACGGAAGTACTGATATTCCACCGTGACTTTGCAGTTTTCCGCATTTGATTATAGATACCGGAGGTACTGATATCTCACCGGAAACTGTTTATTTTCGTCGATGAGAACATATGACGTTTGTTATAGCTATGTATTTCATGAGTAGGTATAATAAATTGGTTTGACACACGTTTGGCTCACGTTTGTATTTCTGTAATCTACTTAACGTGATAACGTGATAGTTAAACACAAAATCTCGTCATAAAACACGTGATGCTGCCCACTAGTGAAATCGATCTTAGTACACGTTATCGCGTCTTGATCAGTTAGTATGTCGACTTAGTAACTCATCACGATATTATTTTAATGTGTTAAGTCGCCATGTTGTCTTTATTTGATGAGACCAACCTGTAGAAATTACATTAAAACATACACACCATAGTAACTCATGGAAAGTATTACGTTTTTAACGAGATTTCTCATTAGTTATCCATCCAATGTATCTCATCCTGACCACGTAGTAAGTCCTCTTGACATGATATTTATGCAATTAATACGACGGTGTATTACGACGACTTAGCTACTCCGTTATCAGGTGACGTAGATGTCAGAAAGGGGCCACCATAATGTCCTGTATCTGGGTTACAGGAAGGCGATAATCCGACTCGAGTGTATGGAAGGCGCTCGTTTCAATATCTTCATTTCCGAGGGCAAGACACGGGAGATAAACGATACTATTTATTATGTGAGTAAACGTTCGAGTTATCGTTCTTGCGTGATTTGCAGAGTTGTTTTTTTTGTGATTTTGCAGAGTTACGAAAATCTCAGGCTCAGTCAATCAGGCTGCTTGATTGCGAGTTTGCATTGACAATATATGTTCGGAAACGTTGATAATCTGGGCAAGACAAACGCAGGCGGTTGTGTATTTGCATACTTCTATGTAAAATCTAATGAAATATGTCATCAGGCAAAGTTGAAACGTAACCAGTCAATCTGCTTCTTGTACATGCTCATAACAATATGTGGCTGTGACTGGGAAATGGGGTTTATGGGTTTTGCGACCAGTGTACATCCAGCTCAGCCCGTGCATTCGCACAGTGTGATCAGGATCTGCACTGTTCACCATTCCATCAATCAAACACCTGTCATTATTGTAACAAACACTATGTGTCGTTTTCAGGCTACAGGCGTGTGCTATTTGATCAGGAGCTACATTGGTCACACGTCTAATAAGCCCCATTTGTCGAGTCACAGTCACATATATGGTTCTCCACGACGATAATGGCTTATTGAGTTCTTGTCCAGCTAGCACCGCCACATTGATGGTTTTGTTAGATACCTCAGAAATGCTAGATTTTCAGTCTCGTTCGCTGATCAGACTACACTGATGTGCAGCTGATATTACGAAATGCTTGTAGTACTCAATGCACTTTGCGGGATACATTTAGTGACGAGCCTCGTAAATTTCTACGCATTTTTGTTTCAGGAAATGGTATTGGCCAGCAAGCACGCATGTGCACAGCCACCGAAAATTACACCGGCAAATAACACATCGTCGCCGTCGCCATCGCCGTCGTCGTCGTCGTCGTCGTTGCTGAGCGGAGGAACTATTTTTCTCATAGTGTGCTTATTACAGATCTATGTAAGCAATACTAATTGAACTGGACATGATCTATTTGTGTTGAAGAAATATTTATAGGTTATTTGATTTGTATGTGGTTATATACATGAGTTCCCTTGTGTGCAATATCATAATTTAAAGTTGCACACATCTGGTAATAAAACAGAGCAATATAGGCCAGTTCAGCATTATCAGTGAATTGCACTATTATCAATGGAATTACAAAGTTATTCACACAAATAACATTAATAATATGTCAGTTGCTATAGGTGTATACTATGACCAGACTGCGCGGATGCAGACCTTATATGCGTGTATGCTATTTTCTAATCGATTTTTAAAATGTGCACGTGTATGAGTCTGATCTGGACTTACACTGTTCATTAATAATTGTGTAGCCTGCCCAACGACACAGTCGTAACAATTAGTTAAATCGCGTAAATAATTACAGATGACCGATGTACTCGTTATATATATTCTCAGACTGGCGAACATTTTTGAACTTAATATTTCGGGCAATATACATGTAGCCTAATTCAAAACAGCGATTGAAACCAGTGTATACCCAGATCAAGCTGCGCACCCGCACATTCTGAACGGGGTCTACCCTGGTTGTACAAATGTAGTTCAAGGAGGTTAAGTTTGCAGTAAATAATTCGCGATGATTCTGCTTAATTACCTGTAAATAAAATCAACACATTTTCATTTATTGACAATTTTTGAATTTGTGACACTTTCACCAATATTAGTTTCGATAATCGGTATACATCCCATTAATATTGCCCTGCAATCAAGAGAAAACATGCAACGATACAAATATTTACAACCAGTGTAAGTAATCTTGTAAACTAACGAAGTCTGACCAACACTTATAATTCCCGCGTACAAGTTGCAATTATCGAGATAATCAAATGAGACAAAGTCTATACTGAAATTACAAACCAGTAGAAAATGTTTGTCGCACTGCAAAATTAAGAGAATTTAACTTTGCACAAATCTGGTAATAAAACAATATAGGATATTTTAGCATTATCATCCCTATGAATGTGAATGGCACTATTATCAGCTTTGTTCACAAATAATTTTACCGACAACACGTCATGTCTTGGGTAACATATAAGCTTTTAGAGTGACCGTAAGCAGGTGCCCGTTTCAACGAATATCACGGAAATTGCCGAAGATTTCCGTGATACACTAATTGGAAAATGAAAACAGATGGTGTCATTATTATTATCTAAAAAGGACCAAAATAATATTAACTTAGAAACATAATTTATATATCAATATATAGAAAAATGAATGAGCTAATTGAAAATACCTGTGATTTTCTTGTAACTATTCTTGTGAAAAGAGATTTTGCAATTTTCCCAACGAAATCGAGAAGAAAAATCACAATTTGCTATATAAATTATATAAAATCTACCGACTATGTTTAAAGCTAAAAAGGACCAAAATGTTTTTATTTTAAAAACACGATCGAAACATCATCATAAAGTACAATAATTGAAGTTTAAAATGTGATTTTTCAATCGGTTCCTTTTTTGCCAAAATTTTATTTTCTCAAAAATATATTAATTTTACCCGTTTTGTTAAATACAACATCTCATCTATTTGAAAAGTATAATCTTGATCAGTTTACATCATGCGATGACGTCATGACACCGCGTGGCGTGACGTCATGAAACCGGAAATTGGCATTTTCTTGACACTTTCTTCCCTACGTTCATGAATTTAATACCCAGACCACCCGTGTACCAAGTTAATATTTTCAATTTAAATTACATCTGCAGTCATAAACCTACCGTAGAAATTAAGCTTGGTACACGCGTGGGTTTGTAGCTAACTTTTGATTTGAATAAAAAAGTGGGCCCTATTTCCCCTACCCCACCCACTTGTGAACCACAGCTGTCTGGTTAATTTGACACTCAACAGCGTGGATAGCGTGTTTATTTTGATGTAAGATATATATATATATATATTTATATACAACAACATACCTTGTGCATTCACTCACATAGTTTATTTCATGCATTAATAGCCAAAAATCAGCAATACAAATTGAAACATTTGCGCCTTCAAAGTTTGTTTATAAAGGGAAGTAACTGTCATCAACTGAATGTGTGTAATGATATAAATTATCACCATCAAATTCATCCCATGCTAGGTTAACTTACACCAATACATGTATTTGTTTGATATTGTTGGCTATTTTCAACCGTCCCGTGATGCCTGAAGTGATTCCACATTTTTTGTGAGACCTGATACAAATATATTTCGTTGATTAATTTGTCTCCGTAATACCTTACAGCTACTCAGTGACGCATGCCACTTCACGGTCACGTGATTTTGTTTTGATAAAATTCACAATCATACTGCGGTCACCTGCTGTGAGTTTGACACCTTTGGCACAGTTGACACGTTCTCTTGATAAGTACACATACTCAATCTCAACTGATATATTTGTATAAATATGTGCACAAAGATCTTTTCATCATTCTGAACATTCGTGTTCTCCGAAAAATACGAAGAAAATGTCAGATTCCTGTGAGTCCTTTGTCGACCAGATCCAGGGTCTCACGACTCGCTACAACCGGGCAAAGTCCGACGGCTACCGCAGCTTCCGGTACAACCTGCGGGTCCGACTGGCCGTAGTGGAGGGCGTTCGCAACGTGTTCTACGAGTACGCCCGGGACCGAGCCGAGGACGTCGCCGACCTGCGCAAAGATCTCTATAACCAGAACGTCACGATTGTCACCGACTCAGAGGACTCGGACGCCGAGTAATGCCGACGCATGATGGAGTTAGACGCGTGTTGCCGACGTCTTAGATATCTTTCACAATCCGGTCACGGATAACAACAGCCCTTCTCAGGGCCTCCAAATAAATTCAGAAAGAATGCTTTTCCAATCAACACTTTCTTCTAGGCCTATTTGAGACAAGAGCCTATAAATTAGAGATAAGCAACAACATGTTGACCTACCCTTATATCAAGATTCCATGGTTTGAAATTGATATTAATATGCCCCGGCATAGGCAAAATCATTTACCTTCATTTTCATTTAGGCAAAGACACGGATTTGTCCTTTAACTCTAAGTCTGCCATACGACTGTACGTTGAAAATGTGTGATGCTTTGACAGACCGTGAAAATGCAAACATACATGGTATGATCTGGATTTATACACATACCAGACACGCATATTTGAAATCACGACCCGTCTGTGAATCTCCAGCTCTAAATGTTCGTTTTCATTCGTGCACCTGTCAGTTCCACAATCCAACAATAGGGCACTTTTAATCCAATATATTTACGTGTGAACACACGGACGCTCACTTTATAAGCTCGTATCGGTTGCTATCTTCCTTTTCGCTGTATGACTTGGTTAAATAATAACTGCATACTAGCATATCTTCGAAAATGTAACTATTTCAGACTGCACCTAAAACTTTTACCCCGCTGTCGGCCATTTTTGCAATGAACTCTGGGAGCTAACCTTAGCAACACAGCGAGAGAAGTTCAGCAAGCGCTAAAGATGAAACGAATGTACAATGGCAGACTTATATGGAAGGTAATATCCGCCATAATTCTATGTGACTTGATGCTTGCGTGTGATGACATTACAACTTATATTCATGTTATTTCATTCGTCATTTGTATTTATTACATTTGAAATCTGCTTGTTGTAATTGTATTTGTCTTTCTTACATGTCCATTCTGCCGATTTCTTTGTTCATTCGTCTTATTTACATTACAATTATTGATACGTCCTTATTCGTGTCCCTGTTTTATTGCACTAAGCATTTGCAATAGAAAGTAAGAACAAGCACTTAGCACGTTGAATAAGGCCGAAAGCAGTAAGGACAATGCCACAGGAAGTAAGCATCAAGCCACAGTCCGAAAGCGGAAACCCGCAAGCAGAAAGCATCAAGCCACAAGCAGAATGATGCAAGCAATATATTGGTTAGTAGTGCCTCATTATGACGCCAGATGGCACTGCTGTCAATGTTAGGAATCCTCCGACTAATAAATAATAGTACGAGATGTGATTGGCTGTTTGAGGCACACCTCCAACGCCGGTTTTGATGTAAGATTTCACCTACAAATGATCACAGTATAGGTTAGAAGACACCAAATAGTTTTACTATACACTTTAACCGAATCCCATCCAATAAGGTCAGCCTCTCCTACTTTCACTATTCGTATGTATGTTGTGGGACCTACTTGTACATGACCTGCAGCCGGTCATTACTGGTTCTGCATGAATTAAACAATAGCTTCACTTACTCCTAAGACAGAAAAATCCAACCTCGTCATGTCCCCCAATATTGTTTACATTTTTTTGTTTGGCCACGGAAACTATGTTTACATCACATGACCATCATGTTCCTCAAGTGAAACTGGGTAGTAATGGATCAAGATTTGCAAGCAAACTGTGTCAGTGACCTCAAAACACCCGCACGATTTTGTTCATATCGGACTACTTTTACCGTCTTGACGATTTCGAACTATTTGTTATTCTCTAACCTATATTAACTAAATTCCATATGTATGTATGGTGTTTGACTTACTAATGCGTTTTATACCTACATGTATCCTCATAATTAAATTACATATGTACGTAATTGAAAACAATCACATTTTTATAGTAAGTTACACATATGGTAACTTACACAGGTTCACTGTCAAACTGGCCCGTTACCGATGCAAACCAATAACCGTCCGGGATCAGACTAAGGTGGGCCACCACCATTGATTTTCCCTAAAAAAACTAGCCTGTTACCACTCATTTTGCTATTCTTTGCTACTTTCATTTTTCTTATGGATGTTGTGGGACCTAATTTCCAATAACCTGCACCCATTCTGCTCAGGATATTGACTAATTAAAATATAGATTTAATTATTGTTGAAGCTGGGGTCCCATCTAGTAGGTACAAACTTTTCTTTATGGAACTTAAATAAGTGTATAATTGCGACTAGTCCACCACTTTTAAAAATTACGAGTGCCAGCTACACAGATAAAATTATTTAGTAATATGTAATGTACTCATAGAGACTCGTGGTGGTATCAAGCTAGTTCCATATGCAAGTGGTGCAGTATTTTTAAATTATTTATATCAACTAAATGCTGAATAAATATTTTTATCGACATATGAGCCGCTTCGCGAGAAAACCTGTCTTCGGGAAATTCTTGGTCAAATTAACATTTTGTTACTGTGACAATGGTATTTGTATGATGAATTGAATGCTTTTTATTTGATCATGATATCTGCAAATATTCATTAAGATATTATAGTTAATACAACGCCACTATGCAGGTCGTTTGAGCAAATGAGATGTCACGTAAAAGCCACGTCAAACGACGTTACAGTATATATAGTAAATACATGGTTAGTGACGTCGAATATAAAATATATTCGGTTGAGCCTTAGACAGCTTTATTGGGGCGAGCTTTAGCGAGCCCCTATAAAGTTGTCGGGGCGAAACCGAATATATTTTATATTCTGCGGCACTAATGATGTATTTAATTTATACCGCATACTAAACGTAATTGCTTGAACGTGCGTGACGTCATGTTTTGACGTCATTCAATCGCTATGTGTCACAAATCCAGTGACGTGATTCAAAGCAAAATGGCGGCGTCCACGCTAGGTAGATTCGGTATTGTATCTGATTAAATCTCTGATTTATTTACGATGCGCTTCAATATTGGCTTTAGTTAGACTACACAGTTGTCATAACAATCATTACAATCATAATGGACATGTCCGTGTCGTTGGTTACGTCGCATATATACTGTAAAAATTGACACAATTCAGCTGCACCGACAGCGACTTCGATTTTAAAATTCGCCGCCATCTTGAATTTGCTGTTGAGACTAATATTAGGCTACTTCAGGTATAACATATTAGGTTACTTCAGATATAAACAGCATTTATTCAATCCCCTTTATTATGCTTTTCAAATAGTCATGGTCGTGAAAATAAGTGTAGTGTGTCTTATTTTCATGTTAATTTCAACTAAAAATAGTGTCTTCCATTAATCATGTTGATATTCGATCAGACGTTTTGTTATCCGTATCCGAATCCGGATCCTGTAATGCTAGACGATATTATTCATACAAAAACGTGATCCAACTTATTTATCACATCCTCATCCACATACCTTGCACACGAGCTGTGTTAATACAGAAACAACACCAGGAAGTGTGTCAAAGATGTGGTAACCCCCCGAGTTAATTCGAAAGTTTCAACAAAACCGTGTAGACACAGGTGAGCCAAATCATAACGAGCCGTGTCATCAGAATCTGCTATATTTGTAAATATGTTTCAGATTTCATAATAAATACTAGTAATTTTCTTTCCGTGTGTGGGTGGAGGGGGGGGGGGGGTGCATGATCACTGCCTCCTCGTTTTTGGCTTTCTGGTTACGGCCCTGATGATGTTTCAGGAAGTTTTATATCTTTTTTTGCTTTCCATAATGCAAATTTCCTATTTATATTATCAAAATACACACTATTGTATTTAATAAAAATCCGAGGACTTTGTATTTTATTTTACTTCATATGTGTACTATAATATACTGTGATACATAGGGGAGATACTTCATAAATTAAATGAGTTAAATGCCAGTAATCACACGTTGTGCATGTGTGGATGCGTCAATCCATCCGTCCGTCTGTGCATGTCTATGACCAACTGTACAGTTAATCCACCAAGTATTTGACATTCCGAAGATTCCTATAGATATGATATTAGATTTTTAAAAGTTTGTCCATACTGCTATTTGTTCATTGACAATGCTGCTACACAACCTTTGACGATTAACACGTAACCCTCTAAGTAACTGAAATGAACTGTTTCATGTTAAGTTTGAGACTTCCATTATGCAGAAAAGGTGGTCATTTTGCAAAAAATAAAAATATCCTCAAGTGGTGCAGATCACTTTCCATGATACTAATGTCTCCAACATATGTTGCCTTGAAATATCATCCCACCGTATCTATTTCTTATATTAATATGACACACACGTTAGTGTGCATTCAGATTTAAGCTTTTCATATTCAGACAACATAAATGTCGAATGTTCACGACATCGTCCCGCTTACAGCTGTACTTGGACCACCTGTTGGGAAAAACGGACCTTAAAATATCTGCAATAAATGTAAGATCGGCGATACATATCATGTCGGTAATCGAGAAAGGATTCCCTAGTGACTGAATGGCGGACGTCCTATGTTCTGATCAGACGGTGCATATGCACAGATGAGACATCGCAACATCCATGGCTTTGTTGTTTTTGCAGGTAAAGGTTGCGCTAAATGTTAATTGTATACATTACATGTATATTAGAAGGAAAGAATTGAGCAATAAACTGAAAATTCGCGTCGAGTTAACCAGATCTGAAACATATAGTTGTGCGGGAAACCGGGCCCAGGCTACAACGGTCTACAAATATGCTGCCGACCATCTGTATGTAAATGAAAAATGTAGCTTACACAGAGTTTTCACCTGTAAATGGTGATTGATAGCAGTTAACATGGTTAATGTGGACTGTTATCTGTAAACTGTGTCAAAGAAAATATTATATGTCAAAATAACGGAACATAAAAAACACATATCAATAACAGACAAACATTTTTATATGTGATATCAGTAGCAAAAGTAATACAAGAAAATTACTCTTACGCCATTATTGTTAATAAAAACATAATATAAGATGTGCCCGTTTCGAATAAAAATGGTGGATTTCGATCGTACGACCGTTGTTAGTACGGCAGTCTAACGTTCATCCAATGCATTCTCAGACAGGATCCATGACAGATCGAAGACTGTTTCGTTTTTTTTCACACACATACGCCCGGTTATAGATATATTCTGTTCGTGAGATAACTTTAACACAACGGAACAAACCTAACATGGCGGTCTGACAAACTTCTATAATTGGAAATCTCGGCTGAAATTACGTCAGCTAAGTTCACGACGTCATATCTTATGACGTCGTCAGACTCCTGAAGACAGGTTTTCTCGCGACGGGGCTCATATCATAAAGTATGATATTGCACATCAAATAATAAATAAATGGAATAAATAGTTGCTTCCGTTATCATTTTAAGGAACCACGGTTATCGCCCCTGATATCAAACTGGCATTTCGCGTTTGATATAAAAAGTATAATAATGTCAATTAGTACGTCTGGTAATGGTAATCATTTTGCCAGAAAAAAAAAATGTCAGATTGAAAGAATAAAGAAAAACATGTCTCCCTATATTATAACCTGGCATGTACACTCTAGGTTTAAGGTTAGAAAAGAGATGTTTTTAACACCAGTTTTCAGCATATTTGAAGCATTCAAAAGAAAAAACTGAGCCTGTTTGTCACATGATGTAAACAGAGTTTCCGTGGCCAAATAATGTAAACAATATTGGGGGACATGACGAGGTTGGTCCCACAACATCCATACGAATAGTGAAAGTAGGAAAGACTGGCTGGGATTCGGTTAAATTATACAGTAAAACCATTTGGTGTCTTTTAACCTAAACATGGCGCAACAGAAAAGGCGGAATCAATCTACATCAACACCGCTAGGGACATGGAACCAATTTAGAGAGAAACGCATTGTAGGACGGGTACCAGCATATAAAATCATTTTAGGGAGAACTATTTTAAGTTTTAGCAGCGCACCTGGCGTCATAATGGTTGTTCCCAAATTACTGTTGCAATTGTTGTTGTCAAGGGGCGTGGCTTATCGAGGTAAAAAAACAAACCGCATGGCAAAACAGCGATGCAATAATCAATAATGGAACTCCGGATGTCACTTAGAATGTAATCGACACAAACGCATTGAAACAGTGCGAATGGATACAGCATCAAGCCAAATGCACATGCAATTTAGACTACAACCAAGAAGATTTCAAATGTCACAAACACGAATGACGAATAAAATAACATGAAAGTAAGTTGTAATGGCACCAGTCAGCAAGCATCAAGCCACATAGAATTGTAATAAGACGGATAGAACTTAGAATGTCATCAGCAAGCAAGCATCAAGCCTAATATAATTATGGCGGATATTACCTTCCATAGACTTATGGTACATATTGCATACAATATTGTTTAACACTGATTCTGTAACTTGTCAGAGTGAGAATATGCCATTGTTTTGCCAATTTCAGTGCTCCTTGACGTTGTTAAGGTAGCACGCGCAAATTCATCATCCGTAATAATCTGACGTAACGTCCGGCACGCGCGTGACCAATTATTGGGTGCAGGCCCAATTCTCGGGCTTACGTCCCATATTCGGGTTGTCCCCGTTTTCGGGCCCAGGCCCCATTTATGGGATTATGCCGCTTTTTGGGCATTGGCCCCTAGAATGGGGACTGATATCCCCCAAAACGGGACGTAAGCCCATTTTCGGGCTCAGACCCAGTTATCGGGCTTGCCCATTCCATTTTAGTATAAAAAAGGACTGGATTTTTTGCCATTCCTCACTCTGGCAAAGTAAAATCTCAAGACAACGTCTCCACGCTAATTTCCGTGAAAAATGCACAAAAACATAGCAGTAAGCTGATTTAAATTCTAGTTCTCATAGCAAGAACCGTTTAATATGTAGACTAATGGTGATGTCTAGCCAGAGTCACTTTTGGACATTATTCTATATTTAAATATATATAACGTTTTATGCAATAATTGCACTATTACGAGTCACAGGGACCTCCTGTCATACACACTGATGAATAACTAGTTTATTCATGCACATTTGTCTTCACGGCAATACTTCGACTGGTATTAGATGACCAACTGATATATATATATTTTTTTTTTTAGCTTATATTTAACGGCGGCACTGGCTCTAGGACCTTGCATGCCGTCTCCCAAGAATGGGAGAAAGAACAGAGGTAGAGATTTTTGAGAGAAGCCGGTAATTCGTATTTACAGAGCAACTGCGAATTATCGGTACCCATTTACAGCTGGGTGAACTGGAGCAGTGTGGATAAAGTGTCTTGCTCAAGGACACAACGCACGCCGCTAGTCAGGCTCGAACCCACGACCCTTGGATCAGTAGTCAGACACACTGACCATTACGCCACGGCGCTCCTATATATATATATATATATATATATATATATATATATATATATATATATATTACGCTAGACATTTAGGACTTGCATAAATTAATCGCATTACCGTTCATTGCGGGTTTTAAGAAACAGTCGTATGCACAACCGCGGACATTATAGTTAGTCTACAGTGTATTTCCAAAAGTACGTTAATTGTGCCACTCACTTGAACCGTCTCGCGGACATTTGTTGTTTTAGTAATTAAAAGCTAAATAAATAGTTTAAAGTTTATCCGATCTGTTATAAATACGTTCCCTGGACTGTCAGCCTGCATCTGTACCCGTGTTCCCGACCCTACAGATGAGTAGCCGCTAAACCAGATCTAGGAGACAGAGCTACAGGCTACACGGAGACTGATTGACAACTATTCGAGGCAAACGCTACCACATTTGCCCCCCCCCCCCGTAAGCGTCATGATGTAGTCAAGCAGTCACCCCTAGCCCGTAACGCGTCTTTGATGATACTGGGGTATACAGTGATATACGCATAGCAAGGGTTTAGTCCAACGGCCAATGGTACAGCAAAACAGCTGGTTTGGTACATCATACAACATAGGCAGGGTCCAAACGGGGTCATACCATACGCACCACTGCCGGCGCGTAACAATATTATCCTGTATATGAATCGCGTGGCTTCCGAACTTGAAACCACATATTATGCAATTACAGCAAAAGTGATGCGCTATGTTTCTTTCGTATTAAAATATCGTCATTCTGTTAGGAAGGTAATAAAGGTACTCTTTTGTAGACACATATACAAATCATGACATCACGCCTTTCGAAAACAACGTGATAATCGTGGGCCACCACCACTGATTTGTCCTATAAAACCTAACCGTTTACCAAACATTTTGCTATTCTCTGCTCCTTTCATTTTTCGTACGGATGTTGCAGGACCTATTTTCACATAATGTGCACCCATTCTGCTTTGGATATTCGATAATTAAAATATAGGTTTACTTATTGTTAAGAAAGATAAATTCAATCTCCTGTGACCACCCTGGTGGTGGCGCAAACGTCAGCGGCTGGAATGGAAACCGCCTCACATGACAAATATATTCCAACTTACCAAATAATCCCCAAACATATGCTTGAAAAGTATGTAAATGTCTGTGAAGTAGATTAGTACACCAATTGACCGGTTTCTGGGGGGTGGGGGGGGGGGGAGGTTTAAACAATTTCAGGGGGGAAGCACCCCCCAATAGAAAATCCTGCGTACGGGCCTGCTAACAGGCAGAACCATCCACGCTTCTTCGACAGGTATCGATAGTACGAGTTGTCTCCCGTACATTGATCTTGCTTTGACGGTTGCGGATATTTTATAACGTTATATTGCTTCCCTTGGATAAACAATTAAAATTATATTAATAAATTGGATCCTCCCCATTTATTAAATACACTGTATTTAATAATTAATATACAAAATGTTTAATTTAAATTGCATATGATGTAATGCCACTGTTAGTCCTCTACAATCTGGAGTATATAATTAATTTCAGAAATTATAACCAACCATTAGTAGAATGTATTCCTTGCCTATATTTGCATATATGTTGCTGTAAATAGTAGACGTTATTGTGATCACTATTATTCACGGCTTGCATGTCGTGCCCACGAGGCTTTTAGAATAATAGCGATTTTTGACGCTCCTTATAGGAGTATATAAGACAACCAAAAAAGAAACTTTTAAATAGGCATGTAATATATTATAGGGACTAATATATAAATTATGTTGTGTATGCATGGATGGATGTACAGTGGAACCTCTCTAAACCGGACACCCTGGGATGTCCCCAGGGTGACCGGTTTAGAGGGGTTTCAATGTAGTTAAGCACTTGGTGACTAATTTGTGTAATTTGGGCGGTCGTACTTGATACTACAAAACAAAGAAAACAAGAAAAAGCAACTTATAACATTTGTGCCTTACTAATTTGTCTTACAAACAAGATGAGCATAATACCTTGACCTTGGGCGGTCGGGTGTGGGTAGCATGCACAACAAAGCACAATCCCTAAACTCACATTGCGACCAAATATTATCAAAATCGGTGAAGCGGTTCATGAGTTTTTTTTTGAAAAATGAAAGGTGTTACAAACGTACGTACACATGTACATGGTCTAACTATATATCCCCTCGTGTATATCGGCAAGGGGATAATTAAACAGTCCATGCAGATTTGTTCTCATTTTCAACCATGAACAAACACGACAATCAAATACATTACAGTCAATGCCATATAAATAAAACACAGTGGGGTCCACAGGGTGTCCGGTTTAGACGTATACACATAGCCCATCACGTTTACGTTAATCAGTTCTCTTTCAAAACATCGACGAATTAAAAAAGCACCCGGCCATATAGAATATATTTGTAATTGAAGGGCCTCCCATCGCCTGGTGCAGTGCGTACAACTGTACCTGCACGTGCAGCATATGAACGAATATATCTATTATTGGGTGGTCAGTTATAACAGTCATTTACGAGGGATGTTCAATAATTAATTTCCCAACACATACATGATCCCACTACAATAAAATGACATTAATTTAATGAATGAAAACTATTGGAATACTTACAACAACAATTAAATTTAAAGACACGTGGTCTATGTATGTGCAGAAAGTGATGAAACATGTTTAACTTAGTAAACAATAATTTAATGATAAATTTGCATGGACTGTATTAAAATAAATCGTGCCTATAAGTCGTCTTGGTAAAATATGTTTATTATACCAAATCATAAATAGCTTTGCGAACGCTTGTTTTGTTTACAGTCGATGGTTACTATTTATTTGAATTAATTCCGCATGTGTCTACAAATAGCAACATATTCTATGTGTGGAACAGTATTTTTTATTTCAAGCTAAAAAAATGCTATGTTTCTCATAGTGTGCTTTCTGGTACTGAAATAGCGAACGGAAATACGTTACCAACTTATCTCCCATCTTCAACAATCCTTAATAATTATATCCACTGTATTTTCACATGCAGTTTCAGTAATGAACCAACTTAAGTGATTGAACTTAAGTGATTGATACAGTTGTCACTCAATAATGACACATGCACTTGTGCACGATAATAAAACTATTTTCAGTCAAAATGCAGAATATATCATAGTTGTATGCCAGTCCACGTGTACATGCATTTATATTAGTTTAATGCATAAACTTGACTTTCGTAGGTAGCGTATTAACATATTTCATATTTTTGTATACCTTGGATCAAGTGAACATTCACAATGTCCTCAAAAAAAGCGTTACAGCTATTGTATTGTATCTGAAATATGCACTGATCACAAGTTATCAATTTATCCCGTCAACACAGTGCGTATGTGCCGTGAAACACGGTGCCGTGAAACATTTTTGATATCAAGTCAATACAATTTTTGCATTTTACAGCCATTTTTAGGTGTTGGCGGGATAAATAGAATAGTAGGCTAGTGCCGTGAATGGGAAAACATATCTGGCGCGGCACGGAAACGGGATGTGCTCGGCAGAGCCTCGCCCATCCCGTTTCCTGAGCCTTGCCAGATAGTTTTTCCCATTCACGGCACTAACCTACTATTCTCTACCTATTTTCCTTATTTCTGAACCAAAGTATATGTTGTGACCACTCAGTTGAACCGTCTCGGCGAGACGGTTCAAATGAGTGGTCACAACATATACTTCTGATGAGAAATAAAGAAATTATTGAGCCTTGCCGGATATTTTTCCCATTCACGGCACTAACCTACTATTCTCTATAAGCATAGCTTCAGTTTTGACTTGTATGTTCTATTAAAGTTCATTGACTGATTTATAAAGAAACTCAGCATAGCCTATTATGACATCAGTAAACTAGTTAATACATATCATAGTAAATCATCACGCAAGTAAGATCCTCTCTCTCTAAATATATAACACTGCTGTTGAGACCTAATGGAATTTGCCACTTCAGGAGTGTTTGTAGGTTTATAACACTTTTATGTTATTTACTGGACACCCCTCATTTATATCCTATTTTTGTCGGTGACAATTGTCTTTTCACGTGCTAAACTATACAGAAACATAAATATACGTACGTGTGGGAGATTCACAAGGTAAGATTTTATTTAAAGTATTTCAACAATTTTCTACATTATAGGTTAGACATTTCTGCCGCCCGTCTATATATATATATATATATTTGTCTATACATCTGTCCACGGCATTGACACAATTTGTGATTACATATGCGTCACTGGCGCAGAGAAGAACCTATCAGCATTTGTTAGTCGAATATATGTACCTTTATCATCACCCACCATCCAAATATGCGTGTTATGATATACATGCAATCATTCCGCTGATCGCAAAACGTCAACAACTGCTACATTGGTGACATATAGTAAATATATAGGAAATAGTATTAATCGAATGGTGACCAACATATGCAATGATCACCTCTGATCTGGGCTACGGTAGCCATCGCAAGGCCGCTTTTCTTAGCCGGTTTTCCTTGTGTCAAGCTATCACTTGCCCATAGACAATGCCCATAGACACAACACGTGTGTGGTTTGCCGTGAGGCATGAGTTTTTCGTGCCCAGGTTTGCATATAGATGCAAACTTTTCGTTTGTCTACAGAGGTGTTCAAATTGCTTACCAACCTTTGACAAACAATAGAGTCGATGCGTAATGTATATAAAAACTGACTATACATTTGAACTAGTATATTTAGAAGGAATTCTTTAGTTTAAACAATATGTACATGTATATATAAACAAGTGAGAACAGGATTAGAAAACAAGCTTTTACACTTATGTGAATTCTTCTCCTGTTATACCCATGGTAGCCACCATAGGGAATTGAATACACATAATTAGAATAATGTACCGCCTACACCAACTAATATATTCAAGATGGCCACCAGAAATACGCATTAAAATGCATTAATTCTTTGAACCCGAATTCCCGCTATAGTGGTATTGGCAAAACGTGCAGATCCAGATGAGCCGGCTCGTGACGAGCCGTCTCATCAGGATCTGCACTTTTTGCAGGTACATTTCATATTTTTGAGAACAAAAACACACCCTTTTCATAAATTGGACTAGTCTGAAAATCATTTTGTGACAGTTGGAATTGTTGCAAAATGAACATATGAAAATCCGTTCTGGTTACTTCGGGGTGAAAGGGTTAACGTATAAGCATGTTAAACCACTGACGTAAACCAATGATTGTGATGCGTTTGACTATTCACTTCAGTATGCTTTACATAACATGACACGATGTTTGCCAAACAAAAAAGTAACTACAGTTTCATATGTGCATTGCTCGCACAATTTCGCCAGTCGCATTTTGATATACACCGTGAATGCGTACTTGCATCAGGTAAATCACTATGCATTGGCCGAATTCACGCTGACAGATATAACTTGTCGTATGTTACATGGTACCCAGTGATTTACCGTGATTCTGGACGGATTTATTTCCTTAAAGGAAATAATTTCCTCATAGACTTTCACGAAAAGTAATCTATGTATGGTATGTATTAATTTCTATGCACCAATGAGTCAAAGCAAATATTTGATGTACAGTGCAACCCCTCTACAACAGCCACCCATGGGAAGACGCAAAAAGGGCTGTTGTAGAGAGGTGGCTGTTATAAGGAGGTTAATGCTAAATAAAATTTTGTCGTCCGCTGTTTATTTATTTTCTTCGATAATTCTCATAAAAAACATGCTTTGGCAACATTTTAGAATCATTTCCAATGGAAATGATTCTAAAATGCTGTCAAAACATGTTTTTATTGAGAAATAAGGCAAAAGCAACAGCAGACGACAATCTTAGTGCTCAGCAGTACAAATGTTAAATCCAGAGGAAATCATCCATTTGGGATATAAAATAGCGGCTGTTTAGAGAGGGTGTTGTTGTAGAGAGGTGGCCGTTCGGGGAGGTTCGACTGTATCTAACTTGAATGTAATTTGAATGGCAGGTACGCATGATGAACATTAGCCACCGTGGTAACGGAATCAAGATTGCAAACTACATGTGGCATGTGGTGGCTATGGAAACCTCTTGGTGCTAATGCTAACATATATATTATCTCCTAATTAGGAGATACTATCTTCTAATTAGGACGTATTATCTATAGTACCTCATAACTAGGAAATACATGTAGTATCTCCTTATTAGGAGTTAGTATCTCATAATTAGGACGTTCTCCTAAGTAGGACTTAGTAACGCCTAATGAGGACTTACTATTTCCTAATTAGAAGTTAGTATCTCCTAATTAGGAGTTACTATCTCCTAACTATGAGTCAGTATGTCCTAGAAGATACACATATTTTAGCATTGGCACAAGGAGGCTTCCATAAGTGGACGTTTTTATCCAAGCATATTTGCTTGGATATAGTCCTTATACGGTTTTTGGGACCACACATGTTTTATGCAAATGAGTAATTGTCGACCAACGAACGTACTTCATGCTTCATGATTCTAGCTACGCCACGTGAGAGAGTTCCAAAGCGAGCGGTGCATTATGAACGTTTCACTCACATTTTTGGCCAGTTACATTATTTTTCAGCTACAGTTATATTTTTAAAAACAGTTTGTGCTTTTATAAAATATTAACTGTCGTGTTTCATAATAAATATTTTGTTAGGAAGGTTATATTTTTAGCGCAATGATCGACCGCTCCACATGTAATTTATACGTAGTTATACGCCATGAAAAATAGTTCTGATAGTGAGCTAACATTATATTGTGTAGTGTAATACATGTGTTGTTAATTTTTCTGTACGACATTTATATTACAAAATGTTTATCTGATTTAATATAATATAAACTGACATGTATTAATTTGAGTATATTTTTTCACGCGCAATGATACAATTAACCTTGTGTCTCATGAAAAGTAGTTTCCGCCATTTTATGCAGACAAATTATAGAATCGTTTACATAGTCATAGGTCAATGGCTCGATAAAATCCAACATTGGACAGCGAAATGATGATGATTTAAAACAGAAACATTGTTTTTTGACAGTTACATACCGCATGCTTTAAATAATTATCTTGAGCCATCGATATTATTAATCGGTGTCCATTTTACTTAAAACATCAACTAATCTATAATGACGTTACACACCATATGCAGTACGATACACTTCACAAAGGAAACGTTGTCTTAGAGTTTGAATAATTATAGGTTGCGCCGAACGAACGAGTACACCGAAATATATTTCCGTACAAATCCAATAACCTATATTATTTTTAATACCCCAAAACTTTCATATAATCGTCCAGCAAAAATATGAAGTACCTCCATCAGCATCGGATCGACTGTCAATAATTTCGACACGTTCAACAACTGCTGAATTTAATTTTGTTCTGAAGACAAAATAACAACATAATACACAATATTGAATTATCGCATGTGTCGGTACTACGGTAGTATCACGGCAACATTTTCAATTCCATTGGCCAACGAAGCAAAAATGAACAAAATTCATCAATAAATGATCATAAACTTTGATGAAGACAATATTTTGTGTTTGCCTTGAAAATCTGCTTACTATCCCTCAAAAAACACCATCACCCTCCATATCTCATTTCTACGTGTGCTTTACACCAATTACATGATATTCAGTACAATACAGATCACTACAATTAGTTGCGAACAGTAACTTGGCATTCTACCATCCGTATCCAGTAGCGATTCCACTCATAGGCTGAAGTTTGAATAAAATCTGATTCGCTATTCTGCAAAGGAAGCCTATGTTTGGAATTGTAACTCGGACTACAGACGGTACGGCAGTAGATTGCAAGAGTTACTGTTCGCAACTAGCATACCATAAGGTGAATTTCGTACAACTGAATTTTATTGACATTTATCACATTTAAATTTCAGATGTGATTTGGTACAGCTCCAAAGTTTCCGAAACCGTGGAATGTATTGACAATACACGAAAAACCAAGATGGCTGACATCACTACAGACACAACAAAACCGGGAAAAAGGCGTTAAATTTGGATAAAAAGCCATACTTAAACACGTAAGTTTATTTAACACATGTTTTATTTGCCGAAGATATCAATGAATATTGTTAATACCCCAAAACTTTCATATAATCCTCTGGCAAAAATATATGAAGCACCTCCATCAGCATCGGATCGACTGTCAATAATTTCGACACGTTCAACAACTGCTGAATTTAATTTTGTTCTGAAGACAAAATAACAACATAATACACAATATTGAATTATCGCATGTATCGGTACTACGGGAGTATCACTGCAACAGAACAAAATTCATCAATAAATGATCATAAAGACAATATTTTGTGTTTGCCTTGAAAATCTGCTTACTATCCCTAAAAAAACACCATCACCCTCCATATCTCATTTCTACGTGTGTTTTACACCAATTACATGATATTCAGTACAATACAGATCACTACAATTAGTTGCGAACAGTAACTTGGCATTCTACCATCCGTATCCAGTAGCGATTCCACTCATAGTCATAGGCTGAAGTTTGAATAAAATCTGATTCGCTATTCTGCAAAGGAAGCCTATGTTTGGAATTGTAACTCAGACTACAGACGGTACGGCAGTAGATTGCAAGAGTTACTGTTCGCAACTAGCATACCATAAGGTGATTTTCGTACAACTGAATTTTATTGACATTTATCACATTTAAATTTCAGATGTGATTTGGTACAGCTCCAAAGTGAGTGAGTGAATAGGGTTTAACGTCCGCTTTTCTGACATAGAGGTACAAGCCTCAGGGAGTCTACACGCAGACGGAGGTACAGCTCCAAAGTTTCCGAAACCGTGGAATGTATTGCCAGACAAGAATGTTGCAGGAAATGGATTTTTGTGCAGAGAAAGTGTTCGCTGACGAGGTGACATTTTCGATCTCCTGTAGCGGCAGAACATTCACACTACTAGGGACAGATACAGTGGCCGTGCTCGGTGGGGCGATTAATTGAGACCCAGTTGTACTGTGCTTGGTGGGGCGATATTCTGACCAGACTGTAATATATTTGATATCTGACGATGTTCTCCGATAGACAGTTCGGCGTCATAGTGTGTGATGGATTGTATATTTTTATGTCCCGTAATTTTCATTATTTTTTTGTGGGGGAACTCGTGCTTTCGATAAAGTGGTGACTGTTGACTTTCTAATACTGTGATTTGTCAACCGTGACGAGATTCCAGCTTGCTCTGCAGCATTCTTCATCAGACTGCCAAGTGTAGCCTCTCCCATGGGCCGTGGGTAATACCTGAAAATAAATATTTGGGAGAAAATGTGTAAGAAATACTTTTGAGAACTTTGCATATCGACCAGGCTGTAGAATCATTTTAAGATCACTATTGAGACGCACTGAATTACATCTCATTTTTCACCAATTATAATAATTATCAAAACATTGTCGTATTTATAACTATTTTACTTTTCTAACTTTACTTTTCTAACTAAATATTAATGTCACTTTCTATAAAACTTCATTTGATCTTCAGCCTTGTCCGTAATGATTTTCAGTGTCCTATGATAATGTTTAAATAACATTTAAAACAAAATGGAAAAAAATCATAGTGCATTATTTCACATAATAAATGTCATACCATGGCTCATTTTCTGTGCCTTTCAATCGTTGTTCTGGTACTGCTGTCAGGTAAAATGGACTGTCAGCAGCCAACATCTCGGAAGGTTGGCGACTTCTGAAGATCTCAAAAATCTTGACAGGGCGACTCGGTCTCTGAAATGGAAATATTGGTCCATAAAAAAATGTTATGTTTCTCATATATTGTCACGCCAGACGGCCGATATTGATTTAAAACAAAAATATAATAGTTTTTCCAACAACTTTCACAGTACATTGTATTCACAGAATTATATCTCAAATTCAACTTCAGATGTATTTATGGATTTAAGTTGATATCAACAAAATACAGTGATAAGAAACAATATTTTTTTCACATGCTGGCCCAGATATATTTGCGAGCGGTAACTTGCAATTTGCTCCCATACCGTCCACGAGTAGATTGCAAGTTACCGTTCGCAACAAGCTTTATTCGCTGATGTTTCCATGCCAATTCAGACCTATTTATCGTATTAACAACAATGATATAGTAAACTTTCTGTACTGAATGTATGAAAAGCAAAATACTTTTTATGGACTACAAGTAGTGGTGATCACAATACATCGGACCTCCGCTCGTATGCACCTAACTTTATTGTGTCTTGAGATATTTGAATTAATAAAAAATGTATGACTAATCAAATATTTATATTTGAATGCTGATATATTGAGGATCGATTAACATTACGCTCGTGAACATTTGATCGATTCTCCAAGTATCGTCATGACAACCGTGATAGTTTTCAAGTTATTAAATTTTCTATCAACAATATCTCCCGACTCAAAAAAGTTTTGCGCTTACAAGGCCAGCAAACATACCTGGTGTTGTCTGTTGCAAATATCTTCGGTGTGGTCTCTCGTGTATTCGACAGATTCCCCCCATCCCTGGTCTTGCTTGCTCTCTCATTGAAATCGAGAAACTTTTCCCCATTGGATGTCGTTTTCCGCAGACCGAACATTTTTTCGAAATAGTAAAATATAGTGAATTGAAGGCTTTTTGGTGTACTTGTACCTAGAGACCCAGATGAATACATTTTCTCTTCTTCAGGTGTAATGTTCATGCACTTTTTAGGTTTATTGCCCTTCCCAAGTTTCTTCAGATCCATTTTCTTGGCCGTTAATGCTCTGATACACTGCCCAAATACTCTGTCTCGATAAATATTGTTTTTGCAGCATTGATAATGTATACTGATTCAACGAATATATTGATTTTAAATGGAGTATATATGATTTTTTGTGTGAAATATTAACTAAAAATGGTTGAGCACGTACTGCGAAGGATTTCAGGACTTTCAGTCCTTTGATTTTAGTTGTAATGCAATTAGATCGTACACAGTTGATGGTAACTGAAAGTGTTGTACCGATAGTGCACACGGGGCAGTACTCGGCAAAATTAAACGCGACATTTCATGCTAATCTCTCTCACAGGTTGACGTAAATCACGTAATAACAAATGGCTTTTATAATGGCAATCGTGTTTTTATAGCCGCAAATGGAAGGCTGTTTGACACCAATAACGTGACCTAATTACATAATCAAGTTTAGCAAAACCTCTCTAATCTGTAAACCAAAGAAACTTCAGCGCGTTTAATGATAACGAATTTCACTGATTTTGCATTACTACCGATACCGTATGATCATTATTGCAATCACATAACATGACTTGACGTACTTAGTTACCTACATTATAGTGAAAACTCTCTAAATCGAACACCCTGGGGACATCCCAGGGTGTTCGGTTTATGGAGATTTCACTGTATTGTAACCCAGTTTAATTACAATCGGTGGCTATTAACGTTCACGATGTTTGTATACTTGCACACTTACGCGGCGATTGTTATTCGCGATTTATCCCGTCAACACAGTGCGTATGTGCCGTGAAACATTTGTTTATATCCTGTCAATACGACCTAATCACTGCGTATGAATATGTGCGGTGGCTGGGGTTATTCTTTTGCATTTTAAATAAATAGAATAGTAGGTTAGTGCCGTGAATGGCACAAATATCTGGCGCGGCACGGCAACGGAATGTGCTCTGCAGAGCCTCGCCCATCCCGTTTCCTGAGCCTTGCCGAATCGACAAATGTTGCTATGGAACTACATGTAATTGCAGTATGGTGGACATTTAACACAGGTTCCCAAAGCGACATAAATAATGACAACCAACGGCGTACGAATGAAAAAGACATTTTATTTCACTTGTTCACGCAAAGGCGGATTTCTTGTGTAAAAAATGGCATAGAATTCATTAGGTTATCTCCTCGCGTGAATGTTCATCATTTATTTCAGTTACCAGGTACGCATAACACGAACCAGACATTTGGCAAGCGCCTATATGCAGGAAATTACGTTTCGTCCATTGAAAGAAAGCTGTGCATGCACATGTTGACCTGCAATGACACCATACCAGCTACGGTTCCATTAAAACGGGTTTATTTCACCCTAAACCTCTTATACTGGCTATTACACATACTGGTGATGCACTCCACGCAAGCGTAGCATGTATCACGTCGAATTAAGCGCCGGGTTCCTGACGAATTCCCATTCATCTACATGCAGAAGATACTGCATAGTAAACACATGTTCGTCTAGTAACCGGCGCAAGAAATTTGCGCCGGTTACTAGACAAAGATGCGTGTATGTGTTAGCTTTATGTAGAGCTGAGTGGCATCTCGTCAGGAAACCGGTGCATTTTTCGACAGGAAACATTTTACGCACCTGCAACACCACACCACACGCAATTCGCGTAAATCTGAACCATTCATTTGGCATGCACCTATAGGCAGGAAATTAACATTGCCGTCAATTACAGAAACGAGCGGATATATATATATATATATACCAAGCCTTGCAGGCATGGGCAGTCGTGTCGAGCTGTCAGATATGGAACGCCATGACTGCCTTAACTGAATACATGTGATGCTCTTATATGGTTTCGTATTTATCTTACGTTTGCTGACTTAAGATAAAGACAAACTGACATAATAAAGGTGAATCCACACGAGATAAGGACGAACTGGCATAAGATATAGACGAACCCGCACAAGATAAAGACAAACTGATATACGATAAAGATGAACTGACATAAGATAAAGATGAACTGACATAAGATAAAGATGAATTGGCCTAAAGCAAAGATACACTGATATAAGATAAAGTCGAATCCACACAAGATAAATACGAACTGACATAACATAAACACGAACTGATATAACATAAACACGAATCCACACGAGATAAAGACAAACTGACACAAGATAACATCGAACTGACATGAGATAAAGACGAATCCACATAAGATAAAGACAAACTGATATAAGACAAAGACGAACTGACATAAGATAACATATGAAACCATATAAGAGCAGTACATGTCTTCAGTTAAGGCAGTCATGGCGTTCCATAGTATGCAGACGCACTGTTCCATTCGCCATAGCGCAACACTTTTGCTGCGGTTACACCACCGCGTGCGCTAATCTTGCCAATGTGTTTCCAATAGTTTTGTTTAAAAATGTTTGAATATTGTGTCTAAAATCAAGCAGATTGATTGGTGGACAGCTCAGGCTCAGCCAACCAAACTGCTTGATTGCGAGTCGAGATTGCCATTAGATGCTGAGAAACGAAACGTTGACAGTCTGGGAAAGGTTAACGCAGGCGGCGGTGGTGTAATACATATGTCAGAAACACTGGATATCGGCCAGAGCCCCGACGTGGGTGTGTTGACATTAGTGCGAAGACGTCAATAAACTATTGGACGGAGGCGTACGTCACGCGGCGTCGACTATTTAGTACGTACACCCAAATGTTGAATATCTGTCGGGTAAATGCCTTAAATCAGATGGTGCTTAGGCTAGATACAACTACACTACCGCCTGCGCTAATCTTGCCATATATTTGTCAATTTCTTCACTTCGAAATACTTAAACATTGTGCTGCTTGAAATTGACTGAGTCTGAGCTGTGCTACAGCTCAGGCTCAGCCAATCAAACTGCTTGATTGCGAGCTGGCGTCGCCAATAGAGCTTCAGAAACGTTGAATACCTGGGCAAGATTAACGCAGACTGTTGTGTAAATGTGCCGTCCACGACCTGATTACGGTCCAAATGTTTATTTCCCTCAACGGGTGGCGAACAGTGCAGATCCTGATCAGCCGGCGACGGCGCAGACTGATCCGGGTCTACACCTGTGGTATAAGTGTCATTTATAAGCCACATTTTAAAAGAACGCGGATGCCACCTGCAGCATATTTGAGAAACTGTGACAAAGTGGTTAACCGAAAAGTGTGACGGACGGACGGACAGACGGACATACGGACAGACGGACGGTCCAAACACTATATGCCACCCGTTTCTTCGAAACCCGGTGGCATAATAAAAAATGTGTTTTCGTCATGGCCCTGTGTAAAGTGGTTTAATTGAAGATATATGACGATACAAGGACCGCTGGGTTGTTTCAATTTTCACCGATATCGGTACACAAGTATCAGATTTTCTGTCTTATAATAGATACAATATAGTATCGTCATGTATCTTTAATTAACCGCTTTACACAAGGCCATGATGAAAACACGTTTTTATTTTTTATAGTATTTTTTTAAAACATCCTGATATGCCCCTTTAACATTCACATCCACAAAGATCTGGGTCTACAAACGTCGTGAATCTCATCAATCCCATTTCTTCAGTGACAGCCACATATGCCTGGGACTACACTGGGCGTAAATGTCATCAATCCTCATTTCTCCAGTCACAGTCATAACTATAAGGGTCTACGCTGATCGTCAATCTTATAAACCCCATTTCACATGCAAAAAGATATGGGTCGACACTGATCGTAAATGTCATAAGTCCCATTTTATCAGTCACAGACACAAATATAAGTGTCTACAATGGTTGTAAATTTCATAAGCCCCATTTCTCCAGTCACAGCCACAGATGATTGCCAGCAAGGGAAGATAACTCTTCGATAGTTTTACTAATTGCCTATCTCCTGTTGGCTGTCAGTTAACTGTCACGTGACAAAACGCGGCTTAATGATTGCTAATCCAGTGTAGCGCGCAATCAACTATTCCTCTCTTGCTAAATGAACATATTGATTACGTTGATCGTTATGATAAATAAGTACACTGTTTCCTTGAAAATATTTAAGAACATCAAACAAAGAAACTGTGGAGTCTTATACAGGTCTCCATTGGTTGCAAATGCGACTAGGGCCCTTTTACCATGTCGTGTCGCAGGTTCCAATTAAAATGTTCTGGTGAGCAGGTATCAGATTTTTACGGAAGTCGGTCGCTCGGGAACGTTCTGCTCCATGTCAATGACATTGTGATCGAACGCCTCTGGGTTTTTACTCTGCTTACCAATCCGTACACCAAACTTGACGTATGATTATAATCAGGGATCCAATATAATACAATGTATCGGACTTATTTGAGACTGGAGAACTGACATTGATGCCTTTTGTCAGTGTAAATGCGACCTTGTGATCGAACGACTCAGATCCCTGATTATAAGATCATAAGCAAAGTTTGGTGTACGGATTGGTAAGCAGAGTAGAGAATAGTAGGTTAGTGCCGTGAATGGGAAAACATCTGGCAAGGCTTAGTAAATGGGATGGGCGAGGCTCTGCCGAGCAGATCCCGTTTCCGTGCCGCGCTAGATATGTTTTTCTCATTCACGGCACTAACCTACTATTCTATTTATCCCGTTAACACCGACAAATGGCTTTAAAATGCAAAAAATAACCCCAGTCACCGCACATATTCTTACGCAGTGATTAGGTCGTATTGACAGGATATCAAACATGTTTCACGGCACCGTGTTTCACGGCACATACGGATAAATAATACAGCGGAACCGGAACCCCTCTAAACCGGACATCACGAAAACATTTGTGGTGTTACTTTTGATGGGTTTCCTGGTCGTGATAATGCCTGGTCATGATTGCGTAGCACACATATATGGCGCAGAATGATCAACTGCCTGTTTTACAGTGAAACCTCTCTAAACCGGACACACTGGGGACTTATTTGAGACTGGAGCACAGGGATTGATGAGTTTTGTCTTCAGTGTAAATGCGACGTTAATGTATACGTCTGTAAACTACTGTCTGTTTCACGAAACCTGCCCAAATTTTACGGCCATATAAACAATGCAAAAACAATATTTTTTTCGATAATATTAAATTATAGCAAAATTTAAGAATGAGCCCACTTTTTATTTCGTGAAATTTGGTCCAATACTGAATGCATTACGAAAAATGAGTTCTCTATGGTAATTTAACATGGGGAAAAAGAGGTGGAGAACCTGGAGGAGGAGTCGAAAAACGAAATATTTTGGAAATTGTTTCTGAAATCTAGCTAGATAGCTTGGAAATGATCTAACTAAGAAAACAAAAGTTAAATTTTGAAAATCGGTCCAGTATTTCTGAAATTCAAAAAATTTCCCCATGTTAAATCCCCATAGACATCTTCACTCCGTGATTTAACATGGGGAAATTGTTTTTTCGCAATAAAATCAATATTTGACAAAATTTCACGAAATAAAAATAAGGCTCATTCTTAAATTTTCCTTTAATTTAATATTATCGAAAACAAATATTGTTTTTGAATTGTTTATATAGCCGTAAAATTTGGGCAGCTTTCGTGGAACAGACAGTAGTCACATGAGTGAATTCACATTTGAGACACGCCACGTGATTATGGACGAATTTTTCATAGCAAGAGCGGAATTGAATTCTACATCTGCTATAAATATTTCGTCAACGTTCTACGCCATTTACAGACACTATATATATATATATTTGCAAATAGTTTTAATAAAATATCGCACATTTTCCTCGGTACAAAATCATATGTCGTGTCTCAGTTTATTTAGACCAGAATCGGTCAGTTTTAAATCCGGAACAATAAATATGTAGTTGTCAACTGACCCACCGCCAGATTTATAATTATTTATTACTGGCAAACGAATACATTTAAACAATAGAAATTATTGATTTACACCATTTTTAAACCATTTATTGTTTGCCCTAGTTTCGCGACCAATGAAAGCACATAATGTCGTCCCAATCGCATATTGCGACGCTTTCGCCAATATCTATGAATTAATCATTTTATCCCGTCAACACAGTGCGTATGTGCCGTGAAACACGGTGCCATGAAACATTTGTGATATCCTGTCAATACGACCTAATCACTGCGTATGAATATGTATGGTATCTGGGGTTATTTTGTTGCATTTTAAAGCCATTTGTAGGTGTTGACGGGATAAATAGAATAGTCGGTTAGTGCCTTGAATGGGAGAAATATCTGGCGCGGCACGGAAACGGGCTGTGCTCGCAGAGCCTCGCCCATCCCGTTTCCTCAGCCTTGCCAGATATGTTTTCCCATTCAAGGCACTAACCTACTATTCTCTATATCTATGAATTAATCATTAACTGTTTCAATACATAGATAGTTAACCATGTTAGTAGACGCGAACCATGTCACCGCGTGTGCGCGACCGATTTGGTGTCAAACCGCCTTTCGAAAATAGTATTGTAATTCGAAAGCACGTTTATGGGTAGGGCTTCATTCCAACAGACATGTGCACGTGAAGGGGCTGGGCAAACAATAAGATACGTATAGCTCGCCTATTGCATTTTTAATTTAATTTATTTAAAATGCAATATATGAACTATACCTATTACTTTGTTACACATAAATGAAAAAGGAAGTCAGAAATTCAATTCCAAAAGTTACACATACTAGATATTACTCTCCTATGGCTTAAAACTCAAATGGATTTCTTAACAATGTGACTTTAGTCGACCGTTTCCCTTCTGTTTCAAGCTTTACGTTCGCTGCGCCATATACATGGCTCCGTGATATAGGTGGAAGTTTTACACTTTGCTGACCCTGAATATAAAACACCAAATGGGAGCCACCATATTGAAAATAGTAACAATCCGTACACGTATTTACCAACCGGAGGAGATAAACCTACAGTCTACATTCATGTCAATGCGCATCGACTGATTTTTTTCATTATCACACTTAATCCGGCTCTCGAAACATCTCTCTTATCGCATCGCCGTTTTTCGCTGACATTGATTTTTAAAACATAATTAAATTCAGTACGTGACATCTAAAGTTGGCAAACATTCATGGAAAGTATGACTGATTTTAAGTGTAACTTTATTTAGTTTACAGTGATTAGAAACAAGCGCGAGAACACTTATACAAATGCGTTCGTTGTCACATATGACGGCGTAAGGGCGGTCCTTCAGGGATTCCGCTGGTGAAAATAAAAAAATCGCCACTTCAAAAAAAATAAAACAATTGGCGATAAAAAATTACAATTTTCGAAAAAAAAGTCTTCTTTTTTTTCGAAAATTGTAATTTTTTATCGCCAATTGTTTATTTTTATCGCCCATTGCGAAATTGGCGATCGCCAGCGGAATCCCTGGTCCCTATTGTGGGAGAAAACAGGAGTACCCGAAGGAAACCCACATGTCTGATCTGGCGACTACCATACCATCAACAATCGCCACATACGCTTGATACTGATGTAAATGATACATTGACATGCATACTAAGTATATATAAGTACATCAATTGGCCGGTTTCTGCAAACAAAGAGTGTATATGGCATATCAATCTGTGTTATTTTATTTAACGTTAATACTTTTGATTTCATAGCACATGAATGTCTGTTTGTTTATTGTGTATTGGTGTTTAACGGCCTATCAACAGCTATGGTCATGTAAGGCAGGGAAAACGGGTTCGATCCCGTTTTAACCTGCTGCATTGGGGGGGGGGGGGGGAAATCCCAAAATCAGAACGGAATATTTACAGCGAGATAAATATATATTCAGCCTAGAAATTAGAATAACCCGACCTGGTGCCAGGTCCATACCACACCAAGGTCACTTGGCCCCTTCCCCTAAAATAGGATTACCAATAACTGTAATACTCACATAAGGGATATATAGAGAATAGTAGGTTAGTGCCGTGAATGGGAAAAATATCTGGCAAGGCTCAGGAAACGGGATGGGCTTTCCGTGCCGCGCCAGATATTGTTTCCCATTCACGGCACTAACCTACTATTCTATTTGTCTCGTCAACACCTACAAATGGCTGTAAAATGCAAAAATAGTATTGACTGGATATCAACAATGTTTCACGGCACCGTATTTCACGGCACATACGCACTGTGTTGACGGGATAAATAACGAGATTCAACTGTCACATACAAAATGCCAAAGACGTATGTGAGGGCCAAACCAGGTCTCCAGTCGGAATTCCAGTAAGGATGAACCCCGATCGTTGAAGTACCCATCACATGCTCCCACCTGCCACCCACCACATGACTATCTGATGATTTAATGTGATTGAACCTTTAACGGTTATAGGTTTAACTACACCAAAACAATTGATATTCAGGAGTACGGTAAAGAATATACTAGTAATCCAGATGTGTTATGTCATAGGCACTGTTTACTTCCAGATCCTGATCAATTGATGTAATATTCTACTTCACAGGCATGTTAATGTTTCTTTTACATATTTTCAAATGTTCAAGCATATCTGTGGGGATATTGTTTTGTAATTCGGAACATGTTCTTCATGTGACGTGGTTTCAATTCCAGCCGCTGACTGTTGAGGCCACCACCATGGTGGTCACGGGAGATTGAATTTATCTCTCTTGACAATAACTAAACCTATGCATATCCAGAGCACAATGCATGCAGGTTATATATAACCTGCATGCATTGTGCTCTGGATATGCATAGGAAAATATGTCCCACAACATCCATACTAATGGAAGTAGCAGAGAATAGTCAAATGTGTGGTAAATGGTTATATCCGGCGGTGTTCCCTTAATGTCATCGTAATATCGCTATCGGGTCGATACTACGATAACACGATAACACGATAACACGATGACGTTAGTGTGATACTACGATGGAAACAGTATGATACTACGATAGCGATAGTATGATATTATTTCGTAGTACCATCACCGTGGTATCGGTATATGGTGTTATCGTTATCGTGCTATCGTACTATCGTACTATAGCCATCGTTTCATCGTAGTATCGTCATCGTAGTATCGTAGTGTCGTGCTACCGTAGTATCGATCCGAATTCGATATGACGATGGCCTTAACGGAACACCGTAACTTTTATTGGATAAATCAATGGTGGTGTTTCACCTAAACAATGGCTTCTCGTAACACTCACGATCCGATGACCATGTGATAACCTATACAAGTTGCGGAAGCTTTTTCTCGAATAGCGGATGTACACAGAGAGACCTTACGTGACTTCTGCAATAATAAGGCGAAGAGCTTGCAAATTCGCACGTAAGCACCATTTTTGGGGGCACAGCACGATCAGGTATTATCCCACACTCTGTTTCACCCATAAAAAACTGGAATGAATTTTGATATGCTAATTTTCCGACCAATCCAATCCTTTCAAATTTATTTTCATACTAATCTTTTCATGAAAAGGGAGTGTGTTTTTCTTTTCTTTTAAAAAATATAAAAATTACTTGCAAAAAGTGCAGATCCTGATGAGACGCCACGAGCCGGCTCATCTGGATCTACACTGTTTGCAAACACAGCTCTATAGGGCAATAGTGGTGAACGGGCTAAAGGAATTGTCTCTCGGATGGTGTCCCAGCTATACAATGTGTTGCCCGTTTCGCTTCATACTGACATATTCAATCAATCAATAACACGGTTTTATTTGATCAAATTCCTAAAGATGTGCGCTATATATTCACGTATAAGCTATGTGAACTTGCGTTATACAGGTGAGACAGTTTGATCGGAATACATTTGCCGTTTCGCAATGCATGCACCAGTAAAGAAGATTACTATGCCATATTTAAAATTTAAAAACAAGTCTCCATAACTATAACGCTAGCTTTATTAATTCAAATAAAGAAAAACATTTATTGCTAAAACGAATCAGCATTTTCTTGGAATATCTGAGACACAGTGCCTTCAACAAATTCATTTTCATTGACGACTATTCGTTCTAATTGTTGATTATTTTATTTATGAAGAAAGTTGTTTGTTTCTTTGTTCTTCTTCTCTGAAACATGCTACCAAACATCGACTATCCTGATGAGACGGCTCTTTTACGCCAGTCATTTTTCTAGCACATTATGTGGCCAAAAATAGTAAATAAATGAAATATATTTAGATAACATGGTCTTAACCTTCTAAGTAACGTAGGCTGGTCTCCAGGGGCCCGTTTCACTAAACTTCTTAGGACAAAAATGTTCGTAAGTGCAAAATTCTGAAAGTGCAAAAGTCTGTAAATTTCACATTAACAATGTTTTCTTGTAAACAATTAGTGGATTTACATTTGTTGAGCATGGGCTGCATATGCAGCCCATGCTCAATACATGTAAATCCATCAATTGAAATTTACAGACGATCCTAAATTTGTACTTTTGAACATTTTAGTCGTACGAAGTTTAGTGAAACGGGCCCCAGAACTGTCCGAGCTGAGCTTGCGCCGTATCCGCAAGGTATGTATGTATGCATATCTTTATTTCCTCCAAATATGAAGAGTAAGTTAACCCTTTCAACACCACAGACCTCTATAGAGACAATGTTTGCAAACAGTGCAGATCCAGATGAGTCGGCTCGTAACGAGCCGTCTCATCAGGATCTCCACTGTTTGTTAATAATTTTAAACGTCGTACAGATTACCCTTTTAGAAGAATGGGATAATTTGAATGAACAAAATTAATGAAATAGCGTGAAACATTGGCATGGAACATCCTATTAAGTTACTTGGTGTTGTATGTAATAAACACATTAAACACAGAAAATACACTAACACGCACATACGCACCATATGAACTATGACGCATCAAACGCGTCTCGTTAAGCTGCATTTGGTGGTCGCGGTACGTTGGCCCAAACTTCTGTCATTTTTGCGAAGAATCGATTTCCGTGTTCACCATGTTTACTGACACGGAAATCGATTCTTCGCAAACACGACATAAGTATGTGCCGAAATCCCGAGACCACCAAATGCAGGTCACGAAGACGCCTTTGCTGCGCCATATTTCATAAAAATCCGTTGCATATTAAGAAAAAGATCACATAATACTTACTTTGGAGTGGATGCGCTTTCAACACTTTCAGACATTGTTGTTGTTGTGGTAATCACGTGATTATGCAGCTTGATCCGGATGAGAGCCACATCTGGACGTACGGTGTTTGAAAATATCTGTTTGATGGCTGTCGGAGTGAACTATAAACGTTGCTAAGCATTTGATTCCGTCTATAGCAACAGTGTATTACTACATTATGTGGTATTACGTCTTACTCTGTTATTGCGTCTTATTGTTATTTGTATTATTATTGACAGGATGTTGTTTATTTCTTCATAATTCCAGCACAAAAATATTTACACAATTCCCTAACATTTGATTGGTCCGTAGCAAGTCTCTGTCCAAAATTTATATCCCAGTAAACTCCCATGCCGAACTACTTTCCGTAACCGTGAGGCGCAGTTAAAATAATTCTTAAGAAAACGAAAAATAAACACATTTTCTTGATGAATTTATTTGAAATGCTGGAATTATAAGGAATGAATGGCCTTTTTGTTGAATTTATCGGGGATATAAACTTGGAAAAGTCGCGTGAATACTGGACAAGGCCTTCCGGCCTTCGTCCAGTATTCCCGCGACTTTTCCAAGTTTATACCCCGATAAATTCCACAAAAAGGCCATTAATTCCTATAATAAACAATATTTATGATCATATTTAGTGAGTTTCCCCTTGAACATAGTGAAATATTGAGCATACTACACCACCTGCGCTAATTAATCTTGCCAATGTATGTCAATTTCTTTATTATACAATATTTTAATATTGTGCTTGAAAGCAAGCAGCTTGAATGACTGAGCCTGAGCCGTGGTATCAAGCAGTTTGATTAGCTGTGCCTGAGCTGTGCTACAGCTCATGCACAGCCAATCAAACTGCTTGATTGCTAGTTGATATTGCCAGTAGATGTTCATAAACGTTTCCATCTTGGCACGATAAACGCAGGCGGTGGTGTAGCGTACTACATTATATGCCTTTGTAATATACAAGTTCCTCATATATACTTGTTTTAGAAGCTACTACACAGGCGACTGCGTCAATCTTGCCCAATTTCTCTACGTTTCTGAACATCTATTGGCAATGCCAGCTAGCAATCAAGCGATTTGTTTGTCTGATCCTGAGATGTAGCCCAGCTCATGCCCAGTCAATCAAGTATTTTGTCAAATTTACAAATATTGGCAAGACTAGCAAGCGCTGTAGTATATTTTATATGTGTACTTCTCCATGCTACATGAAATGTGTTGTAATTTGAGACAGGCCATGTGATGTTGTACCTTCGGACATCTGCGTAATTTCATTAAAAATATTTACACCATTTACAATATATTTCATCAATAAAGTCAAAATTGCGGTATGTACTCAGAAGATTGTGTCGACTTCTGACGCCATTTACGGAAAATATTGTAAATTTTGTAAACGTTTTTCATGAAAGTACGCAGATGTCCGAAGGTACAAGATCACATGGCGAGTCTCATCTATTGAAGGAAACAACGAGGAGTTGAGTTGAGATACACACGATGTAACGTCCATTTTCTTCCACCAGGAGCCATTATTTACGGTCTAGTTAGTGTCCATTGCTAACTTGGCCAATTTCCGACAAGTACCAGTAATTCGTGATGTTCCACGAGGAAATGAACCAAAATATGCACTGCGACACCCTGTACTCCTATATCGGCATATATCGGAAAATTATGACAGGGTATACACTGTTCATCATTGTTTCAAAGTGAAACATCGCATAATCTAGATATTTAACGAATAATTCAAATTCGTAAAAAGCTCTATGCGTTTACTATTGTAGTGCTTAGGAAATACATTAGGCTATGATATGTTTTGCAACGAACACTCTATTGTTTACATAAGCGGTTTAATGGAAGTGGAATTGGGGGCGATTTGTAGGGATGTAACTCGCGTCTAGCACTTGATGGATGTGTTTATATTGGGTCAAATAAAAGGAATGGTTTACGATTTCGGTCAAGCTAACTGAACCACTGTCTGTGGAAAGTGATATAGGCCAGATAAAAGTCGTAACCTCTTGTTATGCGGTCAACGGTTCAAAATAAACTATGTAATATTCATGATGATTGAATATGCTCTTTATTAAACTCGTTTACTATTTCGGTCAAGCTAACTGTTTCCGTGCCGCATTTCCCATTCACGGCACTAACCTACTATTCTATTTATCCCGTCAACACCTATAAATAGCTTTAAAATGCAAAACAAAAAACCCACAGCCGCACCCTCAAAATCAGGAGACAATGTAGGGTCCGATAATTAATTTATTTTATTGTTTTACTTATACAGTGAAACCTCTCTAAACAAGCTTTGCAATCATGAACATGCATTACTATCTGAGATGCGTTACCAAGAATCCTCTCAAAATGAGATCTCATATATTGTCCTGGTGTCCGGTTTAGAGAGGTTCCACTGTATTACTTACTGAACATCCTTTGTTGAAGACTTAGCTTGGACACTGTAAACAAATACATAGAGAATACCAGGCTAGTGTCTTTTGATATCAAGTTTATCAGGCAAGGCTAGGAAACGCGTAGGAATTCCGAGGCTTGCCGAGGAATTCCTACCGTTTCCGAGCCGAGCCTGATAAACTTGATATCAAAATACACTAGTCTGGTATTCTATTTATCAGGTAACGTTTTATGCTCGAAATTGACCACAGATGACGTCGTTATATATGGACAGAACGAGGACTTGTTTACGTTTTGTCCTTACACTGACGTCATTCGGTAACGTCACGTGACGTCAACCGACCAATGGAACGTCAGTTTTCACTTTGTTGTAACCCGGATGTTGATATCAGGTTAATGCCTGATACAACAATATGTTATCAGTCAGTACGTATTCGGTCAATACAGGGCAGGTTACCTGATACAAATCAAACGAAATTGGGGTGTCTGAGTATGGATTCGTGGACGTGTTAAGTTGTTCCAAGATGGCTGCCAAAACTAACGAATTCCACCGATTTGCTCTATTCCGAACTAATTTTACACATTGATCCCATCTCTACTTCACGTCCACGATCTTACACATATTCGCTTGTAATCAAAATGTAAACGAGTTTAATAAAAAGCATATTCAATCATCATGAATATTACTAGCTGCACGTTTTCCACTTTTATAGGCAACATGCTGCACTATATGGCTACACCAGGATACACAGTAAAAATGTGCGTAATAGCAATATTACACTTCGCGCATTAAAATATAGAAAACACCTGCATGGCGTTGAAATTCATACTTCGCAGAATTCCACCGATTTGCTCTATTCTGATTTTACACATTGATATACTGGATCCCATTCCTAGTTTACATCCACAATCTTACAAATATTCGCTTGTAATGAAATAGTAAACGAGTTTAATAAATAATAATTCTAGCACAACAATATTTACACAATTCCCTAACATTTGATTGGCCCGTAGCAAGTCTCTGTCCAAAATTTATATCCCAGTAAACTCCCACGCCGAACTACTTTCCGTAACCGTGAAGCGCAGTTAAAATAATTCTTAAGAAAACGGAAAATAAACACATTTTCTTGATGAATTTATTTCAAATGCTGGAATTATAGGGAATGAATGGCATTTTTGTTGAATTTATCGGGGATATAAACTTGGAAAAGTCGCGGGAATACTGGACGAAGGCCATCCGGCCTTCGTCCAGTATTCCCGCGACTTTTCCAAGTTTATACCCCGATAAATTCCACAAAAAGGCCATTCATTCCTATAGTATATTCAATCATCATGTATGTTACATTATATTTATTTCACAGACACCAAACAAACATGGAATCAACTCCTATTCCGCAGCTTACAACCGGTTTTTAATTAGTTACACGACACAATTATCATTTTCATATATAGAGAATAGTAGGTTAGTGGCGTGAATGGGAAAATATTTGGCAAGGCTTAGGAAACGGGATGGGTGAGGCTATGCCGAGCAGGCACTAACCTACTATTCTATTTATCCCGTCAACACCTATAAATAGCTTTGAAATGCACAAAAATAAACCCAACCGCACCCTCAAAATCGGAAAATCGACTAGGACAACCGCACATGTTCATACGCAGTGATTAGGTCATATTGATAGGATATCAAAAAATGTTTTACGGAATCGTGTTTCACGGCACTTACACAATGTGTTGACGGGAGAAACCATGATATTACACTGCCAAAGTCACAATAGTTATAGGTTATTTGATTTGTATATGGATTATATACACACGTTATGTAGCGTACGGTATTGTGCGACTTTAGGCGGAACGAGTGGTATATAACCGTTTTATTAAATACGTACATCACTCGCAATTTATATGCGCCTCGAAAAGTATACAAAATATAAATAAAGTAAACAAATTAGAGATGATTTAGAAGGAACTATTTTGCGAGGTAAACGTAGTTCCGGCACTGACCAATATCAACCCGCGAAACGTCAATATGGAAACAATATTGACGGCTTCTGTTCCATTGTGTTTCAATGGGAAAGGAAAGTATGTATGTAATAAATTTATCCCGTCAACACAGTGCGTATGTGCCGTGAAACACGGTGCCGTGAAACATTTTTGATATCCAGTCAATACAATTTTTGCATTTAACAGCCATTTGTAGGTGTTGACGGGATAAATAGAATAGTAGAATAGTCAGAGCCTCGCCCATCCCGTTTCCTGAGCCTTGCCAGATATTTTTTCCCATTCACGGCACTAACCTACTATTCTCTATCTATTTTCCTTATTTCTGAACCAAAGTATATGTTGTGACCACTCATTTGAACCGTCTCAGCGAGACGGTTCAAATGAGTGGTGTTCAAATGAGTGGTCACAGCATATACTTCTGATGAGAAATAAAGAAATTCTTGAGCCTTGCCAGATATTTTTTCCAATTCACGGCACTAACCTACTATTCTCTATATATTTACATATTTTAGTTATTTTGTTCTCAGATGTATGGCGAATGCCAACACTGAACACTTTAGTATATGTCGCTATGTACACTTGTTGTCATAATGTGCCTGTCATCAACTGGCCCATGTATTAAGTGTATATTACATAGAGGTTAGTGTATGAGTGGTGATATAGTATGATATTTATTAAACGAGTTTACATATCATAATCATAATCATAATAAACGATGCTGTTATGATGAAATCAGTACAACGCAGGTGAGGATCCAGGCGGCGGGCGTGTCCGGCGCACGCCCCCTCTAAAATTGGTCGAGTTTAGAGACTTTAACCCATTTTTCCGTGGAAAGATCTGATTATTTCTTTATTTCTTACACAAAGTGTATGTTGTTACCACTCAGTTGAACCGTCTCGTCGAGACGGTTCAACTGAGTGGTAACAACATATACTTTTGATGACAAATAAGAAAAAGTGCAGAAAAAATAATCTGAATTTTATGAAAATTGAAATCCACGCCCCCTCTAGACATAAATCCTGGATCCCTGCACCATGTAATACATATCATGTTAAACCGAATTAACATGTATGTAGTGTTATCATTAACGTATATCCATTATAAGGTTTAATACGCTGTGTTATTACAACGGGAACTACCATCTTATGCAATAAACTCATTTATGGGTCATATTCGCATGTACCAACATATTCTGATAGATCCGCCTGGCAATAAATACGCGATAAAATAAGTATGTAACCTGCGTGTTCGTATCAAATACCCATTTATTCGATACACAGGAATGCAATTTATGGAGATACCCAGCGATACCGTCGATCGTGTTTGCTCTCAAAGAACACCTGTTTTCTGTATGTCTGTATGTGCGTATTTTAATCTCATTAATTCAGTCAGCGTTGTTCAGTGTTCTACGACATGGGGCACGTTTCAAAAACTTCGTACGACAAAAAAGTTCGTATGGTGATTTTGTTTATGAATTTGCTTCTCACAGTAACATGGTTCACTGATGTTACCACATCCAGCCTATTGTCTGTTCCACGTTTTGCTGCAGACGAACTTTTGGCTATTAAACACATTAACTCTAAAAACTATTTAAAAATAAGTACTTTTTCATCAATAACAAAAAAGTCACACTCCCCCAAAAATTATTTCATGAAATTCCATCAAATATTGATTTTATTGCGAAAAAACAATTTTCCTATGGGAATATAATATGGGGCCGATAAGGATCAAAAGATTGTTTTTGGAAATTGACTCCGAAACCTGGCGTGATAGCTTGAAAATGATGTAACTAAGAAAATAAAAGTTAGATTTTGAAAATCGGTCAACAAATAAAAAAATAACAGCTTTCAATTTTACCCTTATTGACCTCTTAGTCGTACGAAGTTTAGTGTAACGTCTCCACTAATCGTTACATGAAGCTAGAAACATGCAATATAATTGTACTGTTCCACTGCGAAAACATTAGCTGTAAGTTTACAGCCATACTCTAAATTGTCAGTTGGTAGTTTACATATTGGAAACCGTAAAATTCAAATTGCAATTTTAGAGAAGACAGGTTGTCGTTTGATAGTCATGATATGGATGATCATTAAACCTGCACTCCCACACCCAATGTTGTAATGTCTATTCTTTAGATATGGCACAATAAACATCCATTTACCATTACCAGTAGCCTATTTAACCAACATTGCAAAGTATACTTTTCTAGCAAAGTATACTTTGAAGTTTGAGGGAGAAATTTTCAATTTAAGGATAAATTTATTAATTTTTAGCCAGGTTTTTTGAAAATAAATCCAGGCTATTGGATTGGCGAAAGCCGGGCGGGCGGCGGGCGGACGGTGGCGGCGTCCACAATCAATGTTAAGTTTTCGTGTTTGAGTCCATTTCTTTGTTACTGTACCACCTAGGACCACCAAACTTTCACAGCTTCATAATCAAGGGGTGCCCACCACATATCACTATCCAATATGTTACTTTTTTTTTAACTTGACCCATTTTTTCCGCGCAGTCGACTTAGCCATTTTCTATGTTAAGTTTTCGCGTTTACAATGTTAAGTTTTCGTGTTTAAGTCCATTTATTTGGTACTGTACCACCTAGGACCACCAAACTTTCACAGTTTCATAACCAAGGGGTGCCTACCACATACAACTATCCAACATGTGACCATTTTTTTACCTTCACCTATTATTTCTACGTAATTGACTTAGCCATTTTCAACGTTAACTTTTTAACGTACGTCTGGTTAAAGTTTTTTGCTTACTATATCTCTGCAACTGCTACGCCCATTACCTTGAAACTTCACATGGGTGTTTATCATCATCCATATTTTCATTCTACCTCCCAACCGTGCTGCCCCTGTGCCCAATGTCAAGGTCAAATTACTTTGAATTCTTTTGTTAAAGTTTTTTCGTGTTCTATATCTCTGCA
This sequence comes from Conchocele bisecta, assembly GCA_029237695.1. Taxonomy (NCBI): domain Eukaryota; kingdom Metazoa; phylum Mollusca; class Bivalvia; order Lucinida; family Thyasiridae; genus Conchocele; species Conchocele bisecta. Next base: position 17,797,406 of record CM055281.1, on the reverse strand, counting down.
ACTTCTTCACCCAATACCTTGATACTTCACATGGGTGTTTATCATCATTGTCGCACCCGCTTGCGGAAAGCGCTATATCGTCGGCATTTTGGCATACGTCCGTCCGTACGTCCGTACGTCCGTGTGTCCGGTTACAGTTTTTTCGTTAAAGTTTTTCCATCTACTATATCTATTTTTTTAGTGTCCATGCCTCGCCCCAAGGCGCGACATGCAGGCCACGGCCATCTAGTCTACAAAAAATGGGTATAATTATGTTATCCAAGTGTCTATGCTTGGAAAAAACCTGGCCTTCGTGGCTTTGCCTCGTTTCTTGTTATTATACTGTATTTATTACATTATCACACCCAAAATGGCTGTGATAATGTAATATAGTATAATAATTCTGCTTACTTTTAATCATCAAATATATGCAGTCTTTAATTATTTTACTTTGTATATCGATCTTGATATTAGTGGCTATAACAGTGTTTCCATAAACATCGCATTTTATTGACATAAATATTTAAAAAAAATGTCCCGCTTCATTTACATATCAAATAGCTTGATACAAACGCGCGTCTCTATCAGTAATTTAAAGATTAATACATTTGTAATGTACATAAATGATGGAATAGTTACACAATTATACATTTAATTAATTCCAATAAAGAAAATTTGGTTCTTACTAGGTGAGACCCCAACTTTAAACCTCATTTACAACTATAGCTTCATTGAAATTCCCACTTCCTTGGTAAGAATGAATTATCGCCCTATTTACTGGCATAGACTACGGAAAGGTTATTATCCTATAGCGGATGAACTACTTGTATGTATATGCACCCCTCTAAATAGAGAATAGTAGGTTAGTGCCGTGAATGGGAAAAACTATCTGGCAAGGCTCAAGAATTTCTTTATTTCTCATCAGAAGTGTATGTTGTGACCACTCATTTGAGACGGTTCAAACGAGTGGTCACAACATATACTTTGGTTCAGAAATAAGGAAAATAGATAGAGAATAGTAGGTTAGTGCCGTGAATGGGAAAAAATATATGGCAAGGCTCAGGAAACGGGATGGGCGAGGCTCTGCCGAGCACATCCCGTTTCCGTGCCGCGCCAGATATTTTTTCCCATTCACGGCACTAACCTACTATTCTATTTATCCCGTCAACACCTACAAATGGCTGTTAAATGCAAAAATTGTATTGACGGGATATCACAAATGTTTCACGGCACCGTGTTTCACGGCACATACGCACTGTGTTGACGGGATAAATTTATTACATACATACTTTCCTTTCCCATTGAAACACAATGGAACAGAAGCCGTCAATATTGTTTCCATATTGACGTTTCGCGGGTTGATATTGGTCAGTGCCGGAACTACGTTTACCTCGCAAAATAGTTCCTTCTAAATCATCACTAATTTGTTTATTTTATTTATATTTTGTATACTTTTCGAGGTGCATATAAATTGCGAGTAATGTACGTATTTAATAAAACGGTTATTTGATTTGTATATACCACTCGTTCCGCCTAAAGTCGTACAATACCGTACGCTACATAACGTGTGTATATATGCATATATAAATCAAATAACATATAACTATTGTGACTTTGTAATATCATGGTTTATCCCGTCAACACACTGTGTAAGTGCCGTGAAACACGATAATAACAATTACCGGTTCTATTTATCCCGTCAACACCTACAAATGGCTGTTAAATGCAAAAATTGTATTGACTGGATATCAAAAATGTTTCACGGCACCGTGTTTCACGGCACATACGCACTGTGTTGACGGGATAAATCCGTCACTCAGAGACTATATGCGTGTTTAATTTTGAAGGGTTTAATTAAATGTTTCTACGGAGCTCCCAGGGGACATGGATTTTTTTTATTTATTAATTCTTTCCCACGAAATAACTATTTGCTCCCTCAATTTAACAATTCGTTCCATCGAACTAACAATTCGTGCCCACGATATAACAATTCGTTCCCTCGAATTAACAATTCGTTCCCGTGATATAACAATTCGTTCCCACGAAATAACAATTCGTTCCCATGGGAAATTTAGGGAACGAATTGTTATTTCGTGGGAACGAATTGTTTATTCGTTGGAACGAATTGTTAAATTGAGGGAACGAATTGTTATTTCGTGAGAACGAAATAATAAAAAAAAAGATTGTAAACCATATATAAATGTCTTGAAGTGTTCATATTCCGTAATTAATTGCAGTTAATTTGGATAGTGTTCTGTGTTCTCACTGTAACATATCTCTAGATATACTGTCTGTTCATGATTGCAATTAACCCGAAATTTCTGTCTGTAACGTAGGGCGACACATACATGTGTAGAAAATGTGTGAGTATGTGTACATGTGTTACATCAAAGTTGGTATATTATTTGCAGCGTACAGACTGAGTGTGCGCATTTTTATTGTTGCCAGTGTCTGCATACTACAGAGCCCCGCAGGGGACGTAGAATTATTTTCTTTAATTAATTCGTTCCCACGAAATAACAATTCGTTCCCTCAATTTAACATTTCGTTCCCAAGAATTAATAATTCGTTCCCACGAATTAACAATTCGTTCCCACGAATTAAGAATTCGTCACCACGAAATGACAATTCGTTCCCTCAATTTAACAATTCATTCTCTCGAATTAACAATTCGTTCCCACGATATAATAATTCGTTCCGACGAAATAACAATTCGTTCCCGTGGGAACGAATTGTTATTTCGTCGGAACGAATTGTTAAATTGAGGGAACGAATTGTTAATTCGTGGGAACGAATTGTTAATTCGTGGGAACGAATTGTTAATTCGTGGGAACGAATTGTTGAATTGAGGGAACGAGTTGTTATTTCGCGTGAACGAATTAATAAAAAAAAAAGCAATGTCCCCTGCGGGGCTCCGTAGCATACAGACTTACTGATCGGATTCATATGCTTTATTTGCTTCAGCAGTTATTGCTTTTTTTTTTAATTTGATTTCCATAAAATACTTTACATCTCGGCACAAAGGGTACAACTACCTTAACTACGATCTACGTGTATCTACTTGAGGCGGCTGTGTCTCATCTAATGTGTAAATATTGCAAAACAAATGTCACCTCGGCTTCTAAAGAATTCATTCTGCAATTCCAATAGTTCTTGTGTTGCATAATGTATCAGTCTGTGTGAGCTGAACCAGATGGGACTGTCAGGAACAAGTCTAGTGATAAGACTGGTGCAGATAACTGCTGATTTACATGAGAATGAAGCAAGCTTAATTAATATTCTGATTGAGGCATACGGTTGAGACGTGTACCTAAAAACATGTGCGATATATCATAAAAAGTATTCACACAATTTACGATATATTTCGCAAATGAAGTTGAAAGTTGACGAAGTGTTCAGAGCAAATGCGGAATACAATTCCGCATTTGCTATGAAGATTTCGTCAACATGTGGTATCATTTACTGAAAATATAACAGTTTCTGTAAATAGTTTTCATGATAAGTCGCACATCTTCTTATGTGTAAAATCACATTATTTGTCTCATATGTTGTTTGTGATGCTGTTAAGTGATTGTTGATGTTTGAAGTATGGGTAGAACAACAGTGGAGACGTTTCAACAAGTAGATGCATGTTCAGAGTGTGCCAAAGGATAATTCAAATACAATCTAGTTTGGTACGCATGTTGAATTATACGAAAATGTCATGTCCCTATATCGTTCTTAAATTTTATTTTTTAAGACTCATATTATAATAATTGATAGGAGTCCGTTGTCCTGGCTTTTCTACATGTGATAACTACATTTTATCATATGTTCTACTTTACCTTTTGCGTTATTTGTCAAACGGCATAACAGGTGAAACTGGCTGATGGCTGAAACGATCACAGGTTCTTGAAGAACGGTTCATAGTTCCGTGTTTTATGGATTATTTCGGTATCTCTGGTGGTTTGGGTGCATTGTTATTAACATACAATTTATGTCACCTCTCGCGAATTACTCGTATAAGTACGGTAATTTACAAGGTGAGAAACGGAGCATCTACCCGCGTACGTTTTAAACCAATCAAACCATAATATGTTAACCGACAACAAGAACGGTTCATAGTTCGGTGTTTTATGGATTATTTCGGTATCTCTGGTGGTTTAGGTGCATTGTTACCAACACACAATTTATGTCACCTCTCGCGAATTACTCGTATAAGTACGGTAATTTACAAGGTGAGAAACGGAGCATCTTCCCGCGTACGTTTTAAACCAATCAAACCATAATATGTTAACCGACAACAAGAACGGTTCATAGTTCGGTGTTTTATGGAATATTTCGTATCTCTGGTGTTTGGGTGCATTGTTACCCAACACACAATTTTTATGTCACCTCTCCGCGAATTACTCGTAATAAAGTACGGTAATTTACAAGGTGAGAAACGGAGCATCTACCCGCGTACGTTTTAAACCAATCAAACCATAATATGTTAACCGACAACAATAAAATCGGTCCCAAATTGTTTGTTTAGATTAATGTATTGGAAATGAACCGTCAATGCAAGTCAAATAGTTATATATATATCGTCTGAAAAATGTCAAATATTCTCGGATAGATGGTTGCGCTCACTGAGCGGAGAAACTTGATTACACATCCATGCTTTACAGCGCGGTGTTCATTGGCTGACACACATGAGTCATCTAACAATAGCGTGACGGGGGATGTGGTAGTGGATGTTGACACATCGCGGGAAAAATGGCTATCCAATCAAATGGCGGGCTACGCGTGTAATCTCCGCTCAGAGGGCTCGCCAGAAAATCTCGCAATTGTATGGATTTTAATGTCTTAAATGTATGACCAGATAAATGCAGTTCACGTATTCTATCGGCATCAGCAGATTGATATATGTCTCCTGAATCGATAGAACCCGAATTTGGAGTTTGTGGTTTTAAAGTTGATGATACAATCGGTGAAAGCAACGCATGTTGGATATTTTATCGGCCAAATATTGGAAAAGCTTTCATTCCTTGGGTATGTTGACAGTATAAACGTTCGGAACGATGAATGTGTAGATAATTGACGATTTCTGTCAATGTTTGAGCATTGATGAATTTATGGTGTGTTACACATCTCGTTCATTTTGATGTGAGGTTTATGCGACGACATCTGCATGTAAATGACATTTCCAATACAGCGTCAGTACTAAACAATAACACTTAGCATTTCATCACCATAACATTAACACAGTTAGACGGTATACTCCTGTTTACTCCCAACTTTGAGTACCTCCTTTACCGTATTGACAACGAAAACTAAATACAGTAATACAGTGGAACCTCTCCTAACCGGACACCCTGGGGACCCCCCACCCTGGGGAGTCCCCAGGGTGTCCGGTTAGGAGAGGTTCCACTGTATTACTACCCACCCACCCCCCCCCCCCCCAGGGTGTCCGGTTGTCCCCAGGGTGTCCGGTTTGGAGATGTTCCACTGTAAATCAGACATGTTAGCGCTTCATGACACATTCTGGTGTTTGTAATCATTGTGATCAGAGATACATAACAGCGAAACACATCTATGTTAAATATCCATATTTTCCCGAGTGTCCGGTTTAGAGGGGTTCCACTGTATAGATATTTTTTGGTAATTGTTGTAAAAGTTTCAATTTACAAACTCAGTGTCGTTGTGTAAGAACTACGTGTACTAGTTTGTAGACGACCTGAGCGCGTACACTGGCACTGAACAATACTATTAAGCGTTTCGTCACGTACTATTAACCTTTTCAAACCGGTACCAGAAAACCACGATGTGCAGACATTGTAGATCCAGAATATAAAATGAATGTCGTCGGGGTAGGGGGAGAACTACATGTGTTATTTTACGGACTACCCGATAAAGTACACTAGCACTGAACACTAATATTAAGGGCCGGTTCCATACCTGATCATCCTTTGATTCAAAGATAATTTATTCGTACATGTGATGGAATATATGTATAGCAAGTATGTGAACATTCGTTTCTGTATCATATGTATACAGCACATGGAGTGGCCAACTCGGCCATCGTTGTAACTCACAAAGATGCCCGATATGGCCACTCCATGTGCCCTATATGATACAATAACGAGACATTGTTCATATATATGTTACACATATATTCCATCACAATTATGTACAATTATCTTTGAATCAAACGATGATCAGGTATAGAACGGGTCCTTAAGCATTTCATCACAATCATATTAACACAGTTGGCTATTAACCTTTAGTATATACCTACCCATGAAATACATAGTTATACGATGTAAATGAAAGTCATATGTTCTCATCGATGAAATAAACAACTTCCTGTGAAAATACGACTACTTCCGCTATCTATATTCATAACGCGCACCTGAAAGAAAACAGCGCAAATAGGCTGCAAATACACATTCATTATCGTATACAGTCTACAAAACTGCTAATTTCCATGGAGCGGTATATAATAAATATAATATTCATATTTTTGAATATCCTCTATATATTATCCCAAAATTGAGGTTCACCTTCAAAATCATTGCCAAAGGAAGAATTACTACAAGTGATCTAGAGACTATTTGTAATCGTTTCAAAATAAATACAGTTTCATTGTACAAACTCAATATCGTGGGGGTGGGAACTAACTACAGTGAAACATCGCTAAACTGGACACCCTGGGAGGTCCCCAGGGTGTCCGGTTTAGCGAAGTTTCACTGTAAATCAGGCATTTGATTATTTCGAGCCATAGTTGTGTGCTATGCGATCACGAACAGGCATTATCACCTGAGATTAATGACCAAGAAATCCATCAAAATTATGATCACATATGTTTATTTTTGTCCGGTTTAGAGAAGTTCCACTGTACATGCACTATTTTATGGGAGATCTGGGGGCCATTTCACTAAACTTCGTACGACTAAAATGTTCGTAGGTGAAATATTATGATAGTCTGTAAATTTAAAATCAACAATCTTTTCTTGAAAACAATTAATGGATTTACATTTAATGACCATAGGCTGCATATGCAGCATATGCTAAATAAATGTAAATACATCAATTTAATTTTCCAGAAAATCCTATATTTGCACTTACGAACATTTTAGTCGTACGAAGTTTAGTGAAACGGCCCCCCTGGTAAAGTACATTGGCCGGGTAGCTCAATTGGTAACGAGCACGCTTCTCACCAATGCGACACGGGTTCGATCCACGACCGGAACAGCATGTGAGATGGTATGGTGGTCGCCAGACCGGACAAATCGGTTCTCCATGTACTCCGGTTTCCTCCCACATTAATAATCACCATTACGCCCCCATCTGGGCCAACGAAAGCAATTGTGAAAGTGCTCCCGCCATTTCTGTAATCGCTGTAAAAGAAATAACGTTTAAGTGGCAGGTTGATCCTATTCTGAAATGCAAGTACACAACCGGCTGCGTTAACTTGCCACGATGCAAACGCTTATGAACATATATTGGCGATACCGACTCGCAATCAAGCAGATTGATTGTCTGAGCCTGAGCTGTTGCACAGCTCAGGCTCAGACAATGCAACAGCTCAGGCTCAGACAATCAATCTGCTTGATTTCAGGGGCAGTATTCAAGCATTTTGGAAGAAGAAAAAATACAGATATTGGCAAGATTAACGCAGGCGGTGGTGGCGCGGGAACCCGTTATGTTGATACAGACAGTGCTCACGGTTCAAGTGGGATAAAATGGAGATTTCCAACACTCTTGGGAACACTTAAAGAGCAAGCTTACATCAACCTGACCGTGGCTGGAGAAACGGGGCTTGTCGTAGTTGTGAGCAATGTAGCTCCTGATCCGCGAATAATTCACTCCTGGGGTCCGTTTCATTAAACGTCGTACGATAAATAAATTCGTACACAAATGTTTTATTAATTTGCTTCTCACATTAACATGTGTAGCTAATTTTACCATTTTTCGCTTTTGAAAAAGTACACATTGTCACATATGAACACATCCACTAAAAAGTTGCCAACATCAGCTATCCGTGCAAGTGGTATTCTAAATTCCAATTTTGCACTTACGAGCTTCTTAATCGTACGAAGTTTAGTGAAACGGGCCCCAGTAGCCTGATGACGATACGTAATATAACTTGTTAGCAGCATTACGGGTGTTTCATTGATGGACTCGCAAGCAGATTTGATCATACTGTGCGGATGCACATACTGATCTGTAGACTAGTTCACCAACATTGCAAAGTATACTTTTCTAGCAAAGTATACTTTGAGGGAGAAATCATTTATTTTTCCTGAAATGCATTATTGCATATAGAACTAACGACTGCATATATTTGATGATTAAACTTATGCAGAATTATTATACTGAATGTATTACATTATCACAGCCAAAATGGCTGTGATAATGTAATAAATTCAGTATAATAAAAATTAATAAATTTATCCTAAAATTGAAACTTTCTCCCTCAAAGTATACTTTGCTAGAAAGGTATACTTTGCAATGTTGGTGAAATAGGCTACTGGATCTACACTGGTCGCAACACACATAATTCCCATTTATCCAGCCACAGATGTAACACTGACTGGAGAATGAGGCTTATGGCATTTGTGTATAATCAAACGTTTGATCTTCTATCTCGCTCGTTAATACAAGCATCAAACCTATTTTTCAGAAATGTTACCGTTGATTTACTGACTAAAATGGAAAAATTGTCCTTCCTGCATTTGTGTATATCCAACTTATTTTAAAAAGACCCATAAAGACATATACACCATCGCCTGCGCTATTCTTGCCAGTATTTGTCGATTTCTTTATGACTCAATACTTGAAAGCAAGCAGCTTGATTGGCTGAGCCTGAGCTGTGCTACAGCTCAGGAACAGCCAATCAAACTGCTTGGTTGCGAGTTGATATTGTCAATATATGTTCATAAACGTTTACATCTTGGCAAGATTAACGCAGGCGGTGGTGTAGGGACTTAAACTATGTGTTGGAACACATGGCGTCGACGTACACTGGGCCAATTAGCAGAATTATAAATAGGCTAACTAGCTTGGAAAAACTCATATGCACTCATGCTAGCTACGTTAAATTAACAGCCTCATAACATCCTTAATTTAAAGTACACAGTTCGACTGCATTGCAACGAATACTAAATTCGGAAAGAAAAACGGACCAATGGCCATTGGCTTGCCACATTGTCTGGGCTCATATGCCAGGGTTCGGAAGGTATGTGAGCCAATTCCTACCCTTGTATATATGATAACCGGAATAACGAATAACTTCGGAATCCTTAGAACTACATCTGGGGTATCATCGGCGTTACAAATGGCGGAGTTCGTCCCTTTCACGCCATGACGTCGAACCGACAAATTCCGCCAATTATAACGCCAATTATAACGCCAGCGATGCCCTGGAACTAGTTCCAAAGGGAAGTTACTCCCGATTTCTCATGTCCGGTAATCTACTTATAAGACTATACAGTCCATTAGTATAACGTTGTGATGACCACATAGGTTTCGTCTTGTCTGGAACCTCTTTAAGACGAGCGCCGTAGTAGTTTTGCAATCATACTTTAGTGGCACGCAATCGATCGTATAGTGGAGTTAGCCTAAATCTCAGAGTCCCGAGTTGGTACCTGTTGCCCTGACTACCAAACGGTGCCCCAAGGCGACCAAGCGTGTCTCTGACCTCGCCATTCTGACCGTATAGCACTACTGTTACAGAGTGAATATGTCTATGGGGATCTAACATGGGGAAATGTTTCTAATTCAAAAACAATACTTTTTTCGATAATATTAAATTAAATGAAAATTTAAGAATGAGCCTTCTTTTTTTTTCGTAAAATTTGGTCAAATATTGATTTTATTGCGAAAAACAATTTCCCCATGTTAAATCCCCATAGACATCTTCACGGAGTGAAGATGTCTATGGGGATTTAACATGGGGAATTTCTTTTGAATTTTAGAAATACTGAACCGATTTTTAAAATTTAACTTTTGTTTCTAATTTCAGAAATAGTGGATCGATTTTCAAAATATTACTTTTGTTTTCATAGTTAGATCATTTCCAAGCTATCTAGCTCTATTCAGAATCAATTTCCAAAATATTTCGTTTTGCGACTCTCCTCCATGTTCTCCACCTCTTGTCTCCCCATGTTAAATTCCAATAGAGAACTCTCGTTATAAAATCAATATTTGACCAAATGTTACGAAATAAAAAGAGGGCTTATTCTTAAATTTTGATAAAATTTAATATTATCGAAATAAATATTTGTTTGCATTGTTTATATTACCGTAAAATTTTGACAGGTTTCGTGAAACAGACAATAGGAGCACTTTGTTCACACAAAACCAATTTCCGAGAAACCAGTTATATTATATTATATCATATAGATGACATTTACCAAGCTTGTCTGGTTTCAGCCAGCCAAAACCGGTATTAATTACCACATAAGTCTGTCATACCGACTTCAACTCTGAGAAACAAGTCATATCGTTAAATTAGCACAACGTCGCAGAGGTGAACACTAGCATATCGTTGACTTCGTCCCATACAAACTCGGCGTGTACTTGGTCAATGCGGAGAGCAACAATACCAAAACGCATCAGTGCATACACAATGTGTATGATCACGTGGTACTAACAACAACAACAAGTACCGATTCAAAGTACGTATTATTTTATAGTGTCCTTATTACGTAACGGATGTTGATGAAATATGGCGCATCAAACGCGTCTTGTTAAGCTGCATTTGGTGGGTCTCTGTAATTTCGCCCAAACTTCTGTCGTTTTTGCGAAGAATCGATTTCCGTGTCTCCAACAACGACATAAGTCTGTGCTGCCAAACTCCATAGACCACCAAATGCAGCTCATGAAGACGCGTTTGCTGCGCCATATTTCATGAAAATCAGTGGCATATTAAGGAAGATATCAAATAATACTTACTTTGGAGTGGGCGACGTTGTTGTTGTAACCACATGGTCTTGCACATTGATACAGTGTCAATGACTTCGTAATAACAGGGTGTTCTCGATCAGCGTCTATTTGACCAATATAAACATCTCGGTGTCTTATCAATTTGTATCCCTAGCCAGAGAAAACAATAGGTGCTTATGGTATTGCAAATCATATACCCTGTTCAGCTTGCACTTTCACATCTTTGGAATGCGGTCTTGTATTTAATCTGACGACGCAATAAATGATATTTCATTGACTTGAAATGCGAAAAGCGTAGTCCCAGATCAGCCTGCGCGGATGCGCAGGCTGATCTGGGAGTACGCTGGTCGCAAAGGTTGTAATTATCTTCTATCAGAATTGACCCTATTATTACGATCGATGATTTATCTTGGTCTTTGTCCGTTTTCATCATTGTCTTATGTCATGCGCTTACATAGCTGTGACATCTGACTGTCTGTCCGTAATACAGCGACCCCTGAGCATGCTTGAACGGGAGATGACCCTATGATTACGAATTATTATTTATCTCGGTGATGATGTATTGGTGATTTAGAAGGAACTATTTTGCGAGGTAAAACGTAGTTCCGGCACCGACCAATATAGCCTGGTAGCGGGAGGCCGATTTTTGGCCTAACCCAACATTCTCTGGTATAGTTGTTTTTATTGTTGATTATTCATCACTGGGCATTTGGTGAATCAAATCCAGTGCGATGTGGATACATCGCACTGGATTTGATTCACCAAATGCCCACTGTTGAATAATCAACAATAAAAAAAATATATTCTAGACCCCCTCCCGCTGCCAGACTATATGAACTAATGGGACGTCAATATGGAACATTCATATTGGCCAGTGCCGGAACTACGTTTTACCTCGCAAAATAGTTCCTTCTAAATAAACACTAATTTACTTATTTTAATTATGTTTTGCATATCATTTGAGGTGCATAAAATGCGAGTGATATATGCATATAATAAAAAGAGTATTTGATTTGTGTATTATGTAAATCTATGTGGAGATATTCCACTCGTTCCGCCGCGCAAGAATATTGCGCGACTTTGCACGCTGTGGAAATCGTGCATATAACCACATACAAATCAAATAACCTATACTTAATGTGGGATACTTTCTGAATTAATCTGATATGCCATTTAAATGCGCATGCCCACTCAGTAGGCACAACGTGTTCTTTATAGGAATTAAATAAATATATAATTGTATCACTATTTAACCATTTGTGAAAAATACAATGTAATGCCCGCTATAACAGATATAATCATTTAGTAATATTTATTTTACTGATAGTGACTCGCGGTGGTATCCGGCTATTTTCATATGCAAATGAGGTATGATATATTTTAATTATTTATACTAATTAAATGTGTCACATGAAAAAATAATATTTTTGACAGATTATAAAGTATGATCATTGCACATCAAAAAGTAAATACAGATAATAAATAGTAATGTCCGTTAACATTTTAAGAAAACACGGTTATCGCCCCTGATATCGATGTGAAAATTTACGCCTGCTATAAAATGTATAAGAATGCCAATCAATACATCGGATAAGACCGCAATAGCTCAGTGGTAGAGCATCGGACTACGGATCGAAAGGTCCTGAGTTCGAATCCCGACACTGGCCGATTCGGCGTGTCCGTGGGCAAGACACCTTCGTGCTAGCCTAGTCCTATCGGATGGGGACTTAAATAGTCGGTCCCGACATGCATGGTCATCGAGCCAGTGCCATCGTTAAATCAAAGCATTTACATTTACATTTGGGATAATGGTGAATGAATGTTTATTTTGCCAGACAGTGTCTCTGGTATAAAGAACATGTTGTGCATACATACATACACGAAAATGCTTTCTCCTATATGCATATTATTAACTGGCTTCATGTTCCCTTTAATGTCACGTGTTCAGCAGCACACTACGTCGGATAGATGCACTTGTCCGATGGTACAGAGCCCCGCAGGGGACCTGGATTTTTTTTTTTATTAATTCGCTCCCACGAAAAAATAATTCGTTCCCTCGAATTGACAATTCGTTCCCACGATATATCGTGGGAACGAATTGTTAATTCGAGGGAACGAATTGTTATATCGTGAGAACGAATTGTTATTTCGTGGGAACGGAATGTCATATCGTTGGAACGAATTGTTATTTCGTGGGAACGAGTTGTTAAATTGAGGGAACGAATTGTCAGTTCGTGGGAACAAATTGTTAATTCCTGGGAACTAATTGTTAAATTGAGGGAACGAATTGTTATTTCGTGGGAACGAATTGTTATTTCGTGGGAACGATTTAATAATACAATAATTATACGTCCCCTGTGGGGCTTCGGCAGGGCTCTCAATAAGGGCCGGGGGCCGGGGATTTCCCCCGGCAACTTCCTCATTCGGCACCGGCTACTTTCTCAATAAAATAAAATAAATATTTACAAAAAAAAATCAAAAAAAAATCGAACTTTGATCGTGTGCGAATAATGAATTTATCCGCGTATGGACGGCCATTCAGCCAATTTTCACCCTTGAATACAAATTAATAATGAATTAGGCCTATAAAACTTTTTTTTTATTTCACATCCAAACTGTGATTCAACCTATGTGCCTGGAAATCGCGCCTGAGTGGTTCTGGTTTTAAAAATGTTCTTCTTTGGTAGACCCCGAAAACCATGCACAATTCTTGTTTTTAAAAAATCCAAAATCAAGTTTTTGCAGGTGAAATAATCAGCGTTGAGCCAGGAAATAGTGTGTGAGGCGTTCTGGTTTAAAAAAAATTCGTGGGGGAAAACCCCCCCCGCATACATTTGATTTTGGTTGACGCCCCCCTCCCCAACTGGAAATCCTATAATAATACCCACGCCTGGATATCTACATTCACTTTCCTGCATTTGTATGTCGTTTAGAACTAATATTCTCAATTTCTATCACCAAAAATGGCAGAATTAATGAACATGTAATTTACTTCTGGCAAAAGTTGACTAAATATAGGTGCAAATATTGATTCTAAAAGACACCAGAATGCAGGAAATTGAGTCTAGAGGTCAAAATTTTTCCGGGGGGGGGGGGGGCATGCCCCCGGACCCCCCTAACTTCGCTCGTTCAATAACCTGGCTACTTTTAGATTTTACCCTGCTACTTGGAAACTTATTGAGAGCCCTGACTTCGGACGATGACGTACCGCAAACATAACAGCGGACGTTTTAAGTGAATCTCAGAGAGTTTACGTCAAAGTGATTGTGTGTACAGATTGACATGCGTGAATAAAACAATCAGCTGACAAGTTCATTGTCCGCTGCTAACATTTGCGGCTCTGAGTTATTTTGTCGTCTGCTGATTTTGTCAATTATCAATATTTCTTAACAGAGCAGAACAGGGTGCCGTTTCACTAAACTTCGTACGACTAAAATATTCGCAAGTGCAAAATTATGATGTAAGTTTCACATTAACTCTTAGACCGCTACTCACAACAATTGTCGTCTGCTGTTGCTTTCATATCTTGCCTTATTTCTCAATAAAAACATGGTTTGACAGCACTTCAGAATCATTTCCAATGGAAATGATTCTGAATTGCTGTAAAAAAAAGCATGTTGTAAATTATTCTAAAGTGCTGTCAAAGCATGTTTTTGATGATAAAAATGGAAAATATAAAATAAACAACAGACGACAAAAAAATAAGATAGCGGTCTAAGGGTTAACATTGTTTTCTTAACATTGAGCATATGCTGCATATACACGCTTCACAAGACATGGACACGGAGACGATTCTCGTCTGATCTCAAACATGATTGTTTTTTTTGTTAAGAATAAACCAATTCTAAAAAACACTTTTTGGCTGTTAAACACATTAAATCAAAACAATATTTAAAAGTACTTTGTTATCAATAAGAAAAAAGCCACCCTCCCCAAAAAAAATTATGTAATGAAATTCCGTCAAATATTGATTTTATTGCGAAAAAACGATTTTCCTATGGAAATTTAACATGGGGGCTAAAATAATTTTTTTTTAAATATTTTTGTTTTATTTGTGGACCGATTTTCAAAATATAACTTTTGTTTTCTTAATTACATCATGTTCAAGCTATCTCGCCAGGTTTCGGAGTCAATTTCCAAAAAATTCCGTTTTTTGAAAACGAACAATTTTGGAAATTGACTCCCCCATGTTAAATTCCCATACGAAAATTGTTTTTTTCGCAATAAAATCAATATTTGATGGAATTTCATCAACACATTTTTTTGGAGAGGGTGAATTTTTTGTTATTGATGAAAAAGTACTTAATTTTAAATATTTGTTTAGATTTAATGCGTTTAATAGCCAAAAGTTCGTCGGCAGAAAAACGTGGAACAGACAGTAGACGAAGATATTCGGTTCCAGCCTTTTAAGAATTATTCACCGAACAAGATAAGCTTGAAGATATTCGGTTCCAGCCTTTTAAGAATTATTCACTGAACAAGATAAGCTTGTCGTCTGCTGTATTAGTTCTGCTTTGATTTTCAATATGTTTAGGAAACACGTTCTTTGCGCTAAAATATGTTTTTGCTAAGAAATTAAACAAAGTTGATGAAAAGCAGACGACACTACCAAATTACTTAACAAAAACATGTGTGTATTATCGTATTCTTCTAAAACATGTTTTTGTTACGAAAACAAAAACAAGTATTAAAACCAACAGCAGACGACAATATCCGGTGCCCGCCTTTACGGATTAATCCCCTTCCGAACCTTACCCTTGCCGCCGGAAACCAACGCGTGCGACAGACGTGATTGTGTGTTTCTGTGGCAGTCGTCTTCACCCAATGTGACTCGTCTTCCAAAATAATTGCAATAAGTAATCACATCACAGTTACAGGGATGGTGGTATGTATGTCAATACCGTTATGTCCATTAACTATTGTTCGTCCATCAGAGCTCCAGATAAGCTGCGTATTTGCGTAAATACCCAATTAAAATTGCCAAAAAACAATTGATATCGGGAGTAGCGAGTATCAAAAAGAAATAACAAATTTGTGGTACCTTTATCTTGCTACAGAAAACAATAAACGGACCACAAATATACCATATTTTTCTTATTTTCCATGAAAACAAAGCTTGGTATTTCATTAGAATTGTCTCCAAGGAGACAATTCTAATGAAATGCCTAGACATGTTTTCATTTCTAAACAAACTATTCAATAATTGCTGTCTCTTGATGTGTAAACAGTAGTGTGATTTTATTTTACCGAATTAAAATATTGAAATAGCCAATTGCTTCAGATATGTTGGAGTGAAAATACTCAATTACTAATTAATTATCTATAGTCTGTTTCACGAAAGCTGCCCAAATTTTACGGCTATATAAACAATTCAAAAACAAGATTTATTTTGATAATATTAAATTAAAGGGATTAAATTAAGAAAAATTAAGAATGAGCCTTCTTTTTATTTCGTGAAATTTTGTCAAATATTGATTTTATTGCGAAAACAAAATTTCCCCATGTTAAATCCCCATAGACATCTTCACGGAGTGAAGATGTCTATGGGGATTTAACATGGGGAAATATTTTTGAATTTTATAAATACTGGGCCAATTTTCAAAATTTAACTTTTGTTTTCTTAGTTAGATCATATCCAAGCTATCTAGCTAGGTTTCTGAGTCATTTTCCCAAAAATTTCGTTTTTTGACTCCTCCCACACTGCTTTACCTCTTTTTCCCCCATGTTAAATTCCCATAGACAAATCAATTTTTCGTAATAAAATCAATATTTGACCGAATTTCACGAAATAAAAAGAAGGCTCATTCTTAAATTTTCCTTTAATTTAATATTATCGAAAATAATATTGTTTTTGAATTGTCTATATAGCCGTAACATTTGGGCAGCTTTCGTGAAACAGACAGTAAATTTCTATATATATATATATATATGTCATGGTATGGCGCTAATGCATAATGTTCTGTCAGCCACAAAGGGCAATGGCCCTATATTTACACTCGCAAATGGTAGATCATTAATTTCTTTGGTTGATTTTTGGTTTTACTCCCGTTCAAGAGCAAAGACATATATATATGGCTGTGACTGGAGAAATGGGGAATATGGGTGATACCACTACGAGTCCGCCAATAGCAAATGCAGCAGCATAGCATTAGTCTGAACATTCTGCAGAGATATTTCATATGCAATGTAAACTGGCTTTAACGCACCACTGATCAGTTTTTCCCCACTGACCGTTCCATGTCGGCATACATGTACAGTCGAACCTCCCCGAACGACCACCTCTCTACAACAAAACCCTCTCTATAACAGCCGCTATTTTATATCCCAAATGGATGATTTCCTCTGTATCTAACCCTTAGATTGCTGAGCACGAAAATTGTCATCTGTTGTTGCTTTTGCCTTCTTTCTCAATAAAAACATGTTTTGACAGCATTTTAGAATCATTTCCATTGGAAATGATTCTAAAATGTTGCCAAAGCATGATTTTGATGAGAATTATCGAAAACAATAAATAAACAGCGGACAACAAATTTAATTCAGCATTAACCTCCCTACAACAGCCACCTGTCTACAACAGCCACTTTTGCGTCTTCCCATGGGTGGCTGTTGTAGAGAGGTTGCACTGTACTTCACTATACGTTTGCTTGGATCGGTGTTCATAGAAGTCTCGTTTTCATCTCCTGTTACATTCATCACATTTGTTTGCGTTTGTGTTCTGTGTAAACATTTGTATGCTACATATTTGATTTTTACCTTCGGATATCTACGTAATTTTTACCTTCGGATATCTACGTAATTTTTACCTTCGGATATCGTAATTTTTACCTTCGGATATCTACGTAATTTTTACCTTCGGATATTTACGTAATTTTTACCTTCGGATATCTACGTAATTTTTACCTTCGGATATCTACGTAATTTCATGAAATACGTTTACAAAATTTACGATATTTTTAGTAAATTGCATCAAAAGTTGACACAATTTTCAGAGTACATGCGGAATTCTACATTTCATCAAAATCCGTTGCCTGTTAAGGAAAATATCAAATAATACTTACTTTAGAGTGGGCGCGCATTCAACACTTTCCTTTCAGCCATTGTTGATGTTGTTGTAACCACGTGATCATGCACCTTGAAAATAAACCCCAGACATATGCTTGGTAATTCTATAAATGGCAGAGTAACATGCATGTGAAGAAGATAAGTACATCAATTGACCAAATACTGCAAACAAAGCGTCTACGACATAAAACATCTGGGGGCCGTTTCACTAAACTTCTTACGACTAAAATGTTCGTAAGTGCAAACTTATGATAGTCTGTAAATTTCACATTAACAATGTTTTCGTGTAAACAATTATTGGATTTACATTTATTGAGCATAGGCTGCAAATGCAGCCTATGCTCAATAAATGTAAATCCATCAATTGAAATTTCCAGACGATTCCAAATTTGCACTTACGAACATTTTAGTCGTAAGAAGTTTAGTGAAAAGGGCCCCTGGATTGTTTTCTTTACCGTGCTACCTTTGTAGCGTACTACCGTGTATGAATATCTGATGATTTAGTGCAGTTAAACCTTTAGGTGGACCCGTACGTCTCTCATTTGTTCACTATTCGAATGCATGCTGTGGGACCTACTTGTATATGACCTGCAGCCGGTCACTACTGGTTCTGCATAAATTAAACAATAGGTTCATTTACTCATAAGAAAGAAAAATCCAACTTCGTCATGTAATGTCCCCCGATATTGTTTACATTTTTTGGCCAAGGAAACCCTGTGACGATGCATGATGGGTAAAACATGTCGACACGTAAAAAAATGACCGGGAAGAAAAAAAAGAAGGATATTGTGTTTATATCGCTAACAACCGACTGACTATTGGTAACCACCTTATTGTTGTGTTCTGGAGATGTCTACCTAACTATCTATGCCAAAACGCAAACGGAAAACAAATATACAGACGCCAAAAGTAACTGTTATAAAAATGTGTGTACAGGCCGGTGAACAATTGTAAACAAACCGCCATCTTGAATCCACCATGCCCCGGTATTTTCACATATGTCTGCGACACAACTGAGTGAGACTGGTATGCTGTATGGGGTAGCTAGTGACCTGATCATCAACAGAGATGTGCCACATATGTACCCGCAACACCCAACGCCTAGTATTGGATCTCCTATCATGACTGCCTATACCCCACCCACAATGGCTACAACAGGGGCAGTGTCATATATGCCCAGTATAGACTATCAGAGGCAGCCTACTCCAGTAGCATTCCCCGGGCATGATGGATCTCTTCATCAACGTAGTCCCCAAAATGACAACAACTCAATGAGTGTCATACATGAAGCATTAAAACGTATGGAGGACAGTATGGGTACAATTAGTGGGAAGGTACAAAAGTTGATGAAATTTCAAAATTTCAAACCAGCTAAACTGGGTCATAAATAAAGTACACAATATTGATCAAGAAATGGAACAATTGAAAGTGAAATTAACTGACTATGAAACAGGTATGGAGTTTTTCAATTCATCTTTCCAAGATATCAAAACTGAAATTATCATAATAAGCAGTTGTTACAAAATATGCAGACATCAATGGTTGAAAATGTGTCCCTGAAAGATGACCTACAATTACTGAATGAATCTTTATTAGATGTGCAAACCCGGTCCATGAGAAGCAATCTGGTTTTAGAAGAATCCCTGAGGCCACATCTGTTGTTGATGGTGTTTTTTGTACCGGAACGCAATACAGAAGAGGTACTAACTGACTTTTAAATAAAGAGATGGGATTTGAAGGGACCCCAAATATTGAACGTGCACATAGAATGGGTCCACGCCGACATAATGAACCACGTCTGCTAGTCGCCAAATTTAATGACTTCAAAGAGAAGGAACAGATTCGCCAGTCAGCGGCCACCACATTAGTGGGCAAACCGTATGGGGTAAATGACAGTTCCCGCCTGAAATTGAATCCCGAAGGAAGCTGCTGTATCCGGTGATGAGGGATGCAAAACGTTCAGGTGCTAGGTGTCGTTTAGTAGTGGACAAACTGTACATCAATGGTCAGCTATTTAAACCACATTCGACATCAGGAAATAGAGATCCATACCAACCCGGCCACCCAGTACCACCACCCGCGTACCCCAATCAACCACCTTCCAATGATGGACCACCACCACACATGAACCCCGGACTGCCACCCATGAACCCTGGACGGCCAACCGTGAACCATGGACCGCCACCCGCGAACCCCGGACCGCCACCCGCGAACCCCGGACCGCCACCCGTGAACCATGGACCGCCACCCGCGAACCCCGGACCGCCACCCATGAACCCCGGACCGCCACCCGTGAACCATGAACCCCCACCCGCGAACCCCGGACCGCCACCCATGCACACCGGACCGCCACCCGCGAATCCTGGACCGCCACCCGCGAATCCCGGTCCACACCATTAGGACAATGTGGCACATGAGCATATTAGAATTGGATCACTTAACGTGTGTGGTATCAGGGATAAACTAAATATTCCAGAATTTGAACAGTTTATACGGAATTATGATATCGTCTGTATTCAAGAAACTCATCTACATGAGTATGACTCAGTTGTGTTTCCTGGATACACAATACTGCGTAACGATCGTAAACAACACAAATCGACCCGCATATACGGAGGCATATGTGTACTTGTAAAACAATCATTACTCCCACAGGTGACCCTACTTGACACAGCGTCGCAATTTGTTCTGTTTCTAAATATTGCTGGTGTTCATATAGGAAACAGAAGACATTGCAACACTCTGCTTGGTACGGTATATATCCCCGGAGGGCTCCCTATACACAGAAAAAGATTGGAACATTGAAATAGAAAATGAACTTTCTCGATTATGCAACATTTACGACGAAGTCTGTCTAGTTGGAGACTTCAACAGTAGAACAAAAATATTATGCGATCATTTACAAGACAATGATTATATCACAGAATTCATTGACGATGAGGATATTGCAAATTTCATGTGCAGCAGACCAAATGTTAGCAGATGCAAATATTCTCATGGACAGGGGCATCCTGTGATATCGGCAAACCCAATAACTGGGGATATAAGTTAATAGCTTTGTGTAAATCTACAAATCTGTACATTGCCAATGGGCGTATGGGATGTGATAAGGGCGTTGGAAAAGTGACATGTAATGATACGAGTCTAATAGATTATGCTCTACTCACCCCATTATTGCTTCTCTCGACAACCGAGTTCACAGTACATGAATTTAATCCTCTACTTTCAGACGTTCATTGTGCTATTTCATTTGATTTCAATATCTCGAGTAATCCAACTTTAGCACACAACGGTAGGCCGGAACACATATTGCGAAATTGGAATCCTAATAAAATCCACGAATTTGTAAATAATATCGATGAACATGTAATCCAGAGTTTACACACGGAACTAGACACAATATTAGTCAATGAACGCTCTCGTAGTACACACGACCAGGCTGCACCAGACAGCACGGGCAGCACGGGCAGCGCTACGGTCGACCAATCATCGTTTGATAATTTTGTGTCGCGTATAGGTCATTTGTTTTACACAGACCGCATACATAACGTTTGGCCAGGCGCGTCACGGCCCGGTTCGTCGTAAAAATAACATAAACAGACCGTGGTTTGGAAATGATGTCGTATAAATAGGAGATGTTTTATGCAGGCTAAAAATGCATATCATTTTCATAAAACGGCACACAATAAAACGATTTTACATCGTGCGAGTAAAATATATAAGAAAACAATTACTACGCATGCGAACAACTATAAACATAAATACGTGCACGAATACGGCAAATGCAAAAGTCAAGACCTAAAGACTTTTGGAAGCTTTTAAACGGCGCCTCCAAAACACCGAACATATCACTTGCATTCATGTTAATCAATTTTATAACTACTTTAAAGACATGAATGCCATTGATCATATTAATGAACAACATATTATTGATGCTGCAGCAGATATAAATTTACCGAATAATGAAGACATTAACACGCCTATATCAGCAAATGAGATACTCTCAGCGATTTCCAACTGTCAAACAACAAGGTCTTGTTCTCGCGATTCTATACTTAACGAATATATTTCAAACACTAAACACATAATGTTAAGTCTCTACGTGAAACTGTTTAATCATGTTTTTGAAAGTGGAATTGTACCAAATGATTGGCTCGAAGGTCATATAATACCAATTTATAAGCATAAGGGCTCAATGCATGATCCTGACAATTATAGGGCAATAACAATAGTTAGCTGTCTTGTTAAAGTATTCACTTCTATAATTACAAAAGGTTGACAACATATGCTGAACAGAATGGGCTTATAACTGAGGCACAGGCTGGTTTTCGGAAAGGATATAGTACGGCTGATAACATTTTTACTTTACATGCAATTATAGAAATACTATTTAGTAAAAGGCAACCTCTTTTTCTGCGCATTTATTGATTTTAGGAAAGCTTTTGATACTGTAATGGAGAAATGGCCTCTGGTATAAGCTGTTGCTGTCCCGCATAAACGGGAAATGTTTAAACATAATTAAAAACATGTATAAATGTATTAAATCTTGTGTTAAAGTAGGAAATGACTTTTCAGAATACTTCCCATGCATGGTGGGTGTCAGGCAGGGTGAAAATATGTCACCATTTTTGTTTGCCATGTTTTTGAACGACCTTGAAGATTTTCTTAATGTATGCGGTATTGTAGATTTACAATCGGTTACATCTGACATGTTTCAACATCTAGATATATATGTTAAACTATTCTTGTTATTATACGCTGACGACACTATTCTCATGTCTGAGACAGAAACTGGCCTACAAGATGCTCTAAATTATTTTCATCAATACTGTATTCAGTGGAAATTGGAAGTAAACGCATCAAAAACCAAAATTATGATTTTAAAAAAACGTAAATATCATCAAAAAAGATAGCCTTTACATATAACGATAACACAATTGAAATTGTAGACCACTTTACATATTTGGGAAATGTTTTTTCACAAAACGGAACTTTTCATAAGACTAAGAAACATTTGATTGACCAAGCATCCAAAGCTCTTTTCGGCCTATTTAGAAAGATTAACAACTTGTCAACTCCAGTAGACTGTCAGCTTAAGTTATTTGATCAATGTATCACTCCAATTCTCTGCTATGCCTGTGAAATCTGGGGATTTGAAAACATTTCGGCTATAGAAACAATTCATTTGAAATTTTGTAAAACTCGTGTTTTGGGGGTAAAGAAATCCACACCAAATTTCATGGTTTATGGAGAACTCGGCAAATTTCCGCTTATTATTGACATTAAATGTAGAATTATTTCGTTTTGGGCAAAATTAGTTTCAGGGAAGCAGAGTAAATTATTGTTTCTTATGTATAGTTATTATATACACAACATGAAGCAAATGTGACTCATTCCGATGGATTCAGAATGTTAAATCTATTTTAACTGAAATTGGAGTTCCTGGCGTATGGCTTAGCCAGAACGATGTTAATGCTATCTGGCTGAGCCACTACGCCAGGACTCAGCTTCAGAACCAGTTTATTCAGTCATGGCTCACCAGCATCGATTCATCTTCACGTGGAATTACGTATAGAATCTTTAAAACAGAGTTTGGATTAGAAACATATTTAATTAATCTCACGGAAAGGTTAAGAAAAACATTGACCAAATTTCGAACTTGTAATCATAGACTGGCGGTCGTTCGAAACTGGTAGATGGACAGGTGTGCCGAGAGCAAGCAGTGGGTCTGCAACAAATGTGGCGCTGGTGCTCTCGGTGACGAGTTTCATTTCCTTTTCGAGTGCCGCTTCTATGATGAAGTTCGAAAACGGTATATCCAGCCATTTTATTTTAGAAGACCAAATATTTTAAAATTCGCACAGCTATTTGAGAAAAAATCTGGAAAGCAATTAAGAAATTTAGCTATTTTTATAAGAAATGCTTTATGGTTATAATGACTAGTGAGCTTATACATATGCATTTTGTATTTTTACCCATCGTTGTATTATGTAATCTATTGTATACCTCGTGTGTCACGTATGTGGCTTAGAGTGAATACAATGTATTATGTATTATTTACATCACGTGACCAACAGGTTCAGCGTTTTCTTTTAAATGCTACAAATACATGTGTGTTGAAAATTGGTGTTAAACGCACGCCAAAATGTTCGTCAAATGACACTGGTTAGTAATGTATCAATATTTGCAAGCAAACTGTGTCTGTGACCTCAATACACACACACTATATGTTTTATACCGGACTACTTTTACATACCCCCGTGGCGATTGTACACGATTTAGTATTCTCTAACCTGAAGTGCATCTCGGTGAAGATGCTGTGATTACCGATGTGCACTTGCTTGTTTTATATGTTATATGGTCTCCAATGGTTACATTTTACATTACCTTACCGTGGTATTATGATTTATCCCGTCAACACAGTGCGTATGTGCCGTGAAACACGGTGCCGTGAAACATTTTTGATATCCAGTCAATACAATTTTTGCATTTAACAGCCATTTGTAGGTGTTGACGGGATAAATAGAATAGTAGGTTAGTGCCGTGAATGGGAAAACATATCTGGCGCGGCACGGAAACGGGATGTGCTCGGCAGAGCCTCGCCCATCCCGCTTCCTGAGCCTTGCCAGATATTTTTTCCCATTCACGGCACTAACCTACTATTCTCTATCTATGTTCCTTATTTCTGAACCAAAGTATATGTTGTGACCACTCATTTGAACCGTCTCGGCGAGACGGTTCAAATGAGTGGTCACAACATATACTTCTGATGAGAAATAAAGAAATTCTTGAGCCTTGTCGGATATTTTTTCCCATTCACGCCACTAACCTACTATTCTCTATATTGTTATTGCCCTTGCACTAAGTGGACGGCGGATCATATTAAAGGTACATGCCCACGCAGTAGACACAAAATGTTCTTTATAGGAATTAAATATGTGTATATTTGTGTCACTATTCCACCAGTTCTAAAATTTACGAGTGCCCGTTATACAGATATAATCATTTAGTAATATTTATGTTACTAATAGTGACGCGCGGTGGTATCAGGCTATTTTCCTATGAAAATGAGGTATGATATTTTTCATTATGTATACTAATTAAATGCGTCACCTGATTATTTTTTTTTCGACATATTATAAAGTATGATCATTGCACATCAAAAAATATGTATAGAAAATAAATAGAAATGTCTGTTAACATTTTAAAGAAACACAGTTATCGCCCCTGATATCAGTTTGGAAATTTACGTCTGTAATAAAATGTATAATACTACCAATCAATGCGTGGGGTAATGGTGCATGCATGTTCATTTTTGTCTAAACTGTCTCAGGTTACGTCTCTGATATAACTAACAGTTTGTGCCTACTGAGTGGGCATGTACCTTTAAAGGTGAGTTTATGTCGGATAGAGACGAGCATTAATACAGTTCGTTCCTGTGTTGCTACGCCGTCTGAACAGACGAACGTTATGTTTCGTTCATTTGTTTCTACGCCGCGAAGAGACGAAAATTAAGAACCTTAATTTTCGTCTCTACGCGGCGTAGAAACGACTTGACGAACTGCCTTGTCCGATCCATCATCCTAAGCTTGTCGAACAGCGAGCATTGAACAGTTTCTGATACCGCTCTACGTGTCATACAGTGGCGCGTGGTCCTCCGGTCTAGAGCGATGTAGGTGACATTTACGCAAATTGTCTTCTTTAATCGGTAAGGGCGAAAGAAGCAATTGCACTATTCAGACATCACGATACAATCACTCCACGGACACGTGCTGGCGACACAATCTGTGGTCACGTGATTGGAATATGGGACCATAACTGGTCGCCTTACGGACTTCTGTATTTGGTTCATGTACGTGTAAATGCATGTTTATGAAATGATGTATATTGGGTAACCTGTGATCGTGATGTTTAAATGGGCATATCAGGATTTAAACAAAAGATTAAAAAAAAAGTTTAATTGAAGATATATGACGATACTAGGACCGCTGGGTTGTTTCTATTTTCACCCATATAGGTACATAAATATCGGATTTCCATTCAACAAGATAGAAACTCTGATACTTATGTACCGATATTTTTATATTTTATATTTTTTCTTCTTTCATGTATTTTCAAAAAATTCTGAGAAAAAAAATCAGTGGTCCTGCTATTGTCATATATCTTCAAGTAAACTACATTACACAGGGCCATTATTAAAACACGTTTTAATTTTTTCAAAAAATTCTGATATTCTCCAAATGACATTTATCACATAAAATGTGCTTTGGCGGTGTGGTAACACAGTCTGAGATGATGTCACAAATATTTAATATGAGGTTTTTCGTTTTGTGAACATACAATGACCTATATCAACCAAAATGTATGGTGGCTCGTTATGATCAGGGGCCCGTTTCACTAAACTTCTTACGACTAAAATGTTCGTAAGTGCAGATTTAGAATAGTGTGTAAATTTCAATTGATGGATTTGCATTTATTGAGCATAGGTTGCATATGCTCAATAAATGTAAATCCAATAATTGTGTACAAGAACTTATTGCTAATGTGTAGTTTACAGACTATCATAAGTTCCCACGAAATAACAATTCGTTCCCTCAGTTTAACAATTCGTTCCCTCGAAGTTCGTGGGAACGAATTGTTAATTCGAGGGAACGAATTGTTATATTGTGGGAACGAATTGTTTATTCAAGGAAACGAATTGTTAAATTGAGGGAACGAATTGTCATTTCGTGGGAACGAATTGTTAATTCGAGGGAACGAATTGTTAAAGTGAGGGAACAAATTGTTATTTCGTGGGAACGAATTAATTAAAAATTATCTATGTCCCCTGCGGGGCTCCGTAGTTTATCACCTGACGTGCTAAATTGTTCATGCATCCCGACAGGATATATAGAGAATAGCAGGCTAGTGCCGTGAATGGGAAAAAATATCTGGCAAGGCTCAGGAAACGGGATGGGTGAGGCTCTGCCGAGCACATCCCGTTTCCGTGCCGCGCCAGATATTTTTCCCATTCACGCACTAACCTACTATTCTATTTATCCCGTCAACACCTATAAATAGCTGTAAAATGCAAAAATTGTTTCACGGCACCGTGTTTCACGGCACATACGCACTGTGTTGACGGGATAAATATTTTTTATGTAGCAATGACTGGAGAAATGAGGTTTATTGGGATGATCAAATAGTACACCCGTGTAGCCTGATAATGCCGGGTGTCTCATTGATGGAGTGGCGAAAAGTATAGAGCCTGATCAGCCTGCGCGAATGCACAGTCTGATCTGGATCTACACTAGCCGCAATGCCGACAAGTCACATTACTCCTGTCACATCCACATACTTATTATGTTTGCTAGAAACATGCGCATGTCTGAATGACGAACAGTGCAGACCCTGATCAGACTGCGGATTCATAGCTCCAGATAAGGTACGTATTGGCGTATTTTATGAACTTCTGTTAGCAGAATACGCGTTGATGATCAAAAGTGGGAATACACAATACACACAGCAATGTGAAAATAGGTATTGCTTTTTAAATTGAGTAGCGAAAATACTGTATTAAAGTTGAACTTTTTTTAATATTTTTTATCGTTTGTGAAAGTAAAATACGCATTGAATTTGTTGAAATCTGGGGGTATAATGCTCTTCAGATACAACACCTATCTGGAGTTCTGTGATCGCATAACATAAAACCGAAATTTCGCCTGGCATTGTCAAAACTGAGCATGGTCTACATCGATCGCTAAACACACAACCACAATTTCTCCGGTCATAGCCAGAACTGATCGGTTGGAATTAGCTCTAAATGGCATCTTATTGTCAATTGGGGCTTGTAATTTGTTCTTTCCTGACATTTCTAAGATAATTCCCGGACAGACGCACTCCACGAGGTTAGTGCAAATTCAGAGATTAGTAGTACGTGCTATACTTGTCTTGGATATGCCAAGACAGTAACGAAACAAATTAATAATTAAAAGTAGTTTAGTTATAGATTTACAAATATTCGTCGTCTAGAAAAATATTTTGGATTATTAAAAAAAATGTTTGTAATACTGAAAAATACTGAAAAACTATTTCTGCAATAAATGGCTACTGATTTTTTTATTTAAATTACTGACCTATTTAAATACAACTAGTGTCTATATTAGAAACGAATGTGTAACTTTGGTATAGTCAGGGTATTTTTTCATCGATACGACTGTGGTTTCTTACGGAGCCCCGCAGGGGACGTAGATTTTTTTTTTTATTAATTCGTTCCCACGAAATAACAGTTCGTTCCCACTAATTAACAATTCGTTTCCTCAATTTAACAATTCGTTCCCACGAAATAACAATTCGTTCCCACGTATTTTTAATTCGAGGGAACGAGTTGTTAAATTGAGGGAACGAATTGTCATTTCGTGGGAACGAATTGTTAATTCGAGAGAACGAATTGTTATTTCGCGGGAACGAATTGTTAATTCGAGGGAACGAATTCTTAAATTTAGGGAACGAATTATTTTGTGAGAACGAATTAATAAAAATAAAGTCATGTCCCCTGCGGGGCTCCGTAGTTTTTTTCCTTTTCATGATGATCATGTTACAGCCGCTAACACTACGAGTCCGCCAAGCCCAACTTTATCACTATGCTGTAGTTAGTTTGAACATTCTGCAGAGAATTTTAAATCGGACACAAATAAGATTTACGCGAGACCTCATGGGCGACGAAATTACTCCAGACAAAATAATAGATCACGTAATATTCAAAGGCATTTCACAAATGTTCCTTATTTGCACATGTATCGCGAAAATTACAAATCATGCCAAACCAAATTAACTCACCTGTATATAACTGTTTCTGATCGTCTAAACTTGAATATAGCGCATGGTTTTGGAAATATAGTCAAATAAAACGATTGGTTAAGATAGTCCATATCATGGGCATGAAGCGAAAGAGAACATATTGATGGTGGCTCGTTAGGGACAGTTCGTCTCTTCGTGGCGACGGAACTAAACTAAAAATTAAATTCGTCTTTTCGCCAAGCTAAATATCGTCTCTTCGCCTCGTCCTATAAGGTCGATAATTTACTCACGCCTCGCAAAATAGTAGTAAAGTCATCGACTGTTGCATTTATATGATCCGCTTGAAGTGGGTGGAGTCGGAAACCGTAACATACCAAATGTTTTGCTTATCACAATATACATAAAACGATCTTATTTATGAGTTATATTTAAAGTGTAAAACCATCCGCTGTTGCGTTTACTGTGGTATGATATACAGTTGGTATAAAATCCGAAGGAGTCCTCGCAAGAAAACATGGGCTGTTGCGTTTTTTGCGTTATGAGAACCTTTTGGTCTGTTTACAAACTTACATCAATACATACATGTAATGGAATGTAATGGAATGTAATGTTATATACATGTACCTCCTTATATGCGGCTGTGACTGGAGAAATGGAACATTGATTTGTGACCAGAGTAGCTGTTGATAACATGGCACACTTCTGTAACTGGATACGGTGTATTTTCAGGGGCGGATCTGGATGAGGGGGGTTCTGGGGTTGCAACCCTCTCCCACCCACGTTCAGCCACGGAGTTTACATAGATCACAGTTTACCACCAGTTGGAGTCTGAATTTAAATTCCGTAAAACACAGGAAAGTGCATTTCCGGACATCTAGATTTCAATTTTTTTCCGGGGGGACATGCGCCTGGACCCCCTTAGCATGAGTGGAGCTCGAAAATAGGACAACCCAAATTCTGGATCCGCCCCTGATTTTCCTTGCTTGAAGCATGTAGGGTGCTTCATTGATGGAATGGCGAACAGTGCCGATCCTGATCAGACTGTGCGGATGCACAGTCTGATCTGGATCTACACTGGTCGCAAACGCCATAATCCCCATTTCTCAAGTCACAGCCACATATTTACTTGTGTCATCGGATTTTACTTTATGACGTTATCTAGGGGTTTAATAGGCCATTCCCTGTCATTAGCTGGCTGTGCTTGAGCTGAAAGCTTCCGGGAAGTCCTTTATATTATGCTTTCCCCACAAGTTCATAATATTTGAACAACCTTGAAAAGAATGACTGTGAATATTGCAAACGTCATGGTGTCGCTTATGGACCGGACCTGACCTGAGACATGCGGGAGCCGGCTAAAAAAAAAACAGGACATCGCGACGTTTGTTATGGTGTACGAACGGGGTCCAAACTTAACTTACAGGTGCACCTATACAGTTTTACCGGTCCACCTGTAAAATATGCTGGTGGACCTATACATTTACAGATCCACCTGTAAAAATAACCTGTAAATTTGACAGGTGCACCTGTATATTGTGCAGGTGCACCTGTAAATTTATAGGTCCACTTGTATATTTTACAGGTGGACCTGCAAAATATTATAGGTGAACCTGTAAGTTTAGTTTTGACGCCGTTCGTACACCATAGTTTGTGTTCAACGTAGTCCAATATCAGCCTGCGCATTTGGGCGGGACGTGGAATATGTGACCACCCGGACCAATACTCATAACAGGCAATCAGCCCTTGTCTTGAAAAACATCTACCACACTCTCCCCCCCCCCCCCATGAAACCATCTCCCCGTTATTGTCGTAATTCGCCGATATTTATTTTGGCCATGTTTTCCGTAAATGTAACTGTGACTGGAGGAGGAGCGTTTATGCGTTTTGCGACCAGTGTAGATCCTGATCAAACTGTGCATCCGCACAGTCTGATCAGGATCTGCTCTGGTCGACAATCCGTTAATAAAACACCCGTCATGCGTCTAACAAGCAATGTAGATCGTTACCAGAGAACAAGAGTGTGTTATTCGAAATCGAGCTGCTCTGGTCACACATCCCATAAGATATGACAACATGAGGTATACATAAAATGAACATATAAATGGCATGTTACAAATAATATGTCAGTAAATGATATAATATCATGTACACGCAAATGTTCAAATACGTTACTTCAGTTTTGTCTGCGGTCAAGCCAAATAAGGACATCGTTGTATTGAGGTGATATAAATTGTAACTATCATTTTTTATCTTATATTTAAGGGTAGAAATTGGCTCGAGGATCTTCCAAACCCGGGCATTTGAGCCCAACAAATGTCAGGCCAGAATTATAAGTATGATGCCAGATTTATTTAATCTCCGTTGTGTAATGGAAAGAGTTATCGACAACAATATGCTACGAATCGGACCAATCAGAATGATTCACAAGTTTGTGTTTAGTAAATATAAATATTTAGTTCGCCATGTAAATAAAAGCCGTGTTCAAAATGCGATAACGACTTTGAGTCATCTCTGTTTGATATCATACTTGTCCAAACATAAGTTGCGATTTTTGTTGTGCTTGTGATCTGGTTTTAGATACAACACATATTTATACTAATTAAATGACATCGTTCTTATTTAATTCCTATAAAGAACATTGTGTGCCTCCTGAGTGGGCAAGTACCTTTAAAGTGCCTAGGACTTGCCCACTCAGGAGGCACACAATGTTCTTTATAGGAATTAGCACTTTAAAGGTACTTGCCCACTCAAGAGGCACACAATGTTCTTTATAGGAATTAGCACTTTAAAGGTACTTGCCCACTCAAGAGGCACACAATGTTCTTTATAGTAATTAGCACTTTAAAGGTACTTGCCCACTCAAGAGGCACACAATGTTCTTTATAGGAATTAGCACTTTAAATGTACTTGCCCACTCAGGAGGCACACAATGTTCTTTATAGGAATTAGTACTTTAAATGTACTTGCCCACTCAGGAGGCACACAATGTTCTTTATAGGAATTAGTACTTTAAATGGTACTTGCCCACTCAGGAGGCACACAATGTTCTTTATAGGAATTAGTACTTTAAAGGTACTTGCCCACTCAGGAGGCACACAATGTTCTTTATAGGAATTAGTACTTTAAAGGTACTTGCCCACTCAGGAGGCACACAATGTTATTTATAGGAATTAGTACTTTAAAGGCACTTGCCCACTCAGGAGGCACACAATGTTCTTTATAGGAATTAGTACTTTAAAGGTACTTGCCCACTCAGGAGGCACACAATGTTCTTTATAGGAATTAGTACTTTAAAGGTACTTGCCCACTCAGGAGGCACACAATGTTCTTTATAGGAATTAGCACTTTAAATGTACTTGCCCACTCAGGAGGCACACAATGTTCTTTATAGGAATTAGTACTTTAAAGGTACTTGCCCACTCAGGAGGCACACAATGTTCTTTATAGGAATTAGCACTTTAAATGTACTTGGCCACTCAGGAGGTACACAATGTTCTTTATAGGAATTAGTACTTTAAAGGTACTTACCCACTCAAGAGGCACACAGTGTTCTTTATAGGAATTAGCACTTTAAAGGTACTTTCCCACTCAGGAGGTACACAATGTTCTTTATAGGAATTAGTACTTTAAAGGTACTTGCCCACTCAGGAGGCACACAGTGTTCTTTATAGGAATTAGTACTTTAAAGGTACTTGCCCACTCAGAGGCACACTGTGCTTCATAGTAATTAGCACTTTAAAGGTACTTGCCCACTCAAGAGGCACACAATGTTCTTTATAGGAATTAGCACTTTAAAGGTACTTGCCCACTCAAGAGGCACACAATGTTCTTTATAGGAATTAGCACTTTAAATGTACTTGCCCACTCAGGAGGCACACAATGTTCTTTATAGGAATTAGCACTTTAAAGGTACTTGCCCACTCAAGAGGCACACAATGTTCTTTATAGGAATTAGCACTTTAAATGTACTTGCCACTCAGGAGGCACACAGTGTTCTTTATAGGAATTATTACTTTAAAGGTACTTGCCCAATCAAGAGGCACACTGTTCTTCATAGTAATTAGCACTTTAAAGGTACTTGCCCACTCAAGAGGCACACAATGTTCCTTATAGGAATTAGTACTTTAAAGGTACTTGCCCACTCAGAGGCACACTGTTCTTCATAGTAATTGACACTGTTACTTGCATCAAGAGGCACATGTTCCTTATAGGAATTAGTACTTTAAAGGTACTTCCCACAGAGGACACTCAAGTAATTAGCACTTTAAAGGTACTTGCCCACTCAAGAGGCACACAATGTTCTTTATATGAATTAGCACTTTAAATGTACTTGCCCACTCAGGAGGCACACAGTGTTCTTTATTGGACTTAGTACTTTAAAGGTACTTGCCCACTCAAGAGGCACACTGTTCTTCATAGTAATTAGCACTTTAAAGGTACTTGCCCACTCAAGAGGCACACCATGTTCTTTATAGGAATTAGTACTTTAAAGGTACTTGCCCACTCAGAGGCACACTGTTCTTCATATTAATTAGCACTTTAAAGGTACTTGCCCACTCAAGAGGCACACAATGTTCTTTATAGGAATTAGCACTTTAAAGGTACTTGCCCACTCAAGAGGCACACAATGTTCTTTATAGGAATTAGCACTTTAACTGTACTTGCCCACTCAGGAGGCACACAGTGTTCTTTATAGGAATTAGTACTTTAAAGGTACTTGCCCACTCAGGAGGCACACTGTTCTTCATAGTAATTAGCACTTTAAAGGTACTTGCCCACTCAAGAGGCACACAATGTTATTTATAGGAATTAAATAAGTGTATAATTGTGTCACGATCCAACCAGTTCTAAAAATTACGAGTGCCCGCTATACAGATATAATCATTTAGTAATACATGTATTTTTTAATTAATTATTTATACTAATTAAATGCGTCCCTTGAAAAAAAATATATTTTCGACAGCTTATGAAGTATGATCATTGCACATCAAAACATACAGAGAATAAATAGTAATGTCCGTTAACATTTTAAGAAAACACGGTTATCGCCCCTGATACCAGTGTGGAAATTTACGTATGATATAAAATATATAATAATGTCAATCAATAAGTGGGGTAATGGTGAATGAATGTCTCAGATGATGTCTCTGATATAAACAACATTTTGTGCCTACTGGGTGGGAATGCACCTTTAATAGTCAACCATATTCACAGGTTTATGCAAACGAAATGTACGTTTATGCCGGAAATGCTTTTTTTACGGATTTCAACAGCATATCGCGTGCCTGGGTTTTGTCATAAAAAGTATTAATGGAGCACTTAAAGATTTATATTAAAAGTGGATACACAAATCATTTAAGTGGTTCTATGTTTTCAGTCGATGACGTAGACCTTTTCAAGACTCCGTGATATTTCGTGAACTCTGTAACGAGTTATCAATACACTGTTTGACGTAATCCGCGATCTGACAAACCCGGGCTTATTGTATATATACGACCAGTGTAGACCCTGATCAGCCTGCGCATCCGCGCAGTCTGATCAGGGTCCACACTGTTCGCCTTTAAGGCAATGGACAATCCTTAAGCACACGATGTGACCTATTTGAAGCCTGATCGGTTTTATGTTATGATTAGGATCTACACTGGTCACGAACAGAATATCTCCGGTTTTGTGAGGCCGTGACGGTATTGTGTGTAACATTTGTCACTTGTCTAAAGCCGAATGGACGGACCCTAATTTGACAAGTACGGGACTGTGGCTGTGATTGGAGAACCGGAGCCTATGGCGTACGAGAGAAGGGCGTCGTTATCACGACTGTCGTCTGTTACACGTTTTGCTGCCGACGAACTTTTGGCTATTACACACATTAAATCTAAAACATATTTAGATGTAAGTACATTTTCATCAATAACAAAAAAGTCACTCTCCAAAAAAAAAATATGAATTTACATCAAATATTTATTTTATTGCGAAAAATGTAGTTTCCTATGGGAATTTAACATGGGGCTAAAAATAGATTTCTTTTTTATTTGTGGACCGATTTTAAAAATCTAACTTCTTTTCTTAATTGCGTCATTTCCAAATGTTTGCCTCCGCCCCAGCTTCTTCTCTCTTTCCCCCATGTTAAATTTCCATAGGAAAATCTTTTTTTTGCAATAAAATCAATATGACATTTTTGTTATTGATGAAAAACCACTTACATTTAAATATTTTTTAAATTTAATATGTTTAATAGCGAAAAGTTTGTCGGCAGCAAAAAGTGGAACATACAGTGAGCTAATCCCGTCGCTAGCAGTCATGCAAGATAAGAAAATATGATATTGAACAAACGAAAAAAAATGGGATAACAAGCTACCAGGCCATCCTGCACTTACGAACATTTTAGTCGTACGAAGTTTAGTGAAACGAGCCACTGATCGGCATAACTGTTCGCTGGTGGGAGAGGGAACACACATGATGTATCTAACAAAACCTCTAGGGGACCGTTTCACTAAACTTCGTACGACTAAAATGTTCGTAAGTGCAAAATTATGATAGTCTGTACATTTCAAATTAGCAATGTGTTCTTGTAAACAATTATTGGATTTACATTCAATTAATGTAAATCCATCAATTGAAATTTACAGACGATCCTAAATTTGCACTTACGAACATTTTAGTCGTACGAAGTTTAGTGAAACGGGCCCCAGATCCTTGGCAGGTTCCAAGCATATGCTAGATGATCAGGATGATTAAAAACACAACAGCTATATATCCCCCCCCCCTCCCCCACCCCTCTTCTCGTGGCTTGTCATATTACTGTCTGTTGCACGTTTGGCTTCCGACGAACTTTTAGCTATTACACTAAAAAATATTTACATGCAAGTATTTTTTCATCATTACCAAAAAGCCCCCTCCCCCAACAAAAGATTTGATGAATTTCCATCAAATATTGATTTTATTGCGAAACATGTTTTCTTAGTTACATCATTTCCAAGCTATCTAACCAGGTTTCAGAGTCAATTTTCTCTTTTTTTTTCTTTTTTTTGTTTGCTCCTCCCACAGCTCCTTCTCCTCATTTTTTCGTAATAAAATCAATAATTGATGGTATTTTATCAAATAAAAAGAATGGCCAGGGTGACTTTTTTTGTTATTGATGGAAACGTACTTGCATTTAAATATTTAATTAAATTTAATGTGTTTAATAGCCAAATTTTCGTCGGCAGCAAAACGTGGAATAGACAGTAGTCGGTGATATAGAAAAGAAATTCCATAGAAGATGAACTACACTTTTTGTTCAATTGTCCACATTACTCATAAGAGAGAGAGAGAGAGCTATTTTAATGCCATATATTTCATCTTTTCGAGTCTTTCAATATCAAATCAATTTATTTGGCTTCTATCTTGTGAAAACACTAATATTTTGAGAGAACTAGGCAATTTCCTGAGTTATCCATTCGAGAAACGCGGATAAATCTAGTCTCATAAATACAGTATTGGCTTTTATTGCGGTAGTGATTGTTCACAAGTTTACATTACATGTATTGAATTGTTATTTTCATGTATAAATCACTCTAATCAAAGTATGAAATTGTTTGCCCTTGATGGTCCTTAATTGGAAATAAAATATTGTATCTTGTATCTTGTTAGACAGGAGGTATATATGCGTTACCATATCATAGATACTTCTTATTATTAATACAGTCGAACCTCCCCGAACGGTCACCTCTCTACAACAACACCCTCTCTATAACAGCCGCTATTTTATATCCCAAATGGATGATTTCCTCTGTATCTAACCCTTAGACTCCTGAGCACGAAAATTGTCGTCGGCTGTTGTTTTTGCCTTCGTTCTCAATAAAAACATGTTTTTACAGCATTTTAGAATAATTTCCATTGGAAATGATTCTAAAATGTTGCCAAAGCATGTTTTTGATGATAATTATGAAACAGCGGACGACAAAATTTAATTCTGCATTAACCTCCCTACAACAGCCACCTCTCTACAACAACCAGTTTTGCGTCTTCCCATGGGTGGCTGTTGTAGAAAGGTTGGAATGTCTGTTTATGTTCTGTAATTTTGACAAAATATGTATGGCAATGATTAATCTTGTTATACCCACTTTTTTTGTAAAAAAAAACGGGTATATTGTTTTCGTCACGGGTGTCCGTCCGTCCGTACGTCCGTACGTCGTCCGTACGTCCGTCCGTACGTCCGTCACGTTTCTTGTAACTCGAAAAACTTTTTCACCTTCATACCTACGCGCCTGATATTTGGTATGTAGCTTCGTTATCATGTGCAGATGCGCAAAGTGAATTTGGATTTTTGATCCGACCCTCCATCATGGATTATCTCCCCCTTTCGGACTCAGAATTTCCCATTTTTTCCTCGTAACTCGAAAAACTTTTTCACCTTCATACCTACGCGCCTGATATTTGGTATGTATTGCTTAGCTTCGTCATGTGCAGATGCGCAAAGTGAATTGGATTTTTGATCCGACCCATCCATCATGGATTATCTCCCCCTTTCGGACTCAGAATTTCCCATTTTCTCCTCGTAACTCGAAAAACTTTTTCACCTTCATACCTACGCGCCTGATATTTGGTATGTACCTTCGTTATCATGTGCAGATGCGCAAAGTGAATTTGAATTTTTGATCCGACCCTCCATCATGGATTATCTCCCCCTTTCGGACTCAGAATTTCCCATTTTCTTTTTCCTCGTAACTCGAAAAACTTTTTCACCTTCATACCTACGCGCCTGATATTTGGTATGTAGCTTCGTTATCATGTGCAGATGCGCAAAGTGAATTTGGATTTTTCATCCGACCCTCCATCATGGATTATCTCCCCTTTCGGACTCAGAATTTCCCATTTTCTCCTCGTAACTCGAAAAACTTTTTCACCTTCATACCTACGCGCCTGATATTTGGTATGTAGCTTCGTTATCATGTGCAGATGCGCAAAGTGAATTTGGATTTTTGATCCGACCCTCCATCATGGATTATCTCCCCCTTTCGGACTCAGAATTTCCCATTTTTTCCTCGTAACTCGAAAAACTTTTTCACCTTCATACCTACGCGCCTGATATTTAGTATGTACCTTCGTTATGTGCAGATGCGCAAAGTGAATTCCCATTTTTGATCCGACCCTCCATCATCGATTATCCTCCCCCCTTTCCGACTCAGAATTTCCCATTTTTTCCTTTTTCCTTGTAACTCGAAAAACTTTTTCACCTTCATACCTACGCGCCTCATATTTGCTATGTAGCTTCGTTATCATGTGCACATGCGCAAAGTGAATTCGGATTTTTTATCCGACCCTCCATCATGGATTACTTCCCCCTTTCGGACTTAGCATTTGGGGAAAGTGGGTATATTGCGATGGCGCGCCATCGACTTTTTCTAGTTTATATTTGTTTTCTTCATTGTTAACTATTACTCATCCTCACCCCACCCAACCCACCTCCATTCACAACATCGTCTAAGGGACAAATCAGTTTTCCGCCCACATAGTCATACCGGTAATAATAAGCCGCCATGTTGTCATGGCGGGTAGAATTATCAGGAATTGCATAATTCCCCCCACTCTAGATTGATAAATAATACATTCATTATTGTATTGTGCTGTTTATACTCCCAGCGGTATCTGTAAAACAGTTTCGGATCTGTTGAAAAAAATAATGTAAACATATCTAGGTTTTAAATTGTTCACCTAAACACAATCGCATATTGTGATGTAGTTCGTCAGTTGCAGAACCTCCCCCAACATGTTAGCACCACAATTTTACTGTTAGCCATTCAGTCGGTAAAACACGCAACGTGCTTCTGACAATCGGTATATATGGAACGCCAAACCTATATAAACTCAAATAATTATTGCTAGCTCTAAATGATTAGAACTAGCATTGCATATTTATAGCTAGCTCCAAATCATTTGAAGACCTCTCTAAATCATTTGAAACTTGCTCTAAACATGTAAAGCAATAATTATTTGAGTTTATGTAGATTCGGCGTTCAGGGAACGCCAAATCTACATACACTCAAATAATTAATGCTAGCTCTAAATAGTTAATGCTAGCTCTAATTACTTAGCGGTAGCATTAATTATTTGAGTTTATGTAGATTTGGCGTTCTATATGTATATACCCTATCATCACCAGGTATGTGGTATCAGATGAGGCAAGGAGCTATACTGGTCACACAAACAATCAGTTCCACTTCCCCAGTCTCAACCATTTGAACAGCACATTTGTACCGTTAGTCAGTAAGTCAGTGAAACAAACAGAAAACATTGTTCTAGCAAACGGTATGTGTTATTATCACGCAAATTCAAGATGGCCACCGAAGTAACACACACGTCTAAAATTCAAAACGACCGAGCAACGTCAATTTCATTCACCAGTGTCTCTAGGCGTGATCAACATATACCAGCCAGCGCCTCGTTTCACTGGAATATAGTTGATAGGAGTGTGTTGTCCTGGCTTTTCTACGTATGGCTAGCTACATTATATCATATGTTCTACATGGCATTTCCGTTCTTTGTCAAACGCCACAATATGTGAAATTGACTGATGGCTTGAACAGACTAAGATGGTCGAGTTGACCACTTCATGTGCCGTATAGGATGCAATAACGAGGCAATGTTCACATGTACGACGAATGTTATACATAATATATTCCATCACAGTTAGGAAGTAATTATGTGTGAATCATACGATGCTCAGGAATTCCATAAGTCCTTTCAGTGGGGTCAGCGTGTAAGTGCACACACGAACGAACACGACAGGTTGGTCCCAACCTGTCGTGTTCGTTCGTGTGTGCACGATTGCATGTTAATAAGTCAGGGAATATTGACTGAAAGTATAACTTATCGTGGTTTTCTCCTATAAATTATGTTACCGCACATTCGAACACAACAGTGAGTGGTATATAACTTCAGAGCCCCGCAGGGAACATGGATCTTTTGTATTAATTCGTTCCCACGAAATAACAATTCGTTCCCTCAATTTAACAATTCGTTCCCGCGAATTAAAAATTCGTTCCCACGATATAACAATTCGTTCCCACGAAATAACAATTCGCTAAATTGATGGAACGAATTGTTAATTCGTGGGAACGAATTGTTAAATTGAGGGAACGATTTTTTATTACGTGTGAACGAATTGTTATTTCGTGGGAACGAATTAATAAAAAAATAATTAGTTGTCCCCTGCGGGGCTCCATATATAACAACAAATTATAACGAATAATCAGCTTGCGAGAAAAATATAATCACGTTTTCAATGAGATATCGT
Source organism: Conchocele bisecta (assembly GCA_029237695.1). NCBI lineage: Eukaryota > Metazoa > Mollusca > Bivalvia > Lucinida > Thyasiridae > Conchocele > Conchocele bisecta. The sequence continues at coordinate 17,757,403 of CM055281.1, read as the reverse complement.
CATCAGGAACTCAAGGAAATGTGAGATAATGTGTTGCTTAGAACACAACGCCCTACGTTAATCTTGCCAAGATGTCAACGTTTCTGAACGTCTATCGGCAATCGCAAGGCGCAATCACGCAGTTTGATAGGCTGATCCTGAGCTGTAGCACAGCTCAGGCTCAGCGAATCAAGCTGCTTGATTTCAAGTGCAATATTTTAAAATCGAGCAGGCGGTGGTGTTCCACCGCAACATGTCTTTTTGTGAGAACTGAAAATAAATAACCAGCCGACTAATTAGGAAAATAATGCATGGTCAGCATGAAATGATCCAAAACGTGAGGTTTGATGATTGGTAGCTCAATGCGCCATCATGGAGTCTAATGTTACTGTACAATAATAGTATGTGGCACAGGGATTCGGCGTGTTTCGGTGTCACGCCAGGGTGACACCGGGCTAGTCTACTGAAGGGACGGAACACCAAGCACGTTGTGGATAGAGACAACAAGGTATATTTTTACAAGGTGATGTATATACATAAATGAAAAGCACAAACAATAGATGAATATGTCAGTACGGACAACGTCCCATAGCAGCCACCGCCACAGGCCCTTGCACAACCAAGGCACATCCACGATTCTGGAACAGGTAGGTAAAGTCAAAAGTAAACGTCATCATGATCAGGATCACTATCCAATGTTAGAGTTCAGCTAATCAACTCCGGCTTCTGCCATGATGGGAGTGACGTTATAAAAACGTCGTAAAGTTACTGGTATTTATGAGATACAGAGCCTACTTGGGCGGATGGGGTCCATAACGCATCGGTGAACGTCCTTATCGATACATCACGTCCTTGGACGGAATGACGTCACCGGAATATGCCACACTCGATTACGCCCTTGGTCCACGCGGAGTAGAGTCCCCGCTAACACACGGTGTCGTGTCGTGGACTCCAGAATAACTAAATAAATCTGTGTTGCGTACTGAATTTACGCAGACACAAAGTAGGGACGTGCCGTCGCTCGTTGCTGACTGGTATAGTCTCAATAATAGTCACAGTAGTGCACATGAAATCAATATCATGATTGCATGGCAATACTAAACATCATCATATATTACAATGATGAAACATGATAAATTGCAATGTACACAAAGATATTTTCACAATTGGAAGAAGGGGGCTGATGGAATTCATAAGTCGGAAAATGCGATATAACACATAAATAACAGCCACCATATCTAGTGTACCCAACGATATATCTCTTCACAGCCTACATGTGAATACAGACGTCATTCACAGTTATTTACCATTAGTAAACAAACATTTTATTGCGACAGGCCTTACCTTGATCAGACTGCCCGTGGCCAATTGCGCTAACTTAATCAAGAGCAACTGTGCCCAGTATTCTCCTGTGCAGACTCACAGTATTACATTACATTACATTACTAATAATAAACGCTGTATACTCTAATCAGACTGTAGGATTCCACAGGCTGACCCAAAGCATCAGTGATTGAAACACATTATACTTCACATCATGTCCTTATTGCAGCTTACTGATGTATAAATCAGTGCACTTAGAGCAGAACTGTCTGATCTGGTCCATCCTGGTCGCAATAGCATTTACAATATTTACAACACACTTCGAACGTAATATGACTTAATAAAATGAATGTACAGACGACTGGGTTAGGAGTTAACATGTGTTTCCCCATAGAGTAATGAAAGTCGTCCAGAAAATCCACGTTACAATTGTGACATGTTTAAAATTGGCAATATTCGCGCAGACTGATATTGGATTGAATCGTAATATAAAATACATAGCTAATGTTAGTGAACATTTCAATCAAGTTCGCCCTTCGTTTTACAAATACAATACATTGCTACTGCAATTAGTCAGAGTGACATGCAACAAAAACACATTAGAATAATATGCCATTACAATACTCACGGAATGCTCCCACATGCCAGTCCTGTAATCGTTATCATTTACACGTAAACACGACGAATTAATGAATAAATAATATTTGATTAAGGGAGATAATCTACAACAGCGGATACATGCCATACGGCTTTTATTGACCAAACGTATGGTCGAAACGGGGCCAAATAACTCGGGTAAATTAAATAGTGCAGTATTATCGAGGATACGACAACACTGCGTAGAATTGCCGGTCTTGGCAAGATTCAGACTTAAATGGCAGCATTAGAAAGTAACAACAACATATGTACTCGCCAATTCCCAGTGAAAACTTGCGCTCCAATGTCACAAGAATGTAATTGAGTGTCCGACTGATAGTATATGGTGCTACAACGAATATATACCCCCACCCTAGTGCATGACTATCCCATGTTGTCTGCTTGTCAATGTAAAACTTATGTGCCAACATTTGGCTTACAATTTTGCGTAAGTGGACTAATGTTCTGACAGTCAGTCTAGCTCATGAGATATCTGGTGAATTAGTCTGAAATACTTCAGTCATAAACAGGTATGACCTACTAGGTAATTAGGCTAGCCTCTAAGTCTGCTTAAACAGTGTAGATCACCCAGATATGACCATTACAAAATCCAATACTGGTGGTCCGTGCGCGGTTTCGGATAAAGCGCTATTCTCTCCAGCGGTGTATTCCACGGGCGATATTTCACACACCATACCATACCTATTCGATAGTCCTGTACTAGAATATTCGATTACTGCTCTAGACTATGTGACCCGTGTTACAATTAATGGATGATAAAGAAAATAGTCGGCTACGATTCGTGACATTCGGCTTTCATCGGTATAACTCTGTATATATGAACAAGGCTTCTATCTTTGGTCGGACACGACCTCGTATCATAACAAGATAACATGTTTAAAAGTGTAAGTTTCTATGCATTCTGTGTATTTTGACAGGATATCGATTCTTCTCAAATGATCATATAAACTTGCCACTACAATATAGACGTTAGAGCCTTAAATACATTATTTCATTTGTTATGATACGTGGTTGTGTCCGACCTAGAAAAGGGGCTGTAGTTCGAAGACATTTGCATACATATGTTCTATGTTATTTTAGAAAGAAAGACAACAGTAATTCTCAAATGAACATGTGCACTTTCCGCCAAAATATTCACATTAGAATTAATAAATTCGCGGAACGTGTTATGATACGAGGTCGTGTCCGACCAAAGTTAGAAACCTTGTTCATATATATAGAGTTATACCGATGAAAGCCGAAACACGCCGAATGCCTGTGGTATGTGGAGGTGTATACTCTATAACAGGAGTGGAATTCTAGCCGAGAAGAAGTGGGTGGCAGGTGGGCGCACGTGATGAGTAATTTAACGTTCGGGAATCCCGATACCTGGGGACCCGTTTCACTAAACTCCGTACGACTAAAATGTTCGTAAGTGGAAATTTAGGATAGTCTGGATTTATAGATTTACATTTATTGAGCATAGGCTGCATATGCAGCCTATGCTCAATAAATGTAAATCCAATAATTGTTTACAAGAAAACAGTATTGATGTGAAATTTACAGACTATCATACTTTTGCACTTGCGAATATCTTAGTCGTACGAAGTTTAGTGAAACGGGCCCCTGGTTTGGCCCTCAACTATGTCCTTGGCATTTTTGTATGTGAGAGTTGAATCTGGTTGTACCCCTTATATGAGTAACATTATTATTCGTAATCCTATTACTTTTAGGGGAATGGGCCAAGCGGCTTTGGAATGGTATGGACCTTGCATCAGGTCATGTTATTCTAATTACAGGGCTGAATATATATATATACATTTTGTGGACAGGTTTATTCGCGGAACTCGTGTAATTATTATGTGGTAAAACACGGAACTTTCATGAAGGCTTATACTCATATTTCATAATACGTGTTTTGATGGTAAATGTACCAAATTAATGGTATATCTCTATGCTCCAATTTGGTATATAATATGTATGTCTATGTATGTGTTCTTTATGCACCCTACACCAGCAGCCGATTTCATCAAAATTGCAAAGTATACTTATCTAGCAAAGTATACTTTGAGGAGTAATCATTTATTTTCCCCAAAATGCATTATTTCATATAGAATAAACCACTGCATATATTTGATGATTAAAAGTATAATAATCACAGTCAAAATGGCTGTGATAATGTAATAAATTCAGTATAATAAAACTTATAAAGTTATCCTAAAATTAAAAAATTCTCCCTCAAAGTATACTTTACTAGAAAAGTATACTTTGCAATTTTGATGAAATAGGCTACAGATCAATAATGTTGTAAACGCTGCCAATTGGGGCATCATCAGTGTGGGGCAGGCATACTTTCCTACGTTTTGTTTCTAGAGATACAGTTTCAGTTCTTTCAGTACTTTGATTAATGTACGGATTACTTACTTTTCACCTACAGGCAGAAAAATGTCCATACTTTTGGAAAGGCCAACAGTTCAAGAGTGGGAAGCCAATGACCAATTTGTACGTGCAGGACGTCGCGGAAACGTGTTGTTCGTGAAGTAGTCCTGGGGCCCGTTTCACTAAACTTCTTACGATAAGAAATTATCGTACGAACTTCTTAGGCGCATTTTACCGTTTCACTAACGTCAATTTCGTGCGAACTTTCTTGCGAAGTTCGTAACTTTCCTCGTAAGTCTGCGATAGGTATTGGGCTGTCGTACGAAGATTTTTTAGCGCAAGTGTCACGGCCGCCATACATGTATTTCATGAATAACATCGCCATAAAATCGACCGTGCATATTTCACCCTATAGGTTTCGCCCTATACTTCCGTCTGTCTGTCTGTCCGTTTATTTTTGGCATTACTGAGTAATACATTACCCTCACTACTGATCGTACGTCCGTTCGTCTGTTTATTTTGTTTTTAAGTGTTGGTCTGTCCATCTGTCTGTTCGTGTGTTTATTTTTTGGAAATTTTTGTAAGTTTCTCAAATCACTTATAGGGGCCCTAATGCGTAGACAGACCGGATTATCTAGCTTTAGCTGCTTATCAGTTAGCCAGCAAATGCAACCCAGATAAAACGTGGCTTATAGAGTAGTGACTCATTATACTTGTAGCTGTTGATCAGTTAGTGCAGCAAATGCAGCCTGATATAACGTGGCTTATACAATAGTGACTCGCTATACTTGTACCTGCTGATCAGTTATACCAGCATATGATATAACGTGGCTTATGGAGTAGCTACTCACTATAATTTTACCTTCTGATCAGTTAGCCAGCAAATGCAGCCTGATATAATGTGGTTTAAGGAGGAGTGATTCACTATAATTGTAGTGTGGTGTAGGGTTGAAATGGATGAAAACACGAATAAAATATTTTCAAAAGTACATGTAATATGTATGCAATGTGTTGTCATATCATTATTTGTGTTACTGTATACTATATGGTACATCGAGTTGCCATCTCCGCCATCTTTGTATGTACAGCCATCTTACAGTTTCATCACTTCGACCGTTTGACACATACAGCAAATAATATGACAGAGAAAGTACTACAAAGTGGTGCAATACATTATAGACAGATATGACAACATTGTGCTATAAATATTATGCCAGAAAGCTATACAACAGGTCAAGGTCATATAAGGATTGGCCAACTGGTTCGATCCCGTATTCAACCTGCTGCATTTCGGGGGAGGGGGGGGGGGGGTCCCAAAATCAGAACGAAATATTTACATCGAAACAAATATATATTCAGCCCTGAAATTAGAATCCGATTTGGTTCCAGGTCCATACCAAACCAAAGCCACTTGGCCCCTTCCCCTAAATGTAATAGGAAATCAGACTTTGTATGTAAGTGTGATGAAAACAACCAATAGGACGTTGCACAAACTTGTATTTATGGGTATGTAAAATTATTTGTGGTATGTGTAAAACGCCACAAGATGTATTGCATATACTAAGATGGCCAATATGGCAACTCCATGCCCCGTATAGTATACAGTACAAACTAAAGAAAATCAAAATCACATTTGAGATCATCAAAGACTCATTCACTTGAAACTTTGCAGACATTGGTTACCCTGCGCTGCCTAGCGAAGGGTGAGTTCTACTCCGAGGCTGGCGACATCCACGGTGTCTCTAGGAGTTCGGTTTTTCGGTGTATTAATGATGTTATCTCAGCCATCAATAATCGACTGGACAACATCAGTTTTCCAACCGAGGAATAAGACCTGGCCAACTGTAAAAAAAGCCTTTTATTGTGTGGCCAGGATTCCGAACACCCTGGGACACTCAGTGTCAGTCCAATTCACTTTCCTGGTTTTCAACTTGCTGGACTAAGTCAGTTGATTTAACAGCTGTCGTCTGGTTGTCAAAGTCGGACCGGATGTTTACATTCAAAGGGCTTGATGGATTTCCAATACTGAAGAATTCTTAAGAAGTTCGTAACTTAAGAAATTTCGTACGCACATGTTAGTGAAACGCACGTTAGAAGTTCGCAAGAAGTTCCTACGAAAAGTATCGTAGACGTAAGAAAGTTCGTAGCGTAAGAAGTTTAGTGAAACGGGCCCCAGGACTCCAGGATTGGCTAATTAGAGAACCGAGAAACCATATAAGGGCATAACCGCTGGGCATCGGGACACATTACGTGAAAAACGCCTACCATGTTCCTATTAGTAACAAGTGTCTGTGACTGGAGAAATGTGACTTATGGGATTTGTGACCAGTGTAGCTCCTGATCAAATAGCACACTCATGTAACCGGATAACGATTACAAACAAATTGCCTGTTACAAACACGAAGGTTATTTTATTGATAAGGTGGCAAACATAGCAGATCCTAATCAGACTGTGCAGATGCACAGGTTGAACTGGATCTACGCTAGTCGCAAAACCCATAAGCCACATTTATCCAGTTACAGCCACATAGTATTATGACAACATATGTAGTTCACATGTACGTGCACTTGATATTTAGGTCCATTTAGGTTTACATGACGTATATAGATGCACCAACGTAGTCTTTTGACGACAAATAGAAGCCCTACATCTCTCCCGTTATTAATGCCCCAGTAAGTCTGACCCCCACAATATACAGGGGGCTTGATCTAGAGGTAACACTTAGTGCACTTAACGTGCACGAGACTTAAACGACACATTACGCTATATCGTGCACGTTCGTGAACTTTGGCGCTTACATTCGTGAACGAGGTCGTGCGCTACTACAGTGCACGTTATAGCTCAGCGGATGCACGATCCAAGTGTACAGGTATCTGCATATTTCTCATGGAATATTATAAATTATTTGATTTGGGCCAGTGCATATGTGTTGGTGTAAGGTCACATTTAGAGGGTACATTGCACACCGCAAACATGGGGGGGGGGGGGGGGGGGGGGGGGGGGGGGGGGGGGGGGGGGGGGGGGGGGGGGGGGGGGGACGGGGCTTTATCATGCTGTAGATCCAGGAACTTTAAATGATTCAAACAATGTATGCTAGTGTTTTAGATAATAGTAGGTTAGTGTCGTGAATGGGAAACCATATATGGCAAGGCTTCGGAAATGGGATGGGCGAGGCTCTGCCGAGCACATCCCGTTTCCGTGCCGCGCCAGATATAATTTTCTCATTCACGGCACTAACAAACTATTTTATTTATCCCGTCAACACATACAGATGACTTTAAATTTTATCTTTTTGTTAGATCATTTCCAAGTAATCTAGCCAGGTTTCGGAGTCAATTTCCAAATGTTGTCGTTTTCTGACTCCTCCCACAGCTCATTCATCTCCTCCCCCCCCCCACCCATGTTAAATTCCCATAGACACATCTATTTTCCATAATAAAAACAATATTTAACCAAATTTCACGAAATCAAAAGAAGGCTCATTTTTAAATTTTGATAAAATTTAATATTATCTAAAAAAATACTCTTTGTTTTAACGTCACTCTTTTTATTAAATTTTAGACCACATGGTCTTTATCAAAATAGTATGAAAATGTATCGGCAGTCGATACATTTTCATACTATTTTGATAAAGACCATGTGGTCGAATATTTAATAAAAATAGTGACTTTAAAACAAAGTGTATTAAATGAGCTACCCTTCGGAGGTTATTGAACATTACTAAAAAAATACTGTTTTTGCATTGTTTATATGGCCATAAATTGCGGGCAGGTTTCATGAAACAGACAGTAGTGTATTATAGCGGCATATGATAAACGAAACTTGACCCAACGTGATTAAACACAGTAATACGACTACAATGTAGATACTATTAATTATGCATTGCTTTCAATATCATTATGTGGTCATGACCTACATGCACCGGATTGAGACTATCCGAGTAAATGTATATACATGCTCATATACACATCAGTTTCCTTGTGATAAACGAAACCGGAAACACGTACAATGTGCTCTATTGACGCAAAAACCCAGCCCTATGGACTTACATGTCACATTCAAATTGTAGGTAACAAATGTATGTGTAAATATACAATATAAAACATATGTGTAAATATATAGACTATGCTGGTCATAAACACAACGTGGTACGTTTTGGTATGTGCTGTCCCTGTTATCATCGTAAGTCAGTAATATAAGTAAACTTTGAATTTCGAAACATTTATCTTATCTCGATATTTCAAAGTTAAGATTTGCCTTGATATAAGGCATATGGTGGTTTTATATTCATGTGATGTTATGGTTATGATGTTCCCATAAACATGTACCAATTGTCGGTATTTTAACGCAATAATTTCACTGAGATACAGTGGAACCCCTCTAAACCGAACACCCAGGGCCCGTTTCACTACAGTTCGTACGATAAAGTGTTCGTATGAAAATTACTACCAATTAACTTCAAACATTTACGTGATTAATTAATATTAGCCTTAATAGTCAAGGTGTATGATCACGTGGTGCTAACAACAACAACAAGTACCGATTCAAAGTACGTATTCTGTTATAGTGTCCTTATTACGTAACGGATTTTGATGAAATATGGCGCATCAAACGCGTCTTTTTAAGCTGCATTTGGTGGTCTCTGTATTCTAGCCCAAACTTCTGTCGTTTTTGCGAAGAATCGATTTCCGTGTCTCCGACACGGAAATCGATTCTTCGCAGAAACGACATAAGTCTGTGTCAAACTCCCTAGACCACCAAATGCAGCTCATGAAGACGCGTTTGCTGTTCCATATTTCATCAAATTCCGTTGCATATTAAGAAACATATCAAATAATACTTACTTTGGAGTGGGCGACATTGTTGTTGTTGTAACCACGTGATCATGCCCCTTGATAGTCATTAAATCTGAACAAATGCATCTAAGATTTCACAAAATTGCCTTCTAATGCAAACATTGCTGTACGTTTTATATTTGCACTTACGGACTTCTTAGTCGTACGAAGTTTAGTGAATCGGGCCCTCGATGATTAATTTAAATGGGTTTCAGTGTAACTTATTGCATTATCCTGTCTGTTCATGACTGAAAATGACAAACAATTGGCCATCGAGTCCTTATTTACAGTGGAGCCTCTCTAAACCGGACACCCTGGGGACCTCTGTTCCACTGTGACCTCACAGGGTGTCCGGTTTAGAGAGGTTTCACTGTGACCTCACATGATGTCCGGTTTAGAGAGATTCCACTGTAGTATTTATGTCCCTGTTTAAAGATCCCGTGTCTCTGATGAAACTCATATATTCAATATGTATAGGTTATTTCATTTGAATGTGGATATATGCCCGAGTTCCGCAGCGTACGATATTGCGCGACTTTAGTAGCGCAATATCGTTGCACGGCGGAACGAATGGCATACGAATGACATACGAAGCTGTGCTACAGCTCAGGCTCAGTCCATCAAACTGATTGATTCCGAGTTGAGATTGATAATTCATTTTATCCCGTCAACATTGTGCGTATGTGCCATGAAACACGGTGCCGTGAAACATGTTTGATATCCTGTCAATACGACCTAATCACTGCGTATGAATATGTGCCGTTGCTGGGGTTATTTTTGTTTTCATTTTAAAGCCATTTGTATGTGTTGACGGGATAAATACGGCAGAGCCTCGCCCATCCCGTTTCCTGAGCCTTGCCAGAAGTTTTCCCATTCACGGCACTAACCTACTATTCTCTATCTATTTTCCTTATTTCTGAACCGAGACGGTTCGAATGAGTGGTCACAACATATACTTCTGATGAGAAATAAAGAAATTCTTGAGCCTTGCCGGATATTTTTCCCATTCACGGCACTAACCTACTATTCACTATGTCAGAAACGTTGGTAAGATTAACACAGGCGGGTGTGTATTATTGTTTTTCACGTACATTTGGTCAAGTTAACTACGTTCAGAAAGCATGCCTGTTCGTCCGTCTGTCCGACACTACTGATAGTGTCGCAATCCCATTTGCTTCTATCCAACGGCGGCATCCACTCTACATATATACCGTGGAACCTCTCTAAAGCGGACACCCTGTGAGATCCCCAGGGTGTCCGCTTTAGAGCTGTTCTACTGTAAAACAGGTAAATAAGCACTCCAACAAATCATTGTGTGCTTTGAGAACAGGAACACGTATTAACATAATAGATACATCGAAACTAATACAAATATTCATGGGTGTCCGGTTTAGAGATGTTCTACTGTACTGTGAATTAAGTGTAGGCCATCTATGTTTTCTCGTAATAACTTCGTAACGGCTACAGCTGAAAAGGACAACATAACCTGATGATGACTCAGTCCGTTTCAAACTTATTACGAGAAAATTTACATAGATTTAAGTTTTCTCGAAATAACTCCGAAAGGATTGCTGCTATGAGAACGGCGTCATAGTCCGGTTGTGTTGAATTTTTAGCTGCAGCCGTTTCGAAGTTATTACCAGAAAAGTTCTCTCGAAATAATTCCGAAAGGGTTGAGAACGGCGATATAGTCATGTTAGTATTTTTAGCAGTAGTCATTACGAAGTTACTACGAGAAAACTAACATCTATGTAAATTATAAAATAACTCCGAAAGGATTGCAGCTATGATGACAGCGTTATCGTCAGGTTAGGTTGTAATTTTAGCTGTAGCCGTTTCGCAGTTATTGCGAGAAAACTTACATTCAACATTAACGTCGAAACGGATACTTCTATGGGGAGGGCGTGATCGTGCGGAAAACGTATTTGGAAAATGTGTGGGTTTATGAGAGGAAAAATAACAAGTGTGCTGGATGTACTTTACCCGCCGTACTATAAGCCGGGTTCAAATCACGATAATCCCCATTTATCATCCGGGAACCATCTATCTATTTCACGCTCGTGCAGTTTGAAATTATAAGTTGAAATTGAGAATGTCTTTCTATTTCAGAAACTGTATTGATTTGTCAATCGCAGAAATTATAACGACGTTTATGGCTCCATGAGAAAATGTGTTTATTTACTATGCGACCAGTGTAACAACATATAAAACAGTGCACCCCATGTAGTATGATCAGTGCATTCATGGTTTAATATATATATGATCTTTCATGAGTGATGATATAATATGATATTTATTAAACGAGTCTAGAGACGAGGCTAGGCCGACTTAAGATACATGCCCACTTAGTAGGCAACAACTGTTATTTATAGGAATTAAATAAGTGTATAATTGTGTCACTATTCCACCAGTTGTAACACTAACGAGTGCCTGCTATACAGATATAATCATTTAGTAATGTTTATTTTACTGATAGTGACTCGCGGTGGTATCAGGCGCTATTTTCATATGCAAATGAGGCATGCTATTTTGTTATTATTTATACTAATTAAATGCGTCACCTGAAAAAAAAAAATATTTTCGACAGATTATAATGTATGATCATTGTACACCGAAAAATAAATACAGAGAATAAATAGAAATGTCCTAAAACATGTTAAGGAAACACGGTTATCGCCCCTGACATCAGTGTGGAAAAGTGTGGAAATTGACGTCCGATATCAAATGTATAATCATGATAATAATGCCAATCAATATGTGGGGTAATGGCGAGTGAATGTATATTTTGCCAGAAAATGACATACATGTATCTACAGAACATACAAAACTATCTGTCTCTCTATATTATAACCTACTGAGTGGGCATGTACCTTTAAACCACGTACTCACATGACTATCGAGTCCTGTGTGTCTTGGTGTGTCCTGTGGTGTTTAGTAGGAGCCCGATCTGAGCCACTTTAAGAATAAAATTACGTCTCTAAGTATCAATCTGCGAACCATGTATAGGCCAGTTGCCCGTTTCACTAAACTACGTACGACTAAAATGTTCGTAAGTACAAAATTATGATAGTCTGTAAATTTCACATTAACACTGTTTTCTTGTAAACAATTATTGGATTTACATTTATTGAGCATAGGCTGCATATGCAGCCTATGCTCAATAAATGTAAATCCAACAATGTAAATTTCCAGACGATCCTAAATTTGCACTTACGAACAGCATAGTAGTACGAAGTTTAGTGAAACGGGCCGCAGGTGAAAAAAAGAAAGAAATGGATTTAACACGTCCTCTGACAAACTGGACGAATCCATTGAGTCATTGGTCGAATCCTTGGATAGACGATTGGAACCGATTCCTCACGTCTCTCTGCGACCATGTACAAGTCACTAATCTTCGTACGACCAAGAAGTCGTACGTGCAAAATCGGAATGTAGAATAACACTTGCACTGATTGCCGAGGTTGGGAAATATTTGTGGATGTGTTCACATGCAATAATTTGTAGATCTAAGCGAAAACTGGTAGCATTAGTTAGTCACGTTGATGCGGGAAGCAGATTAATAAAAAATATTCGTACGAAGTTTAGTAACACGGACCGTAGGAGGTATAGCGGCGAACGTTCAATAAAGTATTATCCTCCAGCGAGCGTTTCCCCACTAATAAGTATGACAGTGGTATGAGCTCAACATTGGATTTTCATTTGTAAAGAGCCGTCATTGGTATTAGGATCTGGTATTTGGAATACATTTTCTGCAGCGGACCGGAATTGTATACATTGAGCCTTGGATGTATGGATTGTGGTATGGTATTACCTCCATTGTCCTATCGCCGTATTTCGCCGATAAAGATTTCGAAAAAATGCAATATTTTCCGTGAATGTCGTCGAAAATTGACAGAAAATTCAGAGCTCATGCGGAATATAATTCCGCATGAGCTCTGGATTTCCTGTCAAGTTTCGACGTGCTTTGTGAGAAATAATGCGTTTTTTCGAAATCAATATCGGCGAAATACGGCGATGCGATATGGGAGGTAATGCCAGAGCCGGGTTCATATATATTATGCCAGATACATACTTATAGCTATCACTTCGTATTATATATGAGCTTGTGTCGTGTCGGCACCTGGAAACCGTATGCGTGTGTATTGTGTATATATACTTGACTAAAACGTAAGATGGATAACGGTTTCGCCAAATGGAAATAATTACGTTGTAAATCTTGTTTGAGTTTCAGAATGTGGATACAAGTTTTTATCCCGTCAACACAGTGCGTATGTGCCGTGAAACACGGTGCCGTGAAACATTTTTGATATCCTGTCAATACGACATAATCACTGCGTATGGATATGTGCGGTGACTGGGGTTATTTTTTTGCATTTAAACGCCATTTGTAGGTGTTGACGGGATAAATAGAATAGCAGGTCATATGATTGGAGTTTTTAGTGTGTTATTTATAAAAGTTAATAGTTAAATATGTATATAGAGAATATTAGATTAGTGCCGTGAATGGGAAAACATATATGGCAAGGCTCAGGAAACGGGATGGGCGAGGCTATGCCGAGCACATCCCGTTTCCGTGCCGCGCCAGATATTTGTTCCCATTCACGGCACTAACCTACTATTCTATTTATCCCATCACCACCTAGAAATGGCTGTAAAATGCAAAAATAGTATTGACTGGATATCAAAAATGTTTCACGGCACCATGTTTCACGGCACATACGCACTGTGTTGACGGGATAAATGTCATATACTCGATATTTTCGACGATATGCCTGGCGATTTTTTTTCCAAACATTTTACAAAATTGCGCCCTTACTGATTATGAAAACTATATACGTGTAAGTTATTGTTCACATATTGGAATTAAACGAGATGGAGCGTTACCGACGGCAGCATTTAGTTGCTTAAACATCCAATATGAGAACAATAACATACTTATAGTTAGCCAGGTTTATAATGCAGTCTCCCATCCGAGCATTTATTATCCATTTCCGGTCGAACAGGTAGTCATTACATCTGGTAATATGTAACTTATTGGAGTTAAATCTCGCAAAATGTGAAATTGTCGTCTAAATAATAGCTGAAAAATAAATTCCAATAACATGGTCGTAACGGTCTTAACATCAATATCAGATTTAACCCACGCTCGCGCCCCCATCCCACACACCACATACCACACACCACACACCACACACCACACACCACACACCACACACAACCACCCCCGCACACCAACACCACCACACACACCAACACAAACGACACCGCACATCCACATCACACACCACACACCCACCACACCACACACCACACCACCACACACCACACATCACACACCACACACCACACACCACACACCACACACCACACACCACACACCGCACACCGCACACCGCACACGCCGCACATCAGCACATCACACACCACACCACCACACCCCACACACCACACACCACACACCACACACCACACACCGCACACCGCACACCGCACACCACACACCACACACCACACACCACACACCACACACCACACACCACACACACACACACACACACACCACACACACCACACACCGCCACACACCACACACCACACACCACACACCACACACACACACCACACAACACACCACACCACACACACACACCACACCACAAACACACACACACCGCACACCACACCACACCACACACCACACACCACACACCACACACCACACACCTCGTTGAACTAGCAGGAAAGTAGGGAGCCCCGCAGGGGACATGGATTTTTTGTATTATTCGTTCCCACGAAATAACAATTCGTTCCCTCAATTTAACAATTCGTTCCCTCGAATTAACAATTCGTTCCCACGAAATGACAATTCGTTCCCTCGATTTAACAATTCGTTCCCTCGAATTAACAATTCGTTCCCACGAAATGACAATTCGTTCCCTCGAATTAACAATTCGTTCCTTCAATTTAACAATTCGTTCCCTGGAATTAACAATTCGTTCCCGTGGGAACGAATTGTTAAATTGAGAGAACGAATTGTTAATTCGTGGGAACGAATTGTTAAATTGAGGGAACGAATTATTATTTCGTGGGAATTATTTCTGCGGCGTTCCGTAGGAACGTTATACATCGTATATCTAATTATACTCCAAAACGTGCAGTGAACATGAGGATTTTGACAGCTGCTGCAAAAACAAGTGCCACAACTCAATTAATATGCTGACACATTATTCACAATTTCTATTTACTTCAGAAAATAAATGACAGAAATAGTTGAGTATTAATTACACTATGTGCATGCAATGTGTGTAATCAGCCTCAGTGCTGACTTCATCACTACAAATACTATAAGTACTATTATAAATATGATACGTAGCAACGCGTGAAGTACATAGCATACACAAAACTGACATTATGTGCAAATGGTACGTTGTGTTGGATACGTTGTGAAATGGATAGAAAGTGAAGAGAAATCAGCGGCCATCTTGAAATGACTGTGATTCTTACGCTTCTGTGCGCCACTCACTTTGGGATGACAGTAGGGAAAGGATACATCACTAGAAAGGTAAGAACACAGACGTGGTTGTGGCTAAAAATGCTTTGATTTAATGACGGTACTGGATCGATGACCTTGCATGTCGGGACCAACTTGTTAAGTCCCCATCCGATAGAACTAGGCTAGCACGAAGTTGTCTTGCCCAAGGACACGCCGAATCGGCCATTCGGAGCGGGTCGAGGTGGGAATCGAACCAGGGGTCTCCCAATCCGCAGACCGACACTCTATCTACTAAGCTAATCCGGCCACCACTTGTGGTTGTGGCTGGACAAATGGGGCTTATATCTTTCCAAAGTGCATGATCACGTGGTTACAACAACAACAACGTCGCACACTCAAAAGAAAGTATTATTTGATATTTTCCTTAATATGCAACGGATTTTTATGAAATATGGCGCAGCAAACGCGTCTTCATGAGATGCATTTGGTGGTCCAGGGAGTTTGGCACAGACTTATGTCGTTTTTGCAAATAATCGATTTCCGTGTCGGAGTCACGGAAATCGATTCTCCGCGAAAATACAGAAACCACCAAAATCAGCTTAACAAGACGCGTTTGATGCGCCATATTTCATCAAAATCCGTTACGTAATAAGGACAATATAAAAGAATACGTACTTTGAATCAGATGGATTCTGGAAGTTTCAGTACTTGTTGTTGTTGTTAGTACCACGTGATCAGACACCTTGATTTTGCAACCAGTGTATATCCAGATCAGCCTGTGCATCCGCACAGTCTGATCAGCACATGCACTGTTCGTCATTCCATCAAAGAAGCGCCCATCATGCTACTAACACGTAATATAGATGGTTATCCGGCTACAGGAGTGTGTTATTTGATCAGGAACTACACTGGTTACAAATCCCATAAGCAACAAGTCTCCAGTCACAGCCACAAATAATGTTAATATACAGTGGGGTCAGCGTGTAAGTGCACACACGAACGAACACCACAGGTTGGTTCCAACCTGTCGTGTTCGTTCGTGTGTGCACTTACACTCTGACCCCACACATCCCATTAAATTTTCGAAGACATGATCTTTAAAGTAAGTGCTGCTGCATTGCCATGAATTTTGTTAAATACTTTTGTCTTATTTACTTAACTGTACATTTAGATAAGAAACCGTGAATGCGGGCACTCATACTTTGTAAACGTGGTGGAAGAGTTACACAATGTTCCACTTATTTCATCCTCTGAAGGACACTTTATATGCCATAATCAATGGGACCACAACTCTATACCAAGTTCATGGAAACTGTGCTGAAAGCGCATGCGCATTTCTGCATTACTCGTTCACGAATATTAGACACCCACGTACATTACCTAGCCATTAATCTTGCCAAGATGGAAACGTTTATGAACATCTATTGGCAAAATAAACTCGCAATCAAGTAGGTTGATTGGCTGTGCCTGAGCTGTAGCACAGCAACTAGTGACAAGATTAGCGGCGCAGACAGTGGTGTACTTAGCGCAATAGTGTGCATAAAGAAATTGACAAATAGTGACAAGATTAGAGCAGACAGTGGTGTACTTAGCGCAAAAGTGTGCATAAAGAAATTGACAAATAGTGACAAGATTAGCGGCGCAGACAGTGGTGTACTTAGCGCAATAGTGTGCTTAAAGAAACTGACAAATAGTGACAAGATTAGAGCAGACAGTGGTGTACTTAGCGCAATAGTGTGCATAAAGAAATTGACAAATAGTGACAAGATTAGCGCAGACAGTGGTGTACTTGGCGCAATAGTGTGCATTTGAATGTAAAGCGGTTTCGCGTTTTAAATCCAATAGCTGATACTTTTGTACAGAATATTCATGAATGTGAATGGAATTAAATGCGAACTAGGTGACGTAATAAGACTCGTTGTTTGTAATTGTCACCTATTTTGGTGTCACTGTTCTACGGGACACAGCTTGAAAACGATCTATTTTGCTTGTTGTATGCATGACGGGTGTTTCATTGATGCAGTGGCGAAAAGTGTAGATCCTGATCAGACTGTGCGGATGCAAAATCCATAAGCCACATTTCTCAAGTCACAGCAACGTATGAGGACACATGCTGAGAAAAGGAACCTTACGACATTTTCAAGAATTGGTCATCTATTAAGTCCAGTCGTTGGAATCGAAAGTGAAATTGAGTCATATATAAGGTTATGTACTCGTTAGAATCGAATCGTTTTGCTGGTGAGAATTTACCGCCTGAGCTAATCTTGCCAATATTTGTCAATTTCTTCTTTGCACAATACATGTACCTGAATATTGTGCTTGAATGCAAGCATCTTGATTGTATGAGCCTGAGCTGTGTTACAGCTCAGGCTCAGACAATCAAACTGCTTGAGTGCGAGTTGGTATTGCCAATATATGTTCACAAACGTTCGCATCTTGGCAAACATAAGGCAGGCGGTTGTGTAGTTGGCCTACGTGTGTGATTGAAAAGCGAACCGTGCATGCCAAGATCAGACTGCGCGGATCTTGGGCTACCCTGGTCGCAAACGTCGTACGGACTCTTTACTCGACCAGCGGATTGCTTAGCGACACACTTGAATATTGTAATATTCATGTAAAGTGACAAGTGAAGAGTGAGTGAGTGAGTGAGTGAGTGAACAGGGTTTAACGTCCGCTTTTCTGACATAGAGGTACAAGCCTCAGGGAGTCTACACGCAGACGGGTCAACGGGGTCGAGTCCCGTATCCACCTGTCCGAGGGGGGTAAATCCCAACTTCAGAACTCAATATTTACAATCAAAATATATATTCAGTCCTGAAATTAGAACAACCTGATCTGGTGCCAGGCCCTCGCCACACCAGCATCATTTATCCCATCCCCTAAAAGTAATAGGATTAGCGCTAATCTTACTTTTATATATGGGGCATAGCCTGACTCAACTCTCACATACAAGAAAGCCAAAAATGTACATGAGGGCCAAATCCAGTATAGTGGGTTCCGGAAAGTATGAACCCAATCGTTAAGCCAGTTTAGTCGCCTTTTACGACAAGCAATGGCTACTGCAGCACTATTCTCAGGATCAGTTGATCCCGCCCCGGTGCCTGCACGGGGCGACAAGTGAAGAGAAAGAAATGCTCGTACAGTGGAACCTCTTTAAACCGAACAATCTTTCGACATCGAAGTGTTACACTATGACCGACTTCACTGTCGACCGTCGCTGATGTTTATCAGTGTTCATGATTACAATGCACACATGCATGTGTTTCAGTGCTAGTACATCGGAATTACAGTGGAATATCTCTAAACCGGACACCCTGTGGACCTCCCAGGGTGTCCGGTTTACAGAGGTTCCACTGTGCATGTAATTAGAGAGGTCACACTGTACATTGATGAAATAGCGAACAGTGCAGATCCTGATCAGACTGTGCGAAACTGATTTTCGCGTAGGTTTGAAAATGCAAAGTACAAATGGGCAATCAGTATGACATTCGTTTTCGTATTCGACCGTTAACAAGCTCAGTTTTTCATCTACAGTGAAACCACTCTAAACCGGACATTTGATCATTCTTAGCTATATTTATGTGGTATCTGATCATGAACAGCATTTTCACCGGAGATAAATTGCATGTACATATGAAACCCATCAAAAATAATATCACAGATGTTTTATTTGTGTCCGGATTAGAGAGGTTCCACTGTATACCGTTTCCTCATGTTTTAACCCTTTCACCCCTAAGTAACTGAATGGGCTGCGATATGTTAATTTTGCAACCAATCCAATCATCGCAGAATGATTTTCAGACTATTCCATTTATAAAAAGGGGGTATTTGTTGTTCTCAAAAATATGAAAATTACTGCATAAACCGATGTAGCGGGCTTTCGGGTTCAAAGGGTTAATAATGTATTACCATCCGTCTGTAAAATGACGTAAAGCTACAGACAGTCACGCAATGTTGGTATGTACATGTATGTAGGCGTTGCTTTTACGTACGACTATAAACTAGTGTCATACATAACCGATAAATATACCCTCGTTTTCGGATTAACGCACTTTGCATTTGGTATTGTTCTTGTTCTTATATATATTCTGCCTTCGTAAGCACACATAGCCGTGCGATAGGAGAATGAACTAACTAGGTCAAATTAACCGCCTCATTGCCTTCTTCATTTAATGCACATATTTCAACTGTATGGCAGATATTAGTAAATTCGTAAATAAACGGGCCAACGACCATTGGCCTGACACTTTTTGGGTTCAAATGCCCGGGTTTGGAAGGTCCTCTAGCCAATTCCAACCCTTAAATAATAAGGAAAAAAAGGCACACCTATTATGTCACTAGTAGCTTCTTTCACCACAAATATTTAGTGTATCACCAGGTTATGCATAAATGTGGCCGTGACTGGAGAAATGGGGCTAATGGGATTTGTGACCAGTGTAGCTCCTGATCAAATAGCACACTCCTAGAGCGTGATAACAATCAAGTATCGAGTAATAAGAAAATTGACAAATATTGGCAAGATCAGGCGGTCGTGTACTTGGGGGCCGTTTCACTAAACTTCTTACGACTAAAATGTGCGTAAGTGTACATTTAGGATCGTCTGGAAATTTCAATTGGTGAATTTACATTTATTGAGCATAGGCTGCATATGCAGCCTATGCTCAATAAATGTAAATCCACTAATTGTTTTCAAGAAAACATTGTTAATGTGAAATTTTGTACCTACGAACATTTTAGTCGTACGAAGTTTAGTGAAACGGCCCCCTGGTTTGTAACTAGGACCGACCGAACTAGTTGCGAGCAGTAACTCTTGCAATCTACTTGCATGAGCTACACCACAGCCTGCGTTAATCTTGCCAAGATGGAAACGTTTATGAACACATATTGCCAATCTCAACTCGCAATCAAGCAGTTTGATTGGCTGTGCCTGAGCTGTAGCACAGCTCATGCTCAATCAATCAAGCTGTTTGCTTTCAAACATAATATTCAAGTAGTGTGTGTAATATTGAAATTGACAAATATTGGCAAGATTAGCGCAGGCGGTCGTGTACTGGTTTGTAACTAAGACCGACGCTGGTATGAAAAGGCCAATGTCGGATATCGGGATGTCGGGGAATGTACGTTTTCGTGGTGAAGGACCGAACTAGTTGCGAGCAGTAACCCTTGCAATCTACTCCCGTACCGTCCGTAGCACACACAGTACGGAAAGATCAGCGCAGGTTGTGTAACCGGGTTATTCCAATTCAAACACAAAGCACGTATGCTTTTGAGTGATTTTATTTGCAATCGCAATTCCCGCATGTCCCTAATGACATGTATCGGCAAGATTAGCGCCGGTGGTCGTGTACTGTTTGTAACTAGGACTGACGCTGGTGTGAAAAGGTCAATGTAGGATATCCTGCGTTGAAAGGGTTAAGTATTTCGGGAAACGTACGTTTTCGTGGTGAAGTTGCGAACAGTAACTCTTGCAGTCTACTAAGATGGAAACGTTTATGAACATATATGGCCAATATCAACTCGCAATCAAGTAGTTTTATTGGCTGTGCCTGAGCTGCGTTCAAACACAATATTCAAGTATGGAGTAAAAAGGAAATTGACAAATATTGGCAAGATTAGCGCAGGCGGTGTTGTACTGTTGTGTAACCCGGTTATTCGAATTCTAACACAAATCACGTACGCCTGTGAGTGATTTTTTTTGCCATGGCAATTCCCACATGACCCTAATGTCACGCTTGACAACGCAGCCACATATGTGACTGTGACTGGATAAATGGGGCTTATGACTCTTGATCAAATGCAAACTCCTGTAGCCCAGCGATCTATATTGCTTGTTAGAATCGCGATGGGTGTTTCATTGATGGATTGGCGAACGATGCAGATCCTGGGCGGACTGCGCGGATCTTGATCCACACTAGGCGTGAAACCCATAAGCCACATTCCTCCAGTCACAGCCACGTATCAGTGAGATCAGGAACATGTTGCAAGGAGTATGTGCTGTGTTAGGTAATATTTTGTGGCTGTGACTGGAGAACTGGGGCCCGTTTCACTAAACTTCCTACGACAAAAATGTTCGTAAGTGCAAATTTAGGATGGTCTGTACTCAATAAATGTAAATCCATCAATTTTTTACAATCATAAATTTGCACTTACGAACATTTTAGTCGTAGGAAGTTTAGTGAAACGGGCCCCTGGGGCTTATGGGTTGCACAGTCTGACCAGTATCTGCACTGTTCGTTATTCCATCACGGAAACACCAGCCAACCATGCCTCTAACAAGTAATATCGATCGTTATCAGGCTACATGTGTGTGCTATTTGATCACGAGCTACACTGGT
This sequence comes from Conchocele bisecta, assembly GCA_029237695.1. Lineage (NCBI taxonomy): Eukaryota > Metazoa > Mollusca > Bivalvia > Lucinida > Thyasiridae > Conchocele > Conchocele bisecta. Next base: position 17,735,422 of record CM055281.1, on the reverse strand, counting down.
CAAACATCACATAGGTCCCATTTCTCCAGTCGCAGACCAATTTACGCTAGAACTGGATTAAGAATAACACGTGCACGAAGCGTACTTCCCCCACCGAGAATGATTGTCCGAGATTCGATATTATGCAAATTCAGTTTGTCCCGTTATCCGCTACCGAGTCCAACTAAGGCAACAAATTGTATTTGTCGGCTGATAGGGGGCATTAGATAGATGTAATGTGCCATTATGCAATAAATGATATCAGACTCACGTGACCTGCTGCGGTAATGTCCTTTTAAGGCATAACAACGTCTCGTGGAGCTGCCCGGGCAATCCAAACCTACCTACTGCAATGTTTCCAGAAACGCAAGGCATCCGTCTTATCCAAATGTGCGTTTGAAGCGTTCTTTGATTACTTTCTATTTCGCGGAGAGTGGCATAAGAATTTTGCTAATACACACTTTATTAGGTAAGTTTATAGTAATATTTTTTGTGTCATATTGTAGAATCGTCTCTCAATAACAATATAGCGAAGTATGAACGTGAACGCCTTGCAGGTTTTTTCTATATTGTAGTGCGCGAAGTGTAAATACTAGGACGCACGTTTTTACTGTGTAGAGTGGTGTAGCGATATAGCACAACCTTTTGTCTATAAAACGGAAAATGTGCAGCTACCACACATATGGCTATAACTGGAGAAATGTATCTGCACCGTTCGTCATCATTTCTAAACACCAGATATCTAACAAGGTATATAGATGGTTATCAGTCCGCAGGCGAGTTCTATTTGATCATCAGTTACACTGGTCTCAAATGCCGTAAGCCACATTTCTCCAGTTACAAACCATAATTAGGAATATGCATATCACATGTCAAAGAAACCCATCAGCATAGCCACATATGCGTGTTCTTGTGACATGTTTAGATACTTTTGACATCATTATGAATAACTCTACATTAGTCGACCTTCCTCATCAAATGTCTGCGATACACCACCGCCTGTGCTAATTTTGCCAATATTTGTCAATTTAATTATTACACAATACTTGAATATTGTGCTAGAAAGCAAGCAGCTTGATTTGCTGAGCCTGAGCTGTGCTACAGCTCAGGCACAGCCAATCAAACTGCTTGATTGCGAGTTGATATTGCCATTATTTGTTCATAAACCTTTCCATCTTGGCAAGATTAATGCAGGCAGTGGTGTATGAGACGAGCCACGTGATTTTGTACGTAAGAAGATGTGTGATATCTCTTGAAAAATATTTAAAAAAATCCGATATTTTCCGTCATCAATGACGTCACATATTCTAAGGTACAAAATCACGTGGTATGCCTCATGACTAACTGTTTATTGGCCATGGGGTTTATATGTTTCTAGCGCTTATTCAATTCACAACGTATATATGGATGTGACTGGAGAAATGGGTCTTATATAATAGTGTAGATCCATATCACATAAAGCACTCCTTTAGCGTGATAACGATCTACATTTTCCTTGTTAGACACACGATATGTGTTTCATTGATGAAATGGCGAACACTTTAGTTCATGCACATGCTGATCTGGATCTACACTGATGGTAAAACTCATACGCACCATTTTGTTCCAGTCACAGCGATATATAACAGAGTGACATAAATACCACAAACTAGTTAATTTCGCAGTTAAGTGTGTTAGTTTGTTGTGCAATCGAAGGTTGCCCTTTAGTTTTGTTTAAATTGAATTCAACTGGTGACTAGAATGAAAAACTATTTCTTACGAGGTATAGTAATTAGTATCATCATTTCAAAACTAAAATGTGTTGTGTTTCACAAACTGTGCTTCCCAGTACAAAATAACTGAAAGGCGTTACCAAATTATCTGGGGCAATTTTCACTAAACTTCGTACGACTAAAATGTTCGTAAGTGCAAATTTAGGATTGTCTGGAAATTTCAATTGATGTATTTACATTTATTGAGCATAAGCTGCATTTGCAGCCTATGCTCAATAAATGTAAATCCAATAATTGTTTACAAGAAAACATCGTTAATGTGAAATTTACATACTATCATAAATTTGCACTTTACGAACATTTCAGTCGTACGAAATTTAGTGAAACGGCCCCCTGCTTCTCCGTTCAAATGTTATGGAGGTTTTGCGTAATTAGCCTATATCTCAGAGTCTCGGGATAGCAGCCGTGCCTAGACTACCGAACGGTAAATGCGGGCCAACCCCTTAATTGACCTTAGCTGTCGATATGCCGTTGCACATCAATGAATCAATTAAATGTGTAATATATGGTGCATGTCACTATAATTAATAAAACGAACAACCACCATATTTAATAGCTGAAACATGATCTGCGACACAATACATTTAACAATATGTATTCCATCAGTCCAACCATTGTTTTCATTAAAGAAAACCACGACAGTCATTTTATTAAATACCCTTACAATATACGAGTAATTAATTTAAGTTATTCGTGTCCTGCGGACCTATTCACGCATTAAGACCACGCGAATAGGTATGCGGGCTTATTGGTTCGTGCGGACATATTCGTACCTTTCACGCCCGCATTCGTCTACTATCCGATAGTAGTGCAGTAACCGATTTTCGTGATTTTTGCCCTTGTTCACTGTATTCCCGATCAATGAACAGACACCAATGTTGGGAATTCTCAGGATATTTCCTGAACTCGGGACTGATAAATGCATCAAAATACTAATGTTTCAACATGGGAAGCACACTTTTACTCATGTGTCGGTACGAAAATATGTTTGTTTAGCCATTTTCAGGACTTTGGCATCTGGAACTGTTCCAACCCTGGTCACAGAACTAGGCAATGTAAGAATTGCGTGAGGGTGGGATATATACCACATACCATAATTTGTCATTAGTTTAGACATCACGAATGCATCAGCATTCTCATTTGTCGCTATGTGTCGCTGTGATTGGAGACACTGTATTGATGGCGTTGCGACCAGTGTAGACACCAGACTGTGAGTGTCTACACTGGACGCGATTCAGCCAGAGTAACGCCAAACATGCTTAGAACTAACATTACAGAGATCCTTATCGTGCGGCAATCATTTGCTAGAGTGAGGATCACGGGTTCGACTGGTCACATATGCGACAAACCAACATTTTCCACTCACATGTTACAACATGGTAATACCATTAGTAATCAGTCTTGAGAAAACAGGACTCGAGAATTGGCTAAAACCACACAAAACATGGTCTATTCAATTGCTTTTTCAAGTAAAGTTAGCGCCGAAAATGAAACACACAGAGTGTTTGGTGATAATTTACATAGTTCGTTCGAGGAAAACAGTGAAAGGTGCAATTTCGAAACAGATGAATGTCCTAAAACATAGTCAGGTAATACGCTGGTGAGAAACAGTGTAAACTGGATGCTGTTGTTTGTCTGTTTTACACGTATACGTATTTTATTACGAAACTAAATTACTATTAATCCAATTTATTTCATCTGGCACGGCTATCTGTGATCCTTTAAGTATGCTAATGTAAACACAATACATGGTTCAATGAACCGCACAACCACATGTTTTTTTTTAGTCATTCGTTCCCTCGAATTAACAATTCGTGAATTAGCAATTCGTTCCCACGAAATGACAATTCGTTCCCTCGAATTAGCAATTCGTTCCCACGAAATGACAATTCGTTCCCTCAATTTAACAATTCGTTCACTCAATTTAACAATTCGTTCCATCGAATTAGCAATTCGTTCCCACGAATTTACAATTCGTTCCCTCAAATTAATAATTCGTTCCCACGATACAACAATTCGTTCCATCGAATTAACAATTCGTTCCCACGAAATGACAATTCGTTCTCTCAATTTAACAATTCGTTCCCTCGAATTAACAATTCGTTCTTAAGATATAACAATTCGTTCCCACGAATTAACAATTCGTTCCAGTGGGAACGAATTGCTAAATTGAGGAACGAATTAATAAAAAACACAACACATGGTTCAATGAACAACACAACCACATGTAATGCATTCAATCTTGTAGAATACAATCAAAGGCTATCACTGTTAATTAGACACATTTGTATATTTGTACGTCTGCACGTGAATGTTTGGCAACACAACTTATAGCTTTTGTCAGAGAGTTGTTCTGTATGGAAGCGTCCTAGTATCAATGCTAAAATATATTGATCTCACTCCTAATTAGGAGATTTTAAGTCCTAATTATGAGATAGTGGCTCCTAATTAGGAGATATCAACTCATAATTAGGAGATAGTATCGATACAATCTCCTAATTAGGACTAACTATCTCATAATTAAGACTTAGTATCTCCTAATTAGGACATACTATCTCTTAATTAGGAGTTATCATCATATAATAATATTTTCGACAGAGTATGAAGTATGATCATTGCACACCAAAAAATAAATACAGAGAATAAATAGTAATGTCCGTTAACATTTTTTAGCGTAACATGGTTATCGGCCCTGATATCTGTGTGGATATTTACTTCTGATATAAATAGAGAATAGTAGGTTAGTGCCGTGAATGGGAAAAAATATATGGCAAGGCTCAGGAAACGGGATGGGCGAGGCTCTGCCGAGCACATCCCGTTTCCGTGCCGCGCCAGATATTTTTTTCCATTCACGGCACTAACCTACTATTCTATTTATCCCGTCAACACATATACATGGCTTTAAAATGCAAAGAAATAATCCAAGCAACCGCGCATATTCATACGCAGTGAGTAGGTCGTATTGACAGGATATCAAAAATGTTTCACGGCACCGTTTTTCACGGCACATACGCACTGTGTTGGCGGGATAAAATGTATAATACTCCCAATCTATACGCGGGGTAGTGGTGGATGAATGTTAATTTATTTTGCCAGAAACAGTCCCAGGTGATGTCTCTGATATAAGGAACAATTAGTGCCTAAAAAATATCACGCCTCATTTGCATATGAAAAATATATTGATACCACCGTGACTCACTATCAGGAAAATAAATATTACTAAATTATTATATCTGAAAAGAGGGCACTCGTAATTTTTGGAACTGGTGGAATAATGACACCATTATACACTTATTTAATTCCTATAAAGAACATGTTGTGCCTACTGAGTGGGCATGTACTTTTAATGTCTTTAAATAAAATTCTAAAGAACAATCGACAATGTTAATTGTTCGCACTAAGAATAGTAATTTTTATTACATCGGGTTCCGTAATGTTTTAGCTATAGATAATTAATGAGCATATTGTGAACTAGCTGCGCTATCCAAGATTGCTGACCGCCAAGATCAAGGTGTATGATCACGTGGTACTAACAACAACAGCAAGTACTGAAACTTCCAGAATCCATCTGATTCAAAGTACGTATTCTTTTATATTGTCCTTATTACGCAACGGTTTTGATGAAATATGGCGCATCAAACGCGTCTTGTTAAGCTGCATTTGGTGGTCTTTGTGTGTTCGCCCAAACTTCTGTCGTTTTTGCGAAGAATGGATTTCCGTGTCTATCGACATGGAAATCGATTATTCGCAGAAACGACATAAGTCTGTGCCGAATTTCCTGGACCACCAAATGCAGCTTTTGAAGACGCGTTTGCTGCGCCATATTTCATCAAAATCCGTTGCATATTAAGGAAAATATAAAATAATACTTACTTTGGAGTGGGCGACGTTGTTGTTGTTGTAACCACGTGATCATGCACCTTGAAGATGGCTGCCAACATGAGAAATAATGCCTTTTGGACTATAACCATGATAACGAATAACTTACAAAAATACATCATCTTCAGTTGCAGTCGGTCAATTCGAAACTAACAACCCAATAACATGCACTTTAGTGATTTACATAAACAACTTGTGTTACACAACGTCATAATATGCGTTTGATCCACCGATAACAATCGGACAGATACAATTATATATATCTGATACTCTGACGCCAGCTGTTGTACATACTGGCCGATACCACAGGTAAATAACCCCAAGAGAGGATGGTAAATAGGTGAATATTTCACTAGCTGAGACACACCATGTGATTTTGTACCTTAGAACATATGCGACCTTTTATAAAAGAAATTTACAGAAACTGTCATATTTTCTGTAAATGACGTCGAAAGTTGACTAAATGTTCATAGCAAATGCGGTATGCAATACCGCATTTGCTATGATAAGTTTGTCAACTTTTGACGTTATTTACAGAAAATATCGTAAATTTTGTAAATATTTCATGTTCTTGCGTACAAAATCACATGGCGTGTCTCAATTGTGTTTAAAACTAGCAGAAACTGCAGAAAATCGGATAAATAAAAAATGCCATGAAAAACAAATAAAACGTCACTAAAGGCTTAAATGTTTAAGCTTATTTATAATAAGCCTTTAGAGACATTCTTTGGGCTTTCAAGGCATTTTTTTATTTTCTAACTTTCTGCTTGTTTATGCATACGTGTGGCTGTGACTTTAGAAAATTGGGTTTATGTGATTTGTGGCCAGTGTAGTTCCCGATCAAATAGCACATTCCTGTAGCATGATAACGATCAACATTGCTTGCTAGAAATATGAATGGCGTTACATTGATGGAATGGTGAACGGCGCAGATCTTGATCAGACTGTGCAGATGCAGAGGTTGATCTGAATCTACACTGGTTGCAAAACCCAGCAGCCCCATACTTTAGTCACATGCACAATTCGTGAACGTTTTAACCATTTTAGCATCCCTGCTACGCGTTACTAGTTTTCACATGTGACTGAATCCCACACGTCGATAATACGACACAGTAGAACCCCTCTAAACCGGACATCAAGAAAACACATATTTTCTTATGTTTGATGGGTTTCCTGGTCATTTATCTCAGGTGATAATGTCTGTTCGTGATCGCATAGCACACAACTACGACTCTGATTGATCAAATGCCTGATTTACAATGAAACCTCTCTAAGCAGGACATCCTGGGGACCTCCCAGTGTGTCCGGTTTAATGAGGTTCTACTGGTCCAATTGACAAACTGAAAAGTATACCAGTGTAGACATTGGTCTACTCAGCGACAAAAGAAACCGTACAGTGCAGTTAAATATGTGTGAAGACGAGATGTATATACTAACAGCTACAGTGAAACCGATCTAGACTGGGCACCCTTGGAGGTCCCGAGGATGTCCGTTTTAGAGATTTGCCACTGTAAAACAGACAAATAATCACTCCAATAAATGACTGTGTGCTTTGAGAGAACATGAACACACATTAGATAATAGATAGCTTTAAACTAAACCCACAATGAAAATCTTTCTGTGTGTCCAATTTAGAAAAGTTCTTCTGTAACACGTTTATGCAATAACCATATTTATATTAGTGCAAATCGCCTAAGCGTGTCGCAAGCCACCAACATGTGACGTACAGTGTCAATTACAGATGTTAAACAGTAATCATGAAAATGTATTCGACTGAATGCATGCAGTGGATCCAAACAGCCCGTCATTTACCTGATTTCATTTGTCATTCGCTCTGTATTGCATGTTGGATTATCATGTAACCTCGTGGTTTTATTCCGTTATCTCGAGGCTGTGCAGAACCGACACTTTACACAGAATCATTAAACCGTGACGATGCACCGAAAATGATAAAACCATACTTGACCTACTCACATGTGATATGCTGGATATTCCATCGGACATTTCGAATAGCGGGAAATAATATACGAGTGTGCGTCGGCTTCCGCGTAAGCAACGAGTGAGCGTAGCGAACGAGTTGCTTGCACGGGCGCTGAAGGATACGAGTGTATTATTTCCGCTATTCAAACATGTACGATGGAATACCCTATTCATTACACTTCCACGGCGGATACATGTGCACATTTAGTCTATTTTTGAGATTATAATCAATGAATTGTGATGTGCGCATGAATAGTTATACAATGCCGTGTTTCCGCGTTTTGACATTACGTTGTGTGACGTCAAATGTGACGTCATGTAAAAAATTTGAAAATCCAAATTACGCAGTTGTTTCTATGAACCAGATATATTTGAGTGCATGTTTGGAATGTGTTCAATCACATTAACATTCTAGATTAGTCGAGACCCTTTCCAAATTTTCAAATATCTGTATTTTGACTGTAATTAAACATTTTGCATGGTAGCTCGTGGTTTCCAAGAAAACAGGCGCGCAATTACGGAGTATTATGTGTAAGGAGATGATTATGGGTTTTCTCTCACAGTTAAACCCGTGCAAATAATTTACAAGAGTGTAATACATTTCAATATCAATCGGCATACTGTTACTGCATCGGCTCAAAAGTGTTCTTTAAAAGCGGATTTTATAGAAAAATATGTTACAAATCGTTTTCAAATATAGTTGTGCTCTTTTAAAGAATGTACGGTTTCTTGTGTCGCTGAGTATACACTCTCTGATTACCATCACGTGAAAATGTGGCTCTTGACTGGATAAATGGGGTTATAACATGTATGCTTTGCTCCTGGTCAATGACAATGAAATCGGGCCTTTGCAGCTGTGACTAATGTACACAGTGTTACTGGCTGGAACAATTGCATTTGTGGCTGTGACTGGAGAAATGCGGCTTATGGGATTTGCGACCAGTGTAGGGATCAGGGGCCCGTTTCACTAAGCTTCGTACGACTAAGAAGTTCGTAAGTGCTAATTTAGGATCGTCTGAAAATTTAAATTGATTGATTTACATTTATTGAGCATAGGCGGCATATGCAGCCTATGCTCAATAAATGTAAATCCAATAATTGTTTACAAGAAAATATTGCTAATGTGAAATTTACAGACTGCACTTTGCACTTACGAACATTTTAGTCGTAAGATGTTTAGTGAAACGGGCCCCTGCACTGTTCGCCATGGGCCCGTTTCACTAAACTTCGTACGAACAAAATGTTCGTAAGTGAAAAATTATGATAGTCTGTAAATTTCACATTAATAATGCATTCTTGTAAAGAATTATTGGATTTACATTTATTGAGAATAGGCTGCATATGCAGCCTATGCTCAATATATGTAAATCCATCAATTGAAGTTTACCGACGATCCTAAATTTGCACTTACGAACATTTTAGTCGTACAAGCAGTATATATAATTATCTTACAGGCCACATGAGAATGATGAGTCAGCATAAATGGGCTTATGACAAACAGATCTTTATTTATTTTACAAAGATTACAAACAAGCGCGAAAGCTTTTATACAAATGCTTTCGTTGGCACAGATGAAGGCGTAGAGTGTAGTTGAAGCCGATAGTTTACGACCTCCGACCGTCACTCCGGCGGCCTGGGTTCGATCCCCGATCCCGGTACTGGAGTTTGTGAAATACAATTGTATTCCCGCTCTAACAGTTTGTGTGCCATGTAGAACCCCCCCCCCCCCCCCCCCCAATAGGAGAGGGTGAACAATAGGGGGTTCTACAAATTCTACAGTCCTCCCTTATTGTTACCCTCCTCTATTGTTACCCGTCATAAAAATCATGTTTTATAGACGACCAGAATGGTGATATCGGCATACAATGGTGATATCGGCATGTGAATGTGCTCGATATCGAACTCCAAACCGCTGATACAATATTTCGTTATCTGTTTTGGTCGGCAACTTTTGTTGTCGAACACTCACAAGAACTGAATGGACGAACTTACAGAGTGGTAACAATAGGGGAGGGTGAACAATACGGGGTTCTACATAATATTACAGTCCTCCGATATTGTTACCCTCCACTATTGTTACCTGGGTAACAATTTGGGAGGATGAACAATAGGGGGTTCTACAGTGCCATATAGCGGCTTGGTCCGTGGGTATTCAATGTCCGAGAGCCAATTGGGACCCTTGCGTAAAACAACGAATGACGTAGCTGCACATTTTCTGTTTATAGGTAAAAGTTGCACTATATCGCTACACCACATTCAACGATAATTCCAGCTCAAAAATATTTACACAATTCCCTAACATTTGATTGGCCCGTAGCAAGTCTCTGCCCAAAATTTATATCCCAGTAAACACCCACGCCGAACTACTTTCCGTAACCGTGAGGCGCAGTTAAAATAATTCTTAAGAAAACGGAACATAAACACATTTTCTTGATGAATTTATTTCAAATGCTGGAATTATAAGGAATGAATGGCCTTTTTGTGGAATGTATCGGGGATATAAACTTGGAAAAGTCGCGGGAATACTGGACGAAGCCTTAAACAATTACAATTTTCAAAAAAAAAAAAAAAAAATCGAAAATTGTTATTTTGTATCGCTTCGTCCAGTATTCCCGCGACTTTTCCAAATTTATACCCTGATAAATTACACAAAAAGGCCATTCATTCCTACGGTATATATTTGAGGAATAAAGTTTTCATTACCCGCACTAAATTATAGCAATAATCTGCAGGGCGGTGACGTTCGTGATTCGCTATATTGTTATTGAGAGAAAACTCTAGAGTCTGACACAATAAAATAGTATCATAATACTCTCAACTAATAAAGTGTGTATTAGCAAAAAATAGTAGGTCACTCTCCATGAAGTAGCAAATAAATAAAGAACGCTTCAAACGCAAATTTGGAATACTACTACTCCGTCATAACGCTTATGTAATGTAATGTAATTAGAGGTATGGACTCAGCACTACACATTAAGCTGGAAGGTTGGACCTTAGTGTGAGAGGAATCCGGAGTACTCAGGCTCAGCAGCTCAAACTGCTTGATTGCAGGTTCAGATTGCCAATATATGTTCAGAAGCGTTGACAATCTTGGCAAAATCGTAGGCGGTTGTGTGGTATGTAAATAGCAACATGATATTTCAGCTTAGAAAAACAGTCGGGTTATTTTCAGTACAACGTTGTTGAACAGAACAGAACATATAATTTATTAAAATCAAAGTCACCTCTGGCCACATGCAAGTGGCATATGAGAACATGCTGCTTCAGTAATATAGACAAGGTAATAATTCCAGCACAACAATATTTACACAATTCCCTAACATTTGATTGCCCCGTAGCAAGTCTCTGTCCAAAATTTATATCCCAGTAAACTCCCACGCCGAACTACTTTCTACAGGTGCGCTGTCAGTGCTGTCAATGTAAACAAATGACTGTCGTCTGTCAAAATAAACAAATTTTCTTGATGAATGTATTTCAAATGCTGGAATTATAAGGAATGAATGACCTTTTTGTGGAATTTATCGGGGATATAAACTTGGAAAAGTCGCAGGAATACTGGACGAAGGCCTTCTGGTCTTCGTCCAGTATTCCCGCGACTTTTCCAAGTTGATACCCGATAAATTCCACAAAAATGCCATTCATTCCTTAGTGGCATATGAGAACATGCTGCTTCAGTAATATAGACATGGTAATGTACAATGTACGGATGGTAAGATAATCTGATGTGGCAGTTGTGACAGGGAGGATACAGCATAAATATAGAATAGTAGGTTAATGCCGTGAATGGGAAAACATATCTTGCAAGGCTCAGGAAACGGGATGGGCGAGGCTCTGCCGAGCACATCCCGTTTCCGTGCAGCGCCAGATCTTTTTCCCATTCACGGCACTGACCTACTATTCTATTTATCCCGTCAACACATACACATGGCTTTAAAATGCAAAACAATAACCCCAGCCACCGTACATATTCATACGCAGTGAGTAGGTCGTATTAACAGGATATCAAAAATGTTTCACGGCACCGTGTTTCACGGCACATACGCACTGTGTTCACGGTATAAATACCAATAAATACTGTTTGCGGACCACGTGTTGTTCATTTTATTTACTCCCTAAAATGATGCTGTGTACGGTGCTCCAGATCGGCTGCGTACGGCGCTCCAGATCGGCTGCGTATTTGCTTAAATACCCAATTAAAATTGCCAAAAACTCAATTTAAATCAGAAGTAGCGAGTATCAAAAAGAAATAAAAAAAATTGTGGTACCTTTATCATGCTGCAGAAAACAATAAACAATAAACAGACCACAAATATACCATATTTGTCTTATTTTCCATGAAAACACATCTTGGTACATGTATATCAAGGAGACAATTCTAATGAAATGCCAATACATATTTTCATTTCAAAGCAAGCCATTCAATAATTGCTGTCTGTTGATGTGTAAACAGTAGTATGATTACCCAATTACAATTTTGAAATACCCAGTTGCTTTAGAAATGATGGAGTGAAAATACTCAATTACTAATTCCTTATCTGGAGCCCTGCTGTGTATATAATTAAAACTTCTGATCTATGTTTTAAATTTGTCAATTATAAGTTGGATAAATGGTCCAGTTGAAAGCTACACCACTGCCTGTGCGAATCTTTCCAATATATGTAAACATTCTTTATTTCAAAGTACTTGAATGTTGTGCGTGAAAAAAAAAAAGCAGCTTCATTGTCTGAGCCTGAGCTGTGATACAGCTCAGGCACAGACAATGAAACTGGTTGACTTCGAGTTGGCATCTCCAATACATGTTCAGAAACTCTTGGCAAAATTAAGGCAGAACGTTAAAGGTGCATGCCCACTCAGTAGGCACAAAATGTTCTTTATATCAGAGACATCATCCGAGACATTTTGTTGCAAAATAAATATTCATTCACCATTACCCCACGTAATACTTGGCATTATTATACATTTTATATCAGACGTAAATTTTCACACTGATATCAGGGGCGATAACCGTGTTTCATTAAAACACTAACGGACATTACTATTTGTCTCTGTATTTATTTGTTGATGTACAATGATCATACTTTATAATCTGTCGAAAACATTATTTTTTTAGGTGACGCATTTAATTAGTATAAATAATTAAGAAATAGCATGCCTCATTTGCATATGAAAATAGTCTGATACCACCGCGCGTCACTATCAGTAAAACAAATATTACTAAATGATATATCTGTATACCGCGCACCTGTATATTTTAGAACTGGTGGAATAATGACACAATTATACACTTATTTAATTCCCATAAAGAACATTGTGAGGCTACTGAGTGGGTATGTACCTTTAACGCTGTGTACAACGGTCAATGTCCCAAATGAGCCTAAAACTAACAAAATTAACGCAGGCGGTTGTGTTTAAAGGTCAATTTCCCAAATTAGCCTACATTTACTTGTTGTGGCGAAAACATGGACATATAATAGACAACCATTAGATTTCGAAATTATATGCTATATGTATACATCTATATCCTTTGATGTAAGTAAATCAGATAGCTATTATTATACAAGTGTAATTATATCACCGGTCTAGACGTCTCTTATCCATATAGTCATGCGCATATGAGACACGCCATGTGATTTTGTACCTTCGGACATATGTGTAATTTCATTAAATACGTTTACAAAATTTACAAATATTTTTCATAAATACAATTCCGTATGTACTCTGAAAATTGTGTCAATTGTTGACGCCATGTCCGAAGGTACAAAATCGCATGGCGTGTCTCATATATATACACGACAAAAAAAGAACAGCGCACACCTGATTTTTATGAAATATGGCGCAGCAAACGCGTCTTGTTAAGCTGCGTTTGGTGGTTTCGGTACTTTGGCACAAACGTCTGTCGTTTTTGCGACGAATCGATTTCCGTGTCTACTGACACGGAAATCGATTCTTCGAAAAAACGACATAAGTATGTGCTGAACTCCCGGGACCACCAAATGAAGCTCATGAAGACGCGTTTGCTGCGCCATATTTCATAACAATCCGTTGCCTATTAAGGAAAATATCAAATAATATTTACTTTGGAGTGGGCGGGCTTTCAACACTTTCAGCCATTCTTGTTGTTGTTGTAACCACGTGATCATGCACCTTGTATTTATCCTTATTTGAAATAAGTCATGTGATTTATGCCTAAGAAGATGTATATATACTCTGTTTTATTTCCCCATGTTGCATGTCATTCACTGTAATGGGATGTAAATAAAGATATGTTGAGTTGAGTTGAGATGTCCGATTTTTATGAAAAACATTTACAATATTTACGATATTTTCCGTAAATGACGTAGGAATTAACCGAACTGATCAGAGCAACAATGTTTGGGAGAGGATTTATATAAGCTTGCTTTCAATGCAATCCATTTGTATAATTCTGTATGTATTACTACTATGGATGCATTACTTGTAAATTGTATACAAATAAAATATGCTTAAACCACCTGTTCGACTGTATATACATATATATCTAGATATTTAATTGATTGATTGATTGATTGATTTATTGGTTGATTTCATCAACCAATAAGTCAATCAATCAGTCAATCAAATATCGTTCTTCTTTCAGGGTCAAGTGGACATCACAGCAGACCAACAAGCGGTTGCCGTGACAACGGAAGAAGTGAAATGTTACAACAAAATATACTTTGATCCATACCCACCAGGTAACCGAATCCATACATGTACGTGTTGTTTCGTTTGTTGTTGTTGTTGCTGTTGTTGCTAATGCTGCTGTTGCTACTGTTTTGATTTGTTTGTGTTTTTAGGGTAGGTTGTCGTTTTTCTTTGTCACAATTCGTATCGTATCGTTGATAATAATGGTCATTGATACCATGATCATTTAACAGTGAAATACAAGCCCATATAGGGCCGGTCTAGTTTTGAATATCGCATATACCGGGTGTGCGAACATCATAAATTACATAATAAATTATCAGAGGATCTACAGTCTGTTCGACGTTTTGCTGCCGACGAATATTTAAAAGTAAGTACTTTTTCATCAATAACAAAAAAGTCACCCTCCCCAAAAAAAGAATTTGATGAAATTCCATCAAATATTGATTTTATTGCGAAAAAACGATTTTCCTATGGGAATTTAACATGGGGAGTCAATTTCCAAAATTTCCAAAATTGGAAATTGACTCCTAAACCTGGCGGGATAGGTTTACAATGATGTAATTAAGAAAAAAAGTTAGATTTCGAAAATCTGTCCACAAATAAGAAATTATTTAAACAAAATCTATTTTTAGCCCCCATGTTAAATTCCCATAGGAAAATCGTTTTTTCGCAATAAAATCATTATTTGATGGAATTTCATCAAATAATATTTTTTGGGGAGGGTGACTTTTTTGTTATTGATGAAAAAGTACTTACTTTTAAATATGTTTTAGATAAAATATGTTTAATAGCCAAAAGTTCGTCGGCAGCAAACGTGGAACAGACAGTAACTTGAGTGATGGTTTAATGACCCTTTTTCTTCCTGAGCATCGTTTGATTCAAAGATAAATGCTTTGTAAATGTGATGGGATTATAGGTATTACCTGTATGTGAACATTATCTTGTTGCCGTGTATCCTATATCCTGGAGCTGCCATATCGGCCATCTTAGTATTAATTGCCATCGGTCAGTTTCACCTGTTATACGTTTGACACATACAGTGGGGTCAGCGTGTAAGTGCACACACGAACGAACACGACAGGTTGGAACCAACCTGTCGTGTTCGTTCGTGTGTGCACTTACACGCTGACCACACTGTACATCCAAACATATGACAGATAAACCACCTGTCAACAACAGCCACTTTGGCCACTTCCCTTTGCCGGTCGTTGTTCACAGGTTCGACTGTAATATAATTTGATACAACAAGTTACAATGATAATCATTTACAAAGTGTTATCAATTATCTCATGCAACTTTATACACCATATCGATACAGTGGTTATACAATGTTGTTATTTCCAAAATCTACGTTGGCCATGTTACACTGTGTAAATCGCCAGGTCACTCTACTCTCCTAATTATAGAACTACACGTATGACAACCTTACCCCATATATTATGCTAGCAATACGTTTATGATAACAGCACAAGTCCATACAAAATCAAAATTCCTTACTGCACGCAATACAGTATACATGGTAAATACTCTGTGTACATGTAAGAGGGCCTGTATGAATGTTGTACTCTCGATAGCCTGTGTAGGATTTTTTACTTATTTTGCGTTTTAAAGAATGAGCACATTTATCGTCCGAAAGCAGACATGGTATTGACTTTGGCTACATATAACGGATATGACGTTGTATGGAATTATATTGCACTAAATTGTATTACTTTATTTGTCAAATGATGAACTGTCTTTGTCAAACGCTACCATAGGTGAAACTGGCCGTTAGCTTGTCAATGCTAAGATGGCGCAAATAGCAACTGAATGCACAGTATAGTATACGCTAAGACGAACCGCGTCAGATACACTTTATACAAATATTCAGTCACATTTATGAAGCTATTGCATTCGAAACAAATGATGGTGTTCTATGAAGTCAGTCCTTTGTTTCGAAGAGAATAGCTTCGTCAGTAAATGCGATTGAATATTTGTATAAAGTGTATACGATGCTGTTCTTCCTAGTGTATACTATACTGTGCATTGAGTTGCAACTGCCTTCGATGACGCACAAACATGCACAACACGATAGCGATTGAATTACAATATCTCTGTACCCTGAAACGAATTATCACAATATCTCTGTACCCGGAATCGAATTATCACAATGTCTCTGTCCCCTGAATCGAATTCTCACAATATCTCTGTATCCTGATGCGTATGCTCTACAAAGGAGACGAACTCTGTAGGAGAAATGGGAGGAGTTACAGCAGTTATCATAGAGAAAGGGGATGAGTTACAGCAGTTATCATAGAGAAAGGGGAGGAGTTACAGCAGTTATCATATAGAAAGGGGAGGAGTTACAGTAGTTATCATTCATTCCAATCCCCTTACGCTGTCAGAACAGAACAAAGCCTTTATTTGCAATATTCTCAGACCACACAGTGGTATATACAGTGGGGTCAGCGTGTAAGTGCACACACGAACGAACACGACAGGTTTGAACCAACCTGTCGTGTTCGTTCGTGTGTGCACTTATACGCTGACCCCACTATAAGTGCATACCAGTACAGAATAATGTGTATTATCAACAACAACAATGTATGTCTATATGTCTATATATCCACATTGATGTAATGTGTTATTCATATATTTATGCTATATCGGATGCTTCTGTTTCCAAATGGCAAACAGTCTAGCCCCAGATCAGGGTACGCGAATGCGTAGCCTGATCTGGGCTAGACTGGTTGCCACGATAAAAAGGTACATATTAGATCAAAGTGTGAACAGGGATGTATGAAACACGCCATGTGATATTGTACCTATGAAAATGCGCGATATCACATGAAAAATATTTACAAAATTTACGATAGTTTCCTTAAATGACATCGAAAGTCTACCAAATTCTCATAGCGAATGTGGAATTCGTATATTCCATGTACAATTCATTCACATGGCGTGTTTCATATGAACCGCGTCATGGAAAAAGTTACCTTATGGCATGTCTTGCCGTTTTGTCTTGTTGACGTATTCCGATGCAGAGTTCATTTCTGAATATACTGATGTTTGTGTTATGCAATTCCCATGCAAATTGGCTGATTTATTCAACTTTTAGCAGATACACCGGTTGTGAACAACGATGTCAGTCATGTTAAAGGTACATGCCCACTCAGTAGGCACACACTTTTCTTCATAGGAATTAAATAAGTGTACAATTGTGTCACTATCGCACCAGTTCTAAAAAATACGAATGCCCGCTATACAGATGTTATCATTTATTAATATTTAGTTTAATTATAGTAACGCGCAGTGGTATCAGGCTATTTTCATATGCAAATGAGGCATACTATTTTTTAATTATTTATACTAATTAAATGCGTCACCTGAAAAAATTATATTTTCGACATATTATAAAGTATGATCATTACACATCAACAAATAAATACAGAGGATAAATAGTAATGTCCGTTAACATTTTAAGGAAAAACGGTTATCGCCCCGAATATCAGTGTGAAAATGCACGTCTGATATAAAATGTATAATAATGTCAATCAATACGTGAGGTAATGGTGAATGCATGTTTAATATGCCAGAAAATATCTAAGATGATGTATCCGATATAAATAAAATTGTATGCCTACTGAGTTGGCATGTACCTTTAAAAGCACAAATGGAAGCGACACTTCCTATGTCATTTACTCGATAACGTCATTTCCGCTATACGGTACCTTTTCCCCGACGCGGCTCATATGTTATCAAGAAGCTACGTGTTTCTGGCAAATTTGCCTCGCGGGAGGCTAGCATTGCAAGATTATTCTAAGTGGTCCTAAGTGGGTTGTAAAGACCAAAACATTTCAAGAATGGCACTGTCCTATCTGCATCATAATTTGGCACCCCCACTAGAAAAATGGGCTTGTTGGGTGTTAGACCAGTGTTAGATCCTGATGTTCTGTCTAATTCACGTGTATGAATGAACACACGGATCTTGAGTTTTGATTTGAATAGTATGTTACTGTGACTGGAGAACTGGAGCTTATGGGTTTTGCGACCAGTGTAGATCCTGATCAGCCTGTGCATCCGCACAGTCTGATCAGGATCTGCACTTTTCGCCATTTCCTCAATGAAACATCCGCCGTGCTACTAACGAGCAATATATCGTTATCAGGCTACAGAAGTGTGATATTTGATCATGACCTACGCTAGTCACAAAACACATAAGCCATTTTCCCCAGTCAGAACCATATATTTATTTCATTAGGTAATATACATGATACATGCAATTAGCATAAGTACAACATTATTAGAAAACAAGCGTGTAGTCTTATGCAATTCTTCCCGTGAATTTTTCACTTTTTCTCTGAAGTGGTTGAAATAAAAGTAATATTGACTTTAGGTAGAGGAATATATTATACACCATCGCCTGCGTTAATCTTGCCAAAATGTCAACGTTACTAAGCATCAATTGGCAATATAAACTCGCAATCAAGCAGTTTGATTGGCTGTGCCTGAGCTGTAGCACAGCTCAGGCACAGCCAATCAAGCTGCTTTCTTTCAAGCGCAATATGCGAGTACAGTTAATACTCGTTACCTCAAACAATTCGAAGTCAAACTACAGATAACTCAAAGCCAAGTACATGTTTTCCTATATATTAACTATCAATAACTCAAATTTTCATTAACTCAAAGTATTTTCCTCAGTCCCTTACAACTACAAGTACTTTGAGTAAACGAGTGTTGCCTGTATTTTTAATAAAGACATTGATAGATAGTGGCAGGATTAGCGCAGACGGTACGGTACTGCGACCATGTAACGAAATTAGGCCTCAAGTTATCCTTACACGATCACACTGCTTGTCGCCACATACCCCGGTATATCCTGGTTATATGTATTACTACACCAAATGATGCCGTAAAGCGCCCAGTGTATATGTAAAAGTAGTCCGGTACAAATACTCCGCATGAGTTTAGGCCAGTTATGCCGTCTGGTACGGGTCTACTCTGTTCACAATCTCAAATTTAATACTATTCGGTAAGAAATAAACGCTAAAATGCAATACAGGACTTGATCTCTATACATAAGTTTCGAAAGGGTAATAACTAGCTATGATCACTTATTGGATTCAGAAAGATCATCTAGTTTTCAGCACAAAATGTACATATGAAACACAAATCGTGGTGTAATCTATTTTCCAGACAATAATGAAAGAAACAGAGTCAAATTTGACCCCGAATCGCCATTAATTTCACAGAATTACGTACTGGAACATTAGCTTTTAACGACAACACGCAGTTTATGTGTCTAGATAGATGTCTAGTTAATAATTGCGGAGTGTTGTATATAAAAGCATTGCGGAGAATTGCAGAAATTGCGTAAATTATTATTTGCCCATTCCTGTCTGCGATAAAATGATGTAGGGCTTAATAATGCACGTGGGGATGGGACGGTATGTGTATCTTATTACCAAACAAATTATCTCCGATGCTTATCATAGTATATGATAGTAAATCTAATAATGATGGAATGACGTAACCATCTTTGAATTTGATCAAATAAACAGTGATTTACAGTGGTTTTTTATATACATGTTATGTCATCGATGGCCGACAATGCGATAAAAAGCGCATATTACATATCTGAGACATAATCTGAGACACAGTGCCTTTAAAGGCACTGTGTCTCAGATTGTGTCTCAGATTGTGTCTCATTTGTTTTATATTGTCTTTTATCGGTTCATATACTGCACATGACCAACCAACCACCGATCACATCGCTTAATTTGATTGCATTCCAAAAACAGTGTTGGAATAGTTACACAAGTAAGTACGTATACACTTATTTGATTCCTATACAAATAGTTTGTGCCTAATAGATGGGAACCCAACTTTAATAATGAGCAGCACTAATCAGAAATCTCTGCGATACTAGACTACAACATCTAGTTGTATCGCACATTGTGCGATACATAGCGTACTCAAGGGAGACAATTGTTATATGAATGATAATGGAAATATTACCGGACGTGTGTGTGGTAATGGATGACTGACATGCGTATGAATATCACGGAAATGAGAATATAATACATCCGGTGATGAGATGGAATACAACTGAGTAAATCGGTAGAAAGTGAACATGTTGCTTTTTTTGTAATTAGCGCAGGACCAGGGGCTCGTTTCACTAAACTTCGTACGATAACAATATTCGTACGAAGATTTTAATAAATGTGCTTCTCACATTAACGTGAGTCACAAAGTCTGCCATTTTCGAGCTGGACGAGTCGATACTTGGAGTATGTACATGTCGTTCCCACGTGCTTTGCAAATACAAACAAAAAACTTAACATTATGTTAAAGATGCATTACTTTAGTCTAACCCGAATTTTCTGTAAACTGATGTGGGAATAACTAATATTTAGAAGACGTTTTGTACGCCCTGTACGCGGATATAATTATCGACCGTACAGACGGACAACCGTCCTCCAAAAGTTTTACTTATGCCACACCCTCATACACCACCGCCTGCGTTAATGTTGCCAATATTTACCAATTTCTTTATTTCAAAATACATGTACTCACATATTCTGCTTGAAGTCAAACAGCTTGATTGCACGAGCCTGAGCTGTGCTACAGCTCAGGCTCAGGCAATCAAACTGTTTGAGTGTCAGTAGACATTGCCAATAGATGACAGAAACGTTGATAATCTTGACAAGTTTAACGCAGGTGGTTATGTATCCGTGTCATAGCTCATGATTATTGTTACCGTAATGCAGGGTAAACTTTTCAAGGTGTATGATCACGTGGTTAAAACAACAACAACAAGTACTGAAACTTCCAGAAGCCCTCCGATTCAAAGTACGTATTCTTTTATTTTGTCCTTATTATGTAACGGATTTTGATGAAATATGGTGCATCAAACGCGTCTTGTTAAGCTGCATTTGATAGTCTCCCTACTTTGACACAAACCTCTGTCGTTTTTTCCGAAGAATGGATTTCCGTGTCTAATGACACGGAACACGATTTTTCGCAACAAAAAAAACACTCCCGGGACCACCAAATGCAGTTCATGAAGACGCGTTTGCTGCGCCATATTTCATTAAAATCCGTTGCCTATTAAGGAAAATATCGAATAATATTTACTTTTGAGTGGGCGCGCTTTCAACACTTTCAGCCATTGTTGTTGTTGTAACCACATGATCATGCACCTTGGTTTTGCATCAAACAACTGCTAGACCTGTTAGCATTATGTCGATATTGAGTTGCGTCAGGGTCATGAAACGAGTATTAATTTTAATGACCGTGATTGTGTTTATAATTGTACATTGTTGTCACACAAGGGCAATGCAAATAGTAAAGGTGGTATTTTTATAACTCTAGAGAGGTCAATGACAGTCGCAGACAGTGCCTGACAAAACGATTACATAACGTTTCTAAGTTTAACAATGAGTGAAATTTGAGTAACATGTCACATGTGTTAGAACATGCGAATAACGTATAGCAGTGATTGCGGCATGTTTACAATAAACGATTACTACATAACGTGTCTCGGTTAACAATTACTGAAATTGAAGTAACGTGTCGCATTTGCTCGGGTGAATAACGTATAGCAGTGATTGCGACATGTTTACAATTTCAATAAACGATTACTACATAACGTGTCTCGGTTAACAATTACTGAAATTGAAGTAACGTGTCGCATTTGCTCGGGTGAATAACGAAAAGCAGTGATTGCAACATGTTACAATATCTCTACTTATATTTAAGAACCAGCAGAAAGTCGGAGAAATACAATTGGCCATGAAAACAAACAGCTGGGGCCCGTTTCATTAAACTTCGTACGACTAAAATGTT